>CM077643.1:403911918-404271918 GCA_039707465.1 Rhabdophis nuchalis
CAGGCTGGCTGGGAGATTCTGGGTGTGGAAGCCCTCCCCTCTTAAAGCAGGCTGGCTGGGGGATTCTGGGAGTGGAAGCCCTCCCCTCTTAAAGCATTCTGGCTAGGGGATTCTGGGAGTGGAAGCCCTCCCCTCTTAAAGCAGGCTGGCTGGGGGATTCTGGGAGTGGAAGTCCTCCCCTCTTAAAGCATTCTGGCTGGGGGATTCTGGGTGTGGAAGCCCTCCCCTCTTAAAGCAGGCTGGCTGGGGGATTCTGGGAGTGGAAGTCCTCCCCTCTTAAAGCATTCTGGCTGCGGGATTCTGGGTATGGAAGCCCTCCCCTCTTAAAGCAGGCTGGCTGGGGGATTCTGGGTATGGAAGCCCTCCCCTCTTAAAGCAGGCTGGCTGGGGGATTCTGGGTGTGGAAGCCCTCCCCTCTTAAAGCAGGCTGGTTGGGGAATTCTGGGAGTGGAAGTCCTCCCCTCTTAAAGCATTCTGGCTGGGGGATTCTGGGTATGGAAGCCCTCCCCTCTTAAAGCAGGCTGGCTGGGGGATTCTGGGTATGGAAGCCCTCCCCTCTTAAAGCAGGCTGGCTGGGGGATTCTGGGTGTGGAAGCCCTCCCCTCTTAAAGCAGGCTGGTTGGGGAATTCTGGGAGTGGAAGCCCTCCCCTCTTAAAGCAGGCTGGCTGGGAGATTCTGGGTGTGGAAGCCCTCCCCTCTTAAAGCATTCTGGCTAGGGGATTCTGGGAGTGGAAGCCCTCCCCTCTTAAAGCAGGCTGGTTGGGGAATTCTGGGAGTGGAAGCCCTCCCCTCTTAAAGCATGCTGGCTGGGGGATTCTGGGAGTGGAAGCCCTCCCCTCTTAAAGCATTCTGGCTAGGGGATTCTGGGAGTGGAAGCCCTCCCCTCTTAAAGCAGGCTGGCTGGGGGATTCTGGGAGTGGAAGTCCTCCCCTCTTAAAGCATTCTGGCTGGGGGATTCTGGGTGTGGAAGCCCTCCCCTCTAAAAGCATGCTGGCTGGGGGATTCTGGGTATGGAAGCCCTCCCCTCTTAAAGCAGGCTGGCTGGGGGATTCTGGGTGTGGAAGCCCTCCCCTCTTAAAGCAGGCTGGCTAGGGGATTCTGGGAGTTGAAGTCCACCCATCTTAAAAGCATGCAGGCTGGGGAATTCTGGGAATTAGAGTAGCACCGTCTCCTAGCCACATTAGAAACACTAGGCCAATTATATCTGCAGAAAAGAGTCCATTAGATAGCTGCTGCTATTATTATTATTATTATTTACTTTATTCATAAAACATGAAACTCAGCCAACTGAACATTCAAAAATGCATCGCAAATACTATTGACTGATGCTAATGGTTGATACAACTTGCTGCCAGCATCCAATTTGCTGAGATATTTATTTAGTAAAATTTTTGGACATGGTGCCAAGTGCCCCGATGACAATGGGTGTCACTGTGACATGCTTCATCCATAGCCGTGTGATTTCGATGGCCAGGTAGCGATATTTCATGATTTTTTCTAGTTCTTTTTCTTCGACTCTGGCATCTCCACTAACAGCGATATCAGTTAACTGAACTGTACATTATTATTATTATTATTATTATTATTATTATTATTATTATTATTATTATTATTATTATTATTATTATTATTACTATTACTATTACTATTACTATTACTATTACTTACTATTACTATTACTATTACTACTATTATTACTATTTTTATTATTATTACTATTTTATTATTATTACTATTACTATTACTATTACTATTACTATTATTACTATTATTACTATTATTACTATTTTATTATTATTATTATTACTATTACTATTACTATTACTACTATTATTACTATTATTATTATTATTACTATTATTATTTTTATTATTATTATTATTATTATTATTATTATTATTATTATTATTATTATTATTATTATTATTATTATTAAATTTATTATTAAATTTATTATCCATCCACCTTAACTCTGGGAGGGCTTCCGATATCAAAAATCCAAAATTGTAGGAATAAAATATTACAAAGAAATATTTGTAAACGATACAAAACATTTTATATTAATTTACCTGTGCCCTTGCAATCTTTCTGCAGTGCCCACCTTCCCTGGACTTTTAGGGGTGGGATTCAAATTCTTGTAGCCAACATTTCTCTCCCCCTCTCCCCCCCTTCCTCCCTCTCGCCCCTTCCCATCGTCCGGTCTAGCGTTCCGAGTTCCCGGTGTTGCACATGGAGACGATTGTACACCTGCTGATGCAGGTGAGTGACGCCCTCCGCTACCTCCACCTGCGCGGTTTCATCCACCGGACCCTCAGCTCTTACGCCGTGCTGATTGTGCTGACTGGGGAAGCCAAGCTGACCAACCTGGAGCACATGATCGAAAGGTAAGCCCAGGCCCCTCCCCTTTCCCCTTTCAATGTCCTTTCCCTCCCCTTCCTCTCCTCTCTTGCCCTCCCTTCCCTTCAAGGAGGAAGAGACTGGACGGCCATTGGTCTGAAATGGAATAGACTGGGGTCCCCAACCTTTGCAACTTTAAGTCTGAAGGACTTCAGCTCCCAGACTTCTCCAGCCAGCTTTGCTGGCTGGAGAATTCTGGGAGCTGAAGTCCTTCAGACTTAAAGTTGCAAAGGTTGGGGACCCCTGGGATAGAGTATATAGTATAGTATATATTGCAGTGGATGACCTCCCTGGTCCCTTCCTACCCTGTGACTCTATGTTCTGTGTTCCTTCAATTTACATCCTCTCCCCTTCACTTCCTACATTTTCCTTTCCTCTTCCTTTCCTTCTCCTGTTCCTTTCCTTCCCTCGTTCTTTCCTCTTCCTTCCTTTTCCTTCTCTTCCCTCATCCTGTCCTTCCCATCCCTCTTCATAAGAACATAAGAACAGCCTTACTGGAACAGGCCACAGCCCATCTGGTCCAGCATTCTGTCTCCCACAGTGGCTCCCCATTGACTTCAGGGTCTTCCCAAGCAGATGCCTTCACCTGCTTAGGATTCCCTGCAAATGGCATTGAGAGACATCCTGCCTCTCTCTCCAACCCGGAGGGTGTCCTTAGGCCAGTGTTTCTCAATTATTTTCTGTCAGGCCCACCCCCTAGGAAGAAGAAAGCATTTCGCGCCCCCCCCCCCCCGCGCGACTGTAAATAGTATCATTTGTCTATAAAATTGTTATAAGTACACCTCTGCATAACACTGTATCCTTATTAAGTATAAGAGAATAAAAAAAGAAAGAAATTTCTTTCTCTTTCTCTCTCTCTTTTTCTCTTTTTTCTTTCTCTCTCTTTTTTCTCTTTCCTTTCTGTCTCTCTCTTTCTCTCTCTGTCTGTCTTTCTTTCTCTCTCCCACTTTTTTCTTTCTTTCTTTTTCTTTCTCTCTATCTCTGTCTGTCTCTCCTTCGTCTGCCCATCTATCACTCTGTGTGTGTGTGTGTGTGTGTGTCTTGCATTCACGCACTTCCTGTGTCTCTCTCTTTCTCTCCCTGTCTCTCTCTGTCTCTCTGTGTGTGTCTGTCACTCTCTGATTCCTCCCCCCCTCCCTGTCTCTCTCTGTGTCTGTGCCTCTCTCTGTCTGTGTGTCGTCGTCCCCGCCCCGCCCCCACTCCCCGCGGAGTCTCCTCAGCCCGGCTCACCCGCCTTAGCCTGCCCCGGCCACCCGTGCTTGATCGCTCGTTCGCTCGCTCCGCTCCTTCCAGGAGCTGAGAAGCCTCCGTGTGTGTGTGTGTGTGTGCGTGTGCGTGCGTGCGTGCGTGTGTGTGTGTGAGGAACGGCAGTCCCTGGAAGACGACGAGTGGCCAGCATGCCGGCTGCGGAGGGAGGGAGGAGGAGGGAGAAAGGGAATCGGCAGAGCCGATTTGCCGAGGTCAAACGCGCCCCCCTTTACAGAGCCTCGCGCCCCCCCAGGGGGGCGCGCCCCACTATTTGAGAAACGCTGCCTTAGGCATCCCTCATGATAGCCATGGATACCCTTGTTCTCCATGAACTCCTCTCATCCTTTCTTGAAGGTGTCGAGGCTGAAAGCTGTCACCACTACTTCTGGCAGGGAGTTCCATAGACCAGGGATCCTCTGGGTGAAAAAGTCCTTCCTCTTATTTGTTTGCTTCCTTCCCTTCCCTTTTCCTTTCCTTCCTTCATTCTTTCCTGTTCCTTCCTTTTCCTTCCCTCATCATGTCCTTCCCTTCCCTCTTTCTTTCCTTTCCTTCTTTCTCTCCTCTTCCTTCCCTTTCCTTCCATTCCCTCATCCTTTCCTTCCCTCTTTCTTTCCTCTTCCTTCCCTTCCCTTCCCTTCTCTCTTTCTTTCCTCTTCCTTCCCTTTCCTCTTCCTTCCCTTCCCTTTCTGTCTTCTTCCTTCCTTTTCCTTCCCTTCCCTCTTCCTTTCCTCTCTTCTCTTCCCTTCCCTCTTCCTTTCCTCCCCTCTTCCTTTCCTTTCCTCCCTCTTTCCTTCCCTCTTTCTTTCCTCTTCCTTCCTTTTCCTTCCCTCTTCTTCCCCTCCCTTCTTCCTTTCCTTTCCTCCCTCTTTCCTTTTCTTTCCTCCCCTCTTCCTTTCCTTCCCTCCCTCTTTCCTTCCCTCTTTCTTTCCTCTTCCTTCCTCTTCCTTCCCTCTTCTTCCCCTCTCTTCTTCCTTTCCTTTCCTCCCTCTTTCCTTTTCTTTCCTCCCCTCTTCCTTTCCTTCCCTCCCTCTTTCCTTCCCTCTTTCTTTCCTCTTCCTTCCTTTTCCTTCCCTTCCCTCTTTGATTTGATTTGATTTTATTCATATTTATATACCGCCCTATCTCCCTTGCGGGACTCAGGGCGGTAAACCGGCACTAATAAAACGACAATAAGCAACAAATACAATAAAAACATCTTAAAAATGGATTAAACTAAACTGCCTGTCGGCTCAGAGCTCCTCCATCTTGGTCACCGGAACCTTCCTTTCCTCTCTTCTCTTTCCTTCCGTCTTCCTTTCCTTCCCTCCCCTCTTCCTTTCCTTTCATCCCCCTTTCCTTTCTCCTCTCCGCTCTCAGATTCTTACAATATAGCTTTACAACAAACTAGAATTTGCCGATCAGGTTGCGATTCCAATCTGGTTCACCCGGTGAAACAACCTCGGTCTTGTAAATCGGAAACTAAAGCCCTCCCTCCCGTCTCCTTTACTCCCTGAGAAACTAGGGAGGGTCCCTTCCGAGTCTCTTTTTACTGTCCCTTATGCAGCAGAGGGCTAAGATGCCTCTTATCTGATTGCTCTCTCCGTTCCGCTCCCCCAAGGTCTTTCCCTCATACTGTGGTCGTCCCGCGTCACCCCCCCAGGACGCAGGAGATCTCCCAAGGACGGTGGTCTTGGCCCCCGGGGAGGGGACGGCCTGTTCTTCCCCAACTCTAAGCATCATCTTCCCTTGTCGGCAGCAAAGACGGAGGGGAGCGCAGCGACTTGACCCGGGTGCCCATCCCTCCCCAGCTGTACAAGTGGTGCGCCCCAGAAGTGATCCTGGAGCGGACGGCGACTTTCAAGTCCGACGTCTACAGTTTTTGCGCCATCATGCAGGAGGCGTTTACAGGTACAGCGAACCATTAAAAGTCTCGTATTTGGGTTTTCTTTTCCTATTGGCATTTGTATTTTTTTTAAAAAAAATTATTCGGTGTTTTCCTCTTGTAAGGTTAAAGTGTTGTTGAAAGAAACATCCTTCTGGGTTCAGTTCCAAGTGGGGGGAAAAGACACTGGAAACATGGAGGCTGCTTGGAAAGATGATTTAATGGTGGACAGGACCACATGGCTGGAAGGAAGGAAGGAAGGAAGGAAGGAAGGAAGGAAGGAAGGAAGGAAGGAAGGAAGGAAGGAAGGAAGGAAGGAAGGTAGGTAGGTAGGTAGGTAGGTAGGTAGGTAGATAGATAGATAGATAGATAGATAGATAGATAGATAGATAGATAGATAGATAGATAGATAGATAGATAGATAGATAGATAGATAGAATGTCCGTCTGGGTTCAGTTCCAAATGGGGAGAAAGACACTGGAAACACAGAGGCTGCTTGGAAAGATGGTTTAATGGTAGACAGGACCACATGACAAGAAGGAAGGAAGGAAGGAAGGAAGGAAGGAAGGAGGGAGGGAGGGAGGGAAGAAAGGAAGGAAGGGAGAGAGAGAGAGAGAAAGAAAGAAAAAGAAAGAAAGAAAGAAAAAGAAAGAGAGAGAAAGAAAGAAAGAAAGAAAGAAAGAAAGAAAGAAAGAAAGAAAGAAAGAAAGAAAAAGAAAGAAAGAAAGAAAGAAAGAAAGAAAGAAAGAAAGAAAGAAAGAAAGAAAGAAGTTCCAAGTGGGGAGAAAGACACTGGAAACACGGAGGCTGCTTGGAAAGATGGTTTAATGGTAGACAGGACCACGTGGAAGGAAGGAAGGAAGGAAGGAAGGAAGGAAGGAGGGAGGGAGGGAGGGAGGGAAGAAAGGAAGGAAGGGAGAGAGAGAGAGAGAAAGAAAGAAAAAGAAAGAAAGAAAGAAAGAAAGAAAGAGAAAGAGAAAGAGAGAAAGAAAGAAAGAAAGAAGTTCCAAGTGGGGAGAAAGACACTGGAAACACGGAGGCTGCTTGGAAAGATGGTTTAATGGTAGACAGGACCACGTGGAAGGAAGGAAGGAAGGAAGGAGGGAGGGAGGGAGGGAGGGAAGAAAGGAAGGAAGGAAGAGAGAGAGAGAGAAAGAAAGAAAGAGAAAGAAAGAAAGAAAGAAAGAAAGAAAGAAAGAAAGAAAGAAAGAAAGAAAGAAAGAAAGAAGTTCCAAGTGGGGAGAAAGACACTGGAAACACGGAGGCTGCTTGGAAAGATTGTTTGATGGTGGACAGGACCACATGGCTGGAAGGAAGAAAGGAAGGAAAATAGATAGATAGATAGATAGATAGATAGATAGATAGATAGATAGATAGATAGATAGATAGATAGATAGATAGATAGATAGATAGATAGAATGTCCTTCTGGGTTCAGTTCCAAGTGGGGAAAAAGACCCTGGAGACATGGAGGCTGCTTGGAAAGATGGCTTAATGGTGGACAGGACCACATGGCTGGAAGGAAGGAAGGAAGGAAGGAAGGAAGGAAGGAAGGAAGGAAGGAAGGAAGGAAGGAAGGTAAATAGATAGATAGAAGAAAATAATGTATGTCCTTCTGGGTTCAGTTCCAAGTGGGGAAAAAGATACTGGAAACATGGAGGCTTCTTGGAAAGATGGTTTAATCCTTGTCTTTCTTTTGATGCCTTCTCGCCTCCTGCTGCGCCTTCCTCACATCTGTTTTTTCCCTCAGACACCGTTCCCTGGGAGGGATTGGATGGTCCGTCCATCAAAGACCGCATCACCTCCGGCCAGTGGTTGGAAGCTGACGCCAGGCTCCCCAAGCCTTATTACGACATGGTGAAGACGGGCCTGGAGTCGAGACCCAAGCAGCGCACGATGAACCTGCAAGATATCCGCTACGTTCTGAAGAACGACTTCAAGGTAAAAGTGGAGGAATTTAATTTAATTTAATTTAATTTAATTTAATTTAATTTAATTTAATTTAATTTAATTTAATTTAATTTAATTTAATTTAATTTAATTTAATTTTTAATATTTAATTTAATTTTTAATATTTAATTTAATTTAGTTTAGTTTAATATTTAATTTGATATTTAATTTAATTGATAATTCAATATTTAATTTGAAATTTAATTTTTAATATTTAATTTGATATTTACATTAATTTTAATTCAATATGTAATTTAATATTTAATAGTTGATATTTGATATTTAGTATTTTAATATTTAATGTTTAATGTTTAATTATTAATATTTTGTATTTAATATTTAATTTAAAATTAGATTTTAATTTAGATTTTAATTTAATCTACTTTACTTTTTAAATACTTAATCTAATTTTTAATTTTTAATTTAATTTTACATTTTAATTAAATTTAGTTTAGTTTAATATTTAATTTGATATTTAATTTAATTGTTAATTCAATATTTAATTTGAAATTTAATTTTTAATATTTAATTTGATATTTATATTAATTTTTAACTTAATTAAATTTAATTTAGTTTAATATTTAATTTGATATTTACATTAATTTTTAATTCAATATTTTATTCAATATTTAATAGTTGATATTTGACATTTAGTATTTTAATATTTAATATTTAATGTTTATTAATATTTTGTATTTTGTATTTAATATTTCATTTAAAATTAGATTTTAATTTAGAATTTAATTTAATCTACTTACTTTTTTAATATTTTATTTATTTATTTTATTTATTTTATTTTAATTAAATTTATACCCCGCCCTTCTCCGGAGAGTTTACATTTTTAATTTGTTTAGTTTTCTTTAATATTTAATATTAATTTTAATTTAAAATTTAAGTTATTTTAAAGTTGCCAAGTTTGGAGAACCTTGATTTAAAAGGTTTCAATCACGGGCCCCCCTCCCTTCTTATCGAAACGGCCCTGGGTCCGTTTGGAGAAGGGCGGGGTATAAATTTAATAAAATAAAAAAATAAAATAAATAAATAAATAGATTCCATGGGGTTCCAGAGGGTTCCGTCTTAGGCCCAGTATCCTTCAATATACAATACAATACAATAGCAGAGTTGGAAGGGACCTTGTAGGTCTTCTAGTCCAACCCCCTGCGTGGGCAGGAACCTTATACCATTTCAGACAAATGGCTATCTAACATCTTCTTAAAGACTTCCAGGGTTGGGGCATTCACAACTTCTGGAGGCAAGCTGTTCCAGAGGTTAATTGTTCTCACTGTCAGGAAATTTCTCCTTAGTTCTAAGTTGCTTCTCTCTTTGATTAGTTTCCACCCATTGCTTCTTGTCCTGCCCCCAGGTGCCTTGGAGAATAGTTTGACTCCCTCTTATATATCTTCATAAACTACTTACTGTGTTTCCTCGAAAAGGGTCTTATTTTCTTTTGATCCCTGAAATAAGCGCTTGGCCACAGAAAAAAACTACGCCCATCAAATTTAAACATAAGAAACGAATAATGGACCACTATGTGGACCAGTGGTAGTCAACCTGGTCCCTACTGCCCACTAGTGGGCGTTCCAGTTTTCATGGTGGGCGGGAGGGGTTTTGTCCGATACTGAAGCACTTTCCTTTTTTTAATTTAATTGATTTCCCTACTTTATAAATCACCATTCCTGTGGAACCGGTGGGCAGTTAGAAAATTTCACTACTAACAGAGATACAAAAGTAGGCGGTAGGTATAAAAAGGTTGACTACTCCTGATCTACCTACCTACCTATCTACCTACCTATCATTATCTATATCTGTCTGTCTGTCTGTCAGAGAAGGACCAGGGGAGACATGATAGCAGTGTTCCGATATCTCAGAGGGTGCCACAAAGAAGAGGGAGTCAAACTATTCTCCAAGGCACCTGGGGGCAGGACAAGAAGCAATGGGTGGAAACTAATCAAGGAGAGAAGCAACTTAGAACTAAGGAGAAATTTCCTGACAGTGAGAACAATTAACCTCTGGAACAGAAGTTGCCTCCAGAAGTTGTGAATGCCCCAACCCTGGAAGTCTTTAAAAAGATGTTAGATAGCCATTTGTCTGAAATGGTATAAGGTTCCTGCCCACGCAGGGGGTTGGACTGGAAGACCTACAAGGTCCCTTCCAACTCTGCTATTGTATTGTATTATTGTCTGCCTGCCTGCCTGCCTGCCTGCCTGCCTGCCTGCCTGCCTGCCTGCCTGCCTGCTGCCTACCTACCTACCTACCTACCTACCTACCTACCTACCTACCTACCTACCTATCTCAGTGGTAGTCAACCTGGTCCCTACCGCCCACTAGTGGGCGTTCCAGCATTCATGGTGGGCGGTGGGGTTTTTGTCCGATACTGAAGCACTTTCCTTTTTTTAATTTAATTGACTTCCCTCCTTTATAAATCATCATTCCTGTGGAACCGGTGGGCGGTTAGAAAATTTCACTACTAACAGAGATACAAAAGTGAGCAGTAGGTATAAAAAGGTTGACTACCCCTGATATGGACAAAGAATTCTGCTAACTAGTCCTTCGTTTTCCTTCCCTTTTCTCCCTTCCAGGATTTACTAGAATCTCGCAAGCACCGTCCCGCGGAACATCCGGAATCTCCCAAGCCTGAAATTCAATCCAATATCAACATCTGCTTGCCTTCCGCCTCGGCTTTCGAGGTGAAGAAGCCAAGATTGCAAGACGAAAAGGCTCACGTAGGTTCGTGTCCTCTTTGGCGGCTGAGAGGCTGGGCGTAACGAGAGCCCGGAAAGGGGGAGAGGGGTTAGATCTCTGCTTGGTGAGGTTTCCTCACTGCTCAGGAATTCTGAAATGGAGGGGTAAATTGGGGGGAGGGGGGGGGCAGGGAGAAAGGATGTTAGTATGTGAAGTAGGCTATTTTGAGCCGGAAATTGGCGCAAATTGTGACGTCCGGCAACTTTAGGCAACTCAAATATTGTTACGTCGGGTGAATCAAATAGCTGGTTAATTTCTTTGGCTGTTGCATCCACGCGAAGGCAGCTGTGGTATGTCTGTCTGTGTGTATGTGCACAGTGGAGTTGCTATTGACCCCACCAAGTTCTTGTAAGGCTGATACGAAACCAATAGAAGGGAATAGAAGCAAACTAGAACTAAGAAGAAATTTCCTGACAGTTAGAACAATTAAATTAGGCTGCATCAACAGAGGGAGAGAATCAAGATCCCGTGAAAGGTTAATACCACTTTATAAGGCCTTGGGAAGGCCACATGTGGAATATTTGCATCCAGTTTTGGTCGCCACGATGTAGAAAAGACGTGGAGACTCTAGAAAGAGTGCAGAGAAGAGCAAGAAAGATGATTAGGGGACTGGAGGCTAAAACATATGAAGAACAGTTGCAGGAACTGGGGATGTCTAGTTTAATGAAAAGAAGGACCAGGGGAGACATGATAGCAGTCTTCCGATATCTCAGGGGCTGCCCCAAAGAAGAGGGAGTCAAGCTATTCTCCAAAGCACCTGAGGGTAGAACAAGAAGCAATGGGTGGAAACTAATCAAGGAGAGAAGCAACTTAGAACTGAGGGGAAATTTCCTGACAGTTAGAACAATGAATCATTGGAACAGAAGTTGCCTCCAGAAGTTGTGAATGCCCCAACACTGGAAGTCTTTAAGAAGATGTTGGATAGCCATTTGTCTGAAACAGTATAGGGTTTCCTGCCTAGGCAGGGGGTTGGACTAGAAGACCTCCAAGGTCCCTTCCAACTCTGCTATTGTATTGTATTGTAATCAGTGAAACAACTTGCCTCCAGAAGTTGTGAATGCTCCAACACTTGAAGTGTAGATGTAGTGGGGTTAAGGCACCAGGCTAAAAAGTGGGAGACTGTGAATTCTAGTCCCGCCTTGGACATGAAACCCACCTGGGAGCCAATCACCAGGAGACCCTGAGTTCTGGTCCCATCTTCGCTACGAAAGCCAGCTGGCTGACTTTAGGCCAAGCACAAGGCGAATGGGAATTCTAGTCACCTTAGCCATGAAAACCAACTGCGTAACTTTCGGCCTATTGCCAGGAGACAGTGAGTTCTAGTCCAGTCCTGGGCATAAAAGCTGGCTGGGAGACTTTGGGCCAATCACCAGGTGACGGTGAGTTCTAGCCTCACCTTCGTTATGAAAGCCAGCTGGCTGACTTTAGGCCAATCACTAGGAGATGGTGAGTTCTAATCCCACCTTAGATATGAAAGCCAGCTAGGTGACTTTGGGCCAATCACTAGGAGATTGGGAATTCTAGTGCAGCCCTAGGCATGGTAGCTGGCTGGGTGACTTGCAGCCCACACACCAGGAGTCAGTGAATTCTGTTCCTGCCTTAGTCATGAAAGTCAACATGGGGACTTTGGGCCAATCACTAAGAGACTGTGAGTTCTAGTCCCAGGAAAGCCAGCTGGGTGACTAAGAGCTAGTCCCTCTCTCTCAGCCCAACCCACCTCACAGGGTGGTTGTGGTGGGGAAAATAGGAGGAAGTTCATGTTGGATATGTTCACTGCCTTGAGCTATTTATAGAAATAACTAGCCGTTCCTGGCCACACGTTGCTGTGGCCCAGTCTGGTTAAATGGCCAACCAAAATGTGTGTAGATCTACACCTGCACACACAAACACATACACACAACCACCGTATAACCCCCAACCTACCTACCTACTGTATTTCTCCCCCCCCCCCTCTATCCCTCTACCTATCTACCTAAACTACTATATTTCTCCCTCTCTATCTCTCTACCTACCTACCTACTGTATTTCTCCCTCTCTATCCCTCTACCTACCTACCTACCTACTGTATTTCTCCCCCCTCTCTATCCCTCTACCTATCTGCCTAACTACTGTATTTCTCCCTCTCTATCCCTCTACCTACCTACCTACCTACCTACCTACTGTATTTCTCTCTCTATCCCTCTACCTACCTACCTACCTACCTACCTACCTACCTACTGTATTTCTCCCCCCTCTCTATCTCTCTACCTATCTACCTTACTGTATTTCTCCCTCTCTATCCCTCTACCTACCTACCTACTGTATTTCTCCCTCTCCCTCTCCCTCCCTCTACCTACCTACCTATCTACTGTATTTCTCCCTCTCTCTATCTACCTACCTACCTACCTACCTACTGTATTTCTCCCTCTCTCTATCCCTTTACCTACCTACCTACCATATTTCTCCCTCTCTCTATCTACCTACCTACCTACCTACTGTATTTCTCTCTCTCCCTCCCTCTACCTACCTACCTACCTACTGTATTTCTCCCTCTCTCTATCCCTTTACCTACCTACCTACCATATTTCTCCCTCTCTCTATCTACCTACCTACCTACCTACCTACCTACCTACCTACCTACCTACCTACCTACTGTATTTCTCTCTCTCTATCCCTTTACCTACCTACCTACTGTATTTCTCCCCCTCTCTATCTCTCTACCTATCTACCTAACTACTGTATTTCTCCCTCCCTCTCCCTCCCTCTACCTACCTACCTACCTACCTACTGTATTTCTCCCTCTCTCTATCCCTTTACCTACCTACCTACCATATTTCTCCCTCTCTCTATCTACCTACCTACCTATCTACCATATTTCTCCCTCTCTCTATCCCTCTACCTACCTACCTACCTACCTACCTACCTACCTACTGTATTTCTCCCTCAGAGTATTTTATGTCATAAAGGATGACATAATACCGCTGGCCCACTGCTCTCTCTGTATCCATCTACCTATCTTTTTTACAATTTTTTACATTTCCGTTGCATTTTACCTGGCACAGGTGTGACATCTACACCATCTATATATATCATTGGTGCCGTACTTGAAACGAACGTTGTGTGAAAATTTGGAAGCGATCGGTGCAGTACTTCCGGAGATTACCCATTTTGAACAAACTCTTGTTACATTTTTATTTATATAGATAAATAAAGGCAGGGTATAAACGAATAAAATGAAAGCTAGAGACAAATGGTTAGCAGGTGAGAAGTTTGATTGCGTCTCCCTCAACACACTTCCCTCACCGTTTTCGCTTTGTTCCTCAGTCCGGAGTTTCACCACCACCCGATGCGCCATTTCCTCGCCGGAGAGCAAACCCATCGTCATCCAGATCTCCGAGCCGGTTCTCCGCACGGCGCAGTCGCGCCCTTTGTTAGAGGGATGTTTGAACAATGTCGTCCAGGTCCCCGAGCCGGTTCTCCGCACGACGCAATCCAGGCCTTCCTTCGACAGACGTTTGAAAGATGCGGAAGAGGACAGCAACACCGATAGCCTGTCCAGCGTGCAAATCAACGAGATATACACTTGCTATCCCGAGCTGTGTGAAGAGACGGAGGGAGACGAAGACACCTCGAGAACCGAGCAGGACCGCGATTCTCCCGGAAGATCACCGAGCTCCCCCGGCGATACGGCCGATTTTTCTCCCCCTCGACTCATCAAGATCCGAGACCGCGAGGCGAGCCTGTCCTCGGATAACGAAACGGAATACAGCCACGAGGACCTGGGCGGCGCCTCGGCGATGAACGAGGCGTGGAAGAGCGCCCACGGCAAACACGGGAACGCCCAGTCCCAGTTCGAGCACAAATTCGGCAAGTGCGTTCTCGATCTCAAGATCTGCCAGACGTTGCTCCAGCAAGCGACGGATTCCCTCTCCCGCACCGAAACGAAACTGGGCCCGCTGGAGACTTGCGACAAATCTCGGGAGCTGTTTTGGGGCGCCCAGGCGAAGGAGCAACTCCCCGTCGGGATCCCTGCCCTCGCTTGCCAGGAGAAGCTGGAGAGCATCTTGAGAAATATTAAACCTCCCTTAAATGGCGACCACGCCCTGCAGTGGAATACGGCAGCTCCTCCAACACAGACCTACGTGCCACCGCCGTTCCGTGTTCCTGGGGCATACAGATCCCTGAAGATCCAGTCTTACCAAGCGTCTGAAAACAGACCCAAAAGTGCCAACCCCAGCCCAGATACCACCTACTGGAGCAATTTTGGACCGGAAACAGCCAAAGGTCCTATAAATCCAAAAGGAACAGAGTTGAACTATCAGGTAAAGTGGAATGGAGAAGGGAGGCTAATGTTGCTTGGATGGCAGCTTGCAAGGGGAAGGTTTTTAAGCTCATGAAACAGGGATCCAGTGTAGAACGAAGGGAGAAATTTCCTAAAACGAGAACAATTATGGTTAGTTCTTGATTTACAACCGTTTATACAATTTATACAATAGCAGAGTTGGAAGGGATCTTGGAGGTCATCTAGTCCAACTCCCTGCCTAGGCAGGAAACCCTATATCGTTTCAGACAAATGGCTATCCAACATCTTCTTAAAGACTTTCAGTGTTGGGGCATTCACAACTTCTGGAGGCAACTTCTGTTCCACTGGTTAATTGTTCTCACTGTCAGGAAATTTCTCCTTAGTTCTAAGTTGCTTCTCTCCTGGATTAGTTTCCACCCATTGCTTCTTGTTCTGCCCTCAGGTGCCTTGGAGAATAGCTTGACTCCCTCTTCTTTGGGGCAATCCCTGAGATATTGGAAGACTGCTATCCTGTCTCCCCTGGTCCTTCTTTTCATTAAACTAGACCTACCCAGTTCCTGCAACCGTTCTTCATATGTTTTAGTCTCCAGTCCCCTGATCCTCTTTGTTGCTCTTCTCTGCACTCTTTCTTTAGTGACGGTTCGGGACTACAACAGCATTGGAAAAAAAGGGAATTAACGAGCGTTTCTCACAATTAACAACCCTGGCAGCATCTCCCTCCTCCTGGTCACGTGATCAAAATTCAGATGCTTGGCAACTGGCATAGACTTACGACAAGTTCCTCCCCAACCTCCTCATCGTCCGAGTCTGCCACCAGCTGTGCTGGCAGCTGGCGAGCCTGTTAGCAACTCTGGGTTCAGAACCAGTGTTACAACTCTGGTCCCGTAACCAGTGTTAGGGGTAACAAACACCCCCGTTTATAAATGAATGCGGAATAGTGTAATACACCGGACAGTAAAGAGATACGTTGCTTCAATCACACACAAACTCTAAAACAGTGATAGTAAGAAAATAAATAGTCTTTACTTTGTAGCAACTAAAATGCTTCTTCCGACCAGTGAGACTAACTTCTCAAACAATAACAGTCCTTCACCAAAACACAGAGTTATCTTACAGTGATGCAAAACAAATACTTCTTCAGTCTTCAATCTTCAGCTTCAACAGCAAACAGTAAGTACAGGAATCAACAGGAATCGAAAAGGGAACGGACTGTGTTCCTGAGCTTCCTTTATGGTAGAGCTGAGAAGCACAGCCAATCAGAATTGAACACAGTTCTTAAAGCTACATAACTCCTTAAGAGCATAGTCTCATATATATTGTCAACCCAATATAAGGCTGAATATCCTAACAGGGCCACAACACTTTCTCACCCCGGCAGTTAATTGAACCCTTGCAGTTGTTAAACTAGCAACGCGGTCGTTAAGCGAATCTGGCTTCCCCATTGGCTTTGCTTGTCGGAGGTTCACAAAAGGAGAGGTCACGTGACCCCGGGGCACTGCGACCGTCATAAAAGTGAGCCAGTTGCCAAATGCTTGAATTTTGACCAAGGGGATGATGCCGCAGCGGTCAATAAGTACGAGAAACGGTCGCGGGTCCCTGTTTTCCGTGCCTGGGTCGCTTCGAACGGTCGTGAAACGAACGGTTGTAAGTCGAGGACTACTTGCAGAGAAATAGTCGTGTGAACCCCCACTGGCCCAGATTCACCACCTAATCCATATGTTTTTTTAGATCTTGCCCCAAGGGGTCACCTTCAGGAGGAAGAAGAGCTCCCAGTTGCGTCGAGGTAGCTCCGTGTTGGACGGTATCAAAGTAGCAGATGGGTGAGTCCTCTTTCCGGCTGTAGCATGTTAGGGAAATCCCCGTTAGGAGACCGAAAGTGCGTAGCGAAATGCAGCGAGAGAAATGTTGCTGAACACAGACTACTGAGTTGTAAAACAAAGAGATTTTTACTTTCGTAGAAAAATAAAACGATAAGAAACTTCTTCATAAACAGATGAGAAGTAGTTCTAAATCATATATGTAGTCTAGTACTCAAAGTTGGCTAACAGTTTCACAACTCGCAATGATCCACGCTGATCAATACCCGACATACACAACAGCCAGCATCTAAGGATCAGCCTCTAACAGTGATTCTGGCTCCCTCTTATGGCCAATTGAGGAAACAGCAGCCAATCACATTGCGCTGCAGTTGTTAAAGTTACAGATACAGCATTGCAATCATGGTTTACATTATTGCCAACCCAACATAATGGTTTACATTATTGCCAACCCAATCCAGAATGCGGCCGCGCGGATGATTATGGGTGCCTCAAGGCAATCCCACATAACATCTCTCCTGCGCGAGCTGCACTGGCTACCTGTGGCCTTTCGGGTGCGCTTCAAGGTGCTGACGGCCATCTTCAAAGAGCTCCATGGCTCGGGGCCTAGCTATATACGCGACCGCCTCCTGCCCCATACATCCCTTCGTCCGCTCCGCTCCCACAGAGAGGGCCTTCTCCGGGTACCGTCGGCCGGGCAATGCCGGTTGGCGACGCCCAGGGGAAGAGCCTTCTCTGTGGCGGGCCCAGCCCTCTGGAACGACCTACCCGCCGATTTACGCATCATCGGGGACCTCCGCCTCTTCCGCCAACGTCTTAAAACTCACTTATTCCAACAAGCCGGCCTAGCATAACCCCCGTTTCTGACTTTTATAGGGAAAATTTTAGAGTTCCTTAATTTTAAACGAGATATTCTAAGTATTGGAATTCATACATACAACATCATTTTGTATCAATAGTTACGTTTATCTAAGGAATAATTTGTAACTTGATGTATAATTGTAAGTGGTGATCATGGAAAGGACGCACAAAATCTTGTAACCAAACAACACGCTATATGAAATGGAAGAGAGTTGTATGTGTTTTATCTTTGTTTTTGTTTGTTTAAAAATTATATATATATATGTATGTATGTATGTATGTATGTATGTATGTATGTATGTATGTATCAGGAGGAGAACCTGGTCAGGAGGAGAATCTGGTGGCTTAGTGGCTAAAACATCTGCCTAACATGTAATATAGCCCCGGTTCGAATCCCAGGAAGGGTATGGCTACCTGATGATAGCTAAATAGCTTGAAATAGATCTATACTAGTCTCCCTTGTCTATTTATTTATCAGCACAAATGTAAACATATGAAGATGGCAAGTGAGATCTTGCCAAAACGTTGCAAAGACAATCTCATTCTTACAAGGGAAAACACCCGAATACAACAAGACCAGCATACCTACACCCGTGCAAATCTACAAAAACATATATATATATGTATGTATGTATAGTATGTATGTATGTATGTATAGTATGTAAGAATGAGATTGTCTTTTCAACGTTTCGGCAAGATCTCACTATATATAAATAAAAAAGAATGTAGGAATACTATATGTACACTCGCTACCAGCAATATCTAAACAAACAGCAATTACAGCAGGAAAGAAACTCGGTGAACTGCAAACACTCCAGCAGGGCCTCTTCTTATTACATGGGCTCTTAAAGGGATAACAGCCAAAGATCCTGCTGACTCTTTCCCAGCATTGTTTCGGCTGGTCAGCTCTTAAATTATCACCTTGACAGACAGTCTGAATTCTCCATCAAGAGAAAAACAGTAACATCAGTCCTTCATTTTTTTTTTTTTTAATCTTTTGATTGCGCTTGCGCGAACTATGGCGGGCTAGTCCTGGAGCTCCGTGCTGGGTCATGGAGGTTTACTGGCCGTTTATGTGCCCCAGCCCTCCCGTTTTAGTTAGGAGGGCATGGGATTGAAGAGGAATCCACCAGGTACCCCTGGGTGAGGTTTGTGGATGCGGGGGTGCACGGACGGCGTTGCGGGCGGTGGAAACCCCGGAGCGCCCGAGCGGAGGTCGGCGTTTCGGCGTCTGTTTGAGGGCGCGGAACGCTGACTCCGCCGTATATCCCCCGGCGAGGGCGAGAATGGGACTACCCATGGAGTGGAGGCCGGCGGTGGGAGCGCCAGGAGGCCGCCAGGAGGCCGGCAGCGAGGACGGCTGAGGCTGAGGCTGGAGAAGAACGGAGAAGAACGAGTGGCGGTGAGAGCGCCGCGTAAATGGTGGTGAGAGCGCCGAGAAACAGAGGAGGTGAACGCCGGGAGAGGGCGTTGAGTGAAATGGCGGCGGTGAGAGAGCCGAGGGGATTGCCGGACGCCGCGCCGGCCGATGCCATGGGTTGGCCTACTGTTGCAAATGTTGGCGTGAATCCTGGCTTGCAGGCGGCAGCGGAGGCGGAGGCAGAGGCGGAGGTGAGAGCTCCGGCTCAGCTACGGAGGTGAGAGCTCCGGCCCAGCCCCAGCCCAGAGGCTAGTGTCCCCGGCGAGTTGATGGCGGGGCCACTGACCAAGCGGTCTGTCGCCGGGCAGGCCAGTGATGGCCAGAGGACGCTGACAGAAGATTTTCAGTGGACTCAAGACGTTAAGACCCAGTCACAGATGCAACTTATAAAAACTAAGAACTAAGATCTTTGAAACCCTCCCCACCATGGTTTGTTAGACCTATACATCAACGTTCCTTAGAGACCTTTGTAATCCCTCAGAAAGAAAGACCTATGGACAGAAACACCTGAACTGCCATCCCTAACTATTCCTCTTGATGTACTTTATTCCATCTATTTGATGCACTTTATGCACTTTATTCCATCTACTCATGAATTTTATCATCTACTCATGAAATTGTGTGTTTTAAATTAAGGCCATTGATACTTTTTACAATCTTACCCATGACCCTCTTATGAAATTTATTCTTACATTGCATATATATTTATAATTATTTTAACTATTTAATTAGTTATTATATCGCAATGTACTCCAGGACTGATTTACTGCTGCTGCGAGAGTCCCCGCTCTCGCAGGTCTGGCCCTCCATTTTAACGAGGGCCCGCCTTGATGAGGGATTTATAAATCCGGAGAGGTGGGCGAAGCGCGGTCTTCGGGGTTTTTTAATTAACAAATTAGTGATTATTTTAGGGGGTACCAGGGAGGGGGGGCGGTTTAGGCAGGTAGAGACGGAGGGGGAAAGAGAGGGCCAGGCCAGCAGACGACGGAGGGGAGCGGAAGGATCCTTCAAGGGGGGGGGGGGAGATATGTGTCGTGTCGGCAGAGGGCAATTCCATTCAGAGGGTCGTGGGGAGAGGCAGGTCCGAGGGGAGACAAGTTCGATCCTCCCGGTTGGGGGCACAGAACCGTTGGTTGCAAACGGTGAAGTGCCACAACCCCCGCAGGCTAGGTGGTCTGGGAGTACAGTACTGATGTTTTGTAACACCAGGTCCGTGGTCAACAAGGCCCCCCTCATCCAAGATCTCGTGTTGGAGGGGGAGCCGGACCTGGCTGGAATTGCGGAGACCTGGTTGGGCCACGAGGGTGGACTCCCCCTCGTTGAAATGTGCCCACCAGGCTACCGCGCTTTTCATCAGCCCCGGGCCCTAGGCAGGGGCGGTGGGGTAGCGGTCATTGTTAAGGAAGGTCTTGAGCCGAGAGAGACCATTGTGCCACAGACCACCGGCTGTGAGTCCCTTTGCGTGAAGTGGGGCCTTCGGAGGCAGTTGGGCTTGCTGGTTGTATACCTGGCTCCCCGCTATGTAGCAGCAGCCCTGCCCGAGCTCCTGGAGGTGATCGCTACGGTGGCAGTGGAGACCCCCAGACTTGTAGTCATGGGGGACTTTAATCTGCCATCGTTGGGCGAATCATCCGAGGTAGCTCGGGAGTTCATGGCTTCCATGACGGCCATGGACCTGACCCAACTAATTCAAGGCCCCACTCACGAGGGTGGACATACGCCGGACCTCATCTTCGTCTCAGGCCAATGGAAGAGTGATCTGGGTATAGGGGATATAGTCATCACGCCCTTGTCATGGTCAGACCACTCACTTCTCCGGCTCGACTTTCCGACCGCTGCTCCCCTCCGCGGGGAGGCGGAACCAGAGTCTCCAATCTGGTACCGCCCCAGGCGCCTGATGGACCCGGATGGGTTCCAGACGGCGCTTGGGCCATTTCCTGTACCCCTGACCCGTGCCCCGATAGAGGACCTCACGGCCGCATGGAATAGTGCGGCCGTGGGAGCCTTGGATCGGGTCGCGCCCTTGCGGCCTCTCTTGCGGCGCCGAACCACCCTGGCTCCTTGGTTTACCGAAGAGCTGCGGGTGATGAAACGCCGCAAGAGATGCCTAGAGGGAAGATGGAGGTCTACCCGATCTGAATCTGACCGGACACAGGTAAGAGCCCATTTACGGACTTACATTGTGGCGCTGAGAGTGGCCAAACGCCATCATTGTGCTACTCTCATAGCATCCGCAGAAAACCGCCCTGCCGCCCTGTTTAGGGTGACCCGCTCCCTACTTCAGCAAAGGGTGCGGGAAGCCCCGTTACAGGGTAGAGCAGAGGAATTTGTGACTTTTCTGCAGGAGAAAACCGCTCAGATACAGAACGGGTTACCCTCCATTGATGGCCCAGTGGGATGCCACGAGACAGATCTTGTTTGGGAGGAGTTTGACTCCGTTACTTCCGATGATATGGACAGGTTACGTGGGCGACTGCGAGCCACCACATGTTTATTGGACCCGTGCCCCTCCTGGCTTGTACTGGCATCCTGGGAGGTGACACGAGGCTGGCTCCAAGAGGTTGTCAACGCATCCTTAAGTGAGGGTTCCTTGCCTGCTTCCCTAAAAGAAGCGATGGTGAGGCCCCTCCTTAAGAAGCCCTCTTTGGATCCAGCTCTTTTAAACAACTACCGTCCAGTCTCCAACCTTCCCTTTGTGGCGAAGGTTGTTGAGAGTGTGGTGGCACAACAGTTTCCCCGTCACCTGGAGGAAGTTGACTATCTAGATCCGCGCCAGTCCGGCTTTCGGCCCGGGCATAGCACCGAGACGGCATTGGTCGCGTTGGTTGATGATCTCTGGAGGGCCAGAGATGGGGGTTGTTCCTCCATCCTGATCCTATTAGACCTCTCGGCGGCTTTCGATACCATCGACCATGGTATCCTATTGCATCGGCTGGGGGGGTTGGGAGTGGGAGGCACCGTCTTACGATGGTTCTCCTCCTACCTCTCTGGCCGATCGCAATTTGTGTTGGCAGGGGGGCAGAGGTCGACCTCGAGACCACTCACTTGTGGGGTGCCTCAGGGGTCGGTCCTCTCGCCTCTCCTGTTTAACACATACATGAAGCCGCTAGGTGAGATCATCCGTGGTTTTGGGGTAGAATACCATCTATACGCTGATGATACTCAGTTGTATATATCTACCCCAAACCACCCCAACGATGCCGTAGCGGTGATGTGCCAGTGCCTGGAAGCCGTGCGGATCTGGATGGGAAGTAACGGACTTAGGCTCAACCCGACCAAGACCGAGTGGCTGTGGTTTCCGGCTGCCCGATTCAACCAGCTTATTCCATCGCTGGCCATAGGGGGCGAACATCTTGCCCCTGTGGATGGGGCGCGCAATTTGGGTGTCCTCCTGGATTCCCGGCTGTCCATGGAAGATCAAGTGACAGCCGTGGCCAGGAGGGCGTTTTACCAGGTTCGCCTGGTCCGCCAATTGCGTCCCCTATTGGATCGGGACGCCCTGCGCACAGTCACTCATGCGCTCGTGACATCCCGACTGGACTATTGTAACTCTCTCTACATGGGGCTCCCCTTGAGGTGCACCCGGAGACTTCAGCTAGTCCAGAATGCAGCCGCGCGAGCAATTATGGGAACCGCTAGGTTTACCCATGTAACACCGCTCTTGCGCGAGCTGCACTGGCTACCTGTCGTCTTCCGGGTGCGCTTCAAGGTGTTAATTATCATCTTTAAAGCGCTCCATGGCTCGGGACCTAGCTATCTGCGGGATCGGTTCCTGCCTCATACATCCTCGCGGCCGATTCGCTCCCACAGAGAGGGACTTCTCCGGGTGCCGTCCACTAGACACTGTCAGCGGGCGACACCCAGGGGAAGGGCTATCTCTCTGGCGGGCCCGGCCCTCTGGAACGACCTCCCCCCCGATATCAGGACGACCACGGACCTCCGCTCCTTCCGTCTTAAATTAAAGACTCACTTTTTCTGTCTGGCCAGCCTAGGATGAGTCTCTCTGCCTCTGGGGTTTTATGGGGAATTAGTATTATTTAGTTTTAATGGGAATTTTAGTGCAGGTTATATTTAATTTGTTTTTAGAATTGTTGTATGTATTTGGTTTTTATTCTACCTGTGCACCGCCCCGAGTCCCTGTGGGGAGAGGGTGCGGTTTTACAAATTAAAATTATTATTATTATTATTATTATTATTATTTATGCCTACAAGGATCTTGACAGACTGGAACATTGGGCACTATCTAACAAAATGAAATTCAAGGGTGAAAAAAAGAAGGTTCTACATTTAGGCAAAAAAACCCCAAATGCACAGGTACAGTAGATGGTACCTTGCTCAATAGCAGTAACTGTGAGAGGGATCTTGGAGTACTAGTGGACAACCATTGAAATAGGAGCCAGCCGTGGGCAGCAGCTGCCAAAAAAGTCAACACAGTTCTAGGCTGCATCAACAGAGGGAGAAAATCAAGAACAAGAGACAGAGAGATACAGAGAGAGAGAGAGATACACAGAGAGAGAAATATACAGAGAGAGAGAGATACAGAGAGAGAGAAACAGAGAGAGAGAGAGAGAGATACAGAGAGAGAAATACAGAGATACAGAGAGAGAGAGAGATACAGAGAGAGATACAGAGAGAGATACAGAGAGAGAGAGAAACAGAGAGATACAGAGAGAGAGAGATACAGAGAGAGAGATACAGAGAGAGAGAGATACAGAGAGAGAGAAACAGAGAGATACAGAGAGAGAGAGATACAGAGAGAGAGAGATACAGAGAGAGATACAGAGACAGAGAAACAGAGAGAGAGAGATACAGAGAGAGAAATACAGAGATACAGAGAGAGAGAGAGATACAGAGAGAGAGAGATACAGAGAGAGATACAGAGAGAGAGAGAAACAGAGAGAGATACAGAGAGAGAGAGATACAGAGAGAGATACAGAGAGAGAGAGATACAGAGAGAGATACAGAGAGAGAGATACAGAGAGATACAGAGAGAGAAATACAGAGATACAGAGAGAGAGAGATACAGAGAGAGAAACAGAGAGAGAGAGATACAGAGAGAGATACAGAGAGAGAAACAGCGAGAGATACAGAGAGAGAGAGAGATACACAGAGAGAGAGAGATACACAGAGAGAGAGATACAGAGAGAGAGAGATACACAGAGAGAGAAACAGAGAGAGAGAGATACAGAGAAATAGAGATACAGAGAGAGAGAGATACAGAGAGAGAAACAGAGAGAGATACAGAGAGAAACAGAGATACAGAGAGAGAGAGATACAGAGAGAGAGAGATACAGAAGGAGAGATACAGAGAGAGAAATACAGAGAAACAGAGAGATACAGAGAGAGATACAGAGAGAGATACACAGAGAGAGAGATACAGAGAGAGAGAGAAACACAGAGAGAGAGAGATACAGAGAGAGAGATATACAGAGAGAGAGAGAGCGATACAGAGAGAGACTTACTGAAATTGGGGAGACCGGCTGGTGGGTAAGCATCTTTGGTGAGGACACTCCGGCTTTCTTTGAGCCTGACCCCCGGGGCGGCCATGTGTGGTTCAGTGGGGCCAGCCCCCTTTTCCTGCTGTCCTGAGCTTTACTCCTCCAGTGGAGCAGCACTGCCAGCGGCTTTCGCTGAAAAGCGTCCTCTGGCCAGTGAAAGTCCCCCGTGCATGTCTTAAAGCCGCAGTTCGGCGCTGCGGACCCATCCTACTTTCTGTCGTCCCCTCCTCCCGGAACCCATTCCCACCCCGCTAGCCCTCGTTAACGAGGCCGGTGTTGGTCGTGTCTGAGTCGGGCCAGTTTCGCGGGCCGGAAAGCAGGTTGCGCGTCTTCCCAAGCGACCAAGGCATGCCCAGTAAGGGCCAGAAGAAGCTCCAGCATGAGTGAAACGCCGGAAAATCAGCCCTAGCCGCTTCTCCATCCCCTGCCATCACCCTTACCTTCTCAGGCCAGGCGAGGAATGACTGGGAGCAGAGGGCAAGGGTCGGGGCCAACCAGTGGTAGGATCACCTGACAGGGAGCCGCAGCAGAGGGCCCAAAGAGCCACATGCGGCTCCGGAGCCACGGGCTACCAACACCCACTTTAGGCTGTTTAGTGGAAACCTAGATAAAATAGGGTGTAACTAAGTACAATCCTATTTGTGGTCAGTAGAAATGATGCTGGTAAACAGGCGCAGGGTACCTTCTTTCATGCATGGTGGTTATGCCCGAAAGCAAAACAGATGTCAGTTTGTGAACCATCTCTATGACTACTATCAAACTGCCATAGAGAGAGAGGGGAATTCCAAACATACCTGTGGTCAAAAAGGAATTTCAAGCTGGCCGGTGAATGCGCATGTCTAAACCACCATCTCTCATTGGCTAATGTGATTTATGACGAAGGCTGAAGGGAGGACAGTAATGCGGGCAAAGTTCAGAAGCAGAAAAAGAAAGCAAAAAAGATGGCTGCAAATAAGAAACGCCTAAAGAGAAATGCCTAATGAAGCTGTTAATAAATCACTGCTTTTTTGTACTCTAATATTGGGTCGTCTTTTTTGAAGTAGGGTACTTGTTGGACTAAAATGCAAACAGGAAATTACAGACACCCAAATAGAGCTCAAAGCAGAATACAATACAATACAATAGCAGAGTTGGAAGGGACCTTGGAGGTCATCTAGTCCAACCCCCTGCCTAGGCAGGAAGCCCTATACCATTTCAGACAAATGGCTATCCAACATCTTCTTAAAGACGTGCAGTGTTGGAGCATTCACAACTTCTGGAGGCAACTTCTGTTCCACTGATTCATTGTCCTAACTGTCAGGAAATTTCTCCTCAGTTCTAAGTTGCTTCTCTCTTTGATTAGTTTCCACCCATTGCTTCTTGTCCTGCCCTCAGGTGCTTTGGAGAATAGTTTGACTCCCTCTTCTTTGTGGCAACCCCTGAAATATTGTAACACTGCTATCATGCCTCCCCTAGTCCTTCTTTTTATTAAACTAGACATATTTATTTATTTATTTATTTATTTATTTATTTATTTGTTTGTTTGTTTATTTGTTTATTATTTTATTATTTTATTTATTTATTTATTTATTTATTAAATTTTTATACTGCCCTTCTCCCTTCCGGGACTCAGGGCAGTATACAAGCAGCAATAAAAATCAGTGGTATAAAATATAAAATACATAAAATACGTTTAAAAATATATTAAATGGTTGGCCTGTTCTAAAACCTTAATAAAACCCTACTAAAAGCGATTTAAAAACTACGCCAAGCCGGCCGCACGAAATAAATAGGTCTTCAAGGCCCTATTTATACCCAGTTTCTGCAACTGTTCTTCATATGTTTTAGTCTCCAGTCCCCTCATCCTCTTGGTTGCTCTTCTCTGCACTCTTTCTAGAGTCTCCACGTCTTTTCTACATCGTGGTGACCAAAACTGTATGCAGTATTCCAAGTGTGCCCTTCCCAAGGCCTTGTAAAGTGGTATTAACCCTTCAGGTGATCCTGATTCTCTCCCTCTGTTGATGCAGCCTAGAACTGTGTTGGCTTTTTTGGCAGCTACTGCACACTGCTGGCTCATATTTAAATGGTTGTCCCCTAGGACTCCAAGATCCCTTTCACAGTTACTGCTATTGAGCAAGGTACCAGCTATACTGTACCTGTGCATTTGGTTTTTCTTGCCTAAATGTAGAACCTGACTCTTTTCGCCATTGAATTTCATATTATTAGATAGTGCCCAATGTTCGAGTTTGTCAAGATCCTTCTGTATCTTAAGCCTATCTTCTGGTTCCTTCTGGGAGATGATTAAGGAAAAGTATACGAAAGAGATAAAATATTTAATCTTGCAGATAATCCAAAAGATTTTTGATTGCACAGAGACGGAGAAACTCACCTGGGAATTAAGGGACAAGGGAGACTCAGGATATTATACAGTTTTGGGAAAGCTGGTATAAAATGGATAAATAATAGGAACATGAAATGTGCAGCTTAGAAACATAGATGTATAGATACAGAAATAATTAGGAATGTATAAAAAGGTACTTGAATAGTAAATGATTATGTTAGTACTGTCAAAAGGATTGTAACTTATACAAAACTATTTTTTAAAGCTATTTGTTTTTAATGGTTTAAATTAGCAATAAAGCTTCCCCCCTCCCCCCAAAACAAAACAAAACAGAAAAGCAAAAGAAAATGATGCGGATAACCTGGTTTTGCAGGTCCTTGAAAAAAACAGCTCCTGAAATCTACGACGCGAATTTGAGAAGCGAGGAGAGGAGAATGGCCCAAGCGGAATGGACAAGTGAGTTTTGGGCTTTTCCGGTCCACAGAAATGGGGGGTGGGGGGTGGGGGGGCATTCAAGTGAGCTGGGTTTACAATACCCAGCATTCTCAGCCCTACAGTTAAAAGATCGACCCTGTTGGATTAGGCGAGGTTGCTAATCTAGCTGTCAGGTTTCCTAAAAATGCCCTAATTGATTCATGAGTCTCAAGCCAAGTTTCAAAGAAAACCAGTCATTTCTTAGGAACACCATTCGGCAAGGCCTTTTCGCAGTCAGATCTGAGCCTCATTTGAATTATAGCTGAACTTTACCCCTGTTCCTTCCCTCCCTTCAGTCTGTGACATAAATCACATTCCCCAATGAGGTGCACCTCTCCCAAGCCTGCTGCAATAATCTGAGATCCGACGTTAGCCGAAAGTATGCGTGGAATGCGCTTCCCCGCCCTTTCCTCACCATGGAAACATTAGGAGTAGACACTAGCGTTTGGGATCAGCTAGATGCCCTTTGGGGGCTCAACAGAGGGAGACGCATCCCCTCCCCCATTATTCCTAGCAATGATACCCTCAGCTTGGAGGCATCGGGAGGTCATCAGGATAAGTAACCCTTGATAGACCTTCTTGATGGAATTTATCCAGTCCTCTTTTACGGCCTTCTAAAGTTTGGGGCAGTGAGTTACACAGATTAGTAATAGTAATACTCCTGCCCATCAAGAATTCCTCATGCTGGCTAGGGAATTCTGGGAGCTGAAATCCCAGACTTCTTAAAGCCAATGCATGAACAGAGGGATGGAATCAAGATCACGTGAAGTGTTAATACCACTTTATATTGCCATGGTGAGGCCACACTTGGAATATTTGCATCCAGTTTTGGTCGCCACGATGTAGAAAAGATGTGGAGACTCTGGAAAGAGTGCAGAGAAGAGCAACCAAGATGATTAGGGTGCTGGAGGCTAAAACACATGAAGAATGGTTGCAGAAACTGGGTATGTCTAGTTTAATGAATAGAATAGAATAGAATATAGCAGAATAAGAACAGGAACAGAACAGAATAGAATAGAATAGAATAGAATAGAACAAACAGAAACAGAAATGAATAGGAAAAGGAATAGAACAGAACAGAATATAATATAATAGGGATAGTCTAGGATAAGATAGAATAGGAACCGGAACCAGAACCAGAACCAGAACCAGAATAGTAGGATAGGATAGGATATAGGATAGGAATAGGAATGGAATAGAATTCAGAATAGAATAGAATAGAATTCAGAAAAGAATAAAATAGACTAGGAGAATAGAATAAACTAGGATAGAATAAAATTCTTTATTGGCCAAGTGTGATTGGACACACAAGGAATTTGTCTTTGGTACATAAGCTCTCATTGTGCATAAAAAGACAAGATACATTCGCCAAGAATCATAAGGTACATCACTTAATGATAGTCATATGGTACAAATAAGCAATCAGGAAACAATCAATATCAATATAAATCGTAAGCATACAAACCACAAAGTTACAATCCTGCAGTCACAAGTGGGAGCAGATGGGTGATAGGAACAATGAGAAGACTAATAGTAAGAGTAATGCAGCCTTAGAGAAGGAGGATCACAGGAGACATGATAGCATCTTCCAATATCTCAGGGGTTGCCCCAAAGAAGAGGGAGTCAAGCTATTCTCCAAGGCGCCTGAGGGCAGGACAAGAAGCAATGGGTGGAAACTAATCAAGGAGAGAAGCAACTTAGAACAGAGGAGGAATTTCCTGACAGTGAGAACAATTAGTCAGTGGAACAGAAGTTGCCTCCAGAAGTTGTGAATGCCCCAACACTGCAAGTCTTTCAGATGTTGGATAGCCATTTGTCTGAAATGATATAAGGTTCCTGCCCACGCAGGGGGTTGGACTAGAAGACCTCCAAGGTCCGTTCCATCTTCTATTCTACTCTACTCTACTCTCTAATTCTAATTCTAGCGGTAATCCAATATCAGGGGCTGCCTCAAAGAAGAGGGAGTCAAGCTATTCCCCAAGGCACCTGAGGGCAGGACAAGAAGCAATGGGTGGAAACTAATCTAGGAGAGAAGCAACGTAGAACTGAGGAGAAATTTCCTGACAGTGAGAACAATTAGTCAGTGGAAAAGAAGTTGCCTCCAGAAGTTGTGGGCGCTCTAACACTGGAGGTTTCCAAAGAGATTGGACAACCATTTGTCCAGAATGTGGTAGAGCACTGGTAGTCAACCTGGTCCCTACCGCCCCCTAGTGGGCATTCCAGCTTTCATGGTGGGCGGTAGGAGTTTTGTCCGATACTGAAGCACTTTCCTTTTTTAAATTTAATTGACTGCCCTACTTTATAAATCACCATTCCTGTGGAACCGGTGAGCGGTTAGAAAATTTTACTACTAACAGAGATACAAAAGTGGGCGGTAGGTATAAAAAGGTTGACTACCCCTGTTGTAGGGTCTCCTGTTTCAGTGGGGGTTGGACTAGAAGACCTCCAAAATTCGTTAATTCGGTATTCTGTAAAGTTGCCAAAGGTTAAGAAGCATTGCTCTTCGGATAGTATAGCTGAAGTAGGGATAATCCGAACCTGTGTCTCGAGGGAGACCCTAAGAGAGGACTAGAACTCACAGTCTCCCAGCTTCTTACTCCCCATCACCTGGCCAGCTGCACCAAACTGGGCATTGGTGAGTAGTAGCATGGACAGAAAAAGTAGCTCCGTTGTTTCCTCTCCGGCCACCAGATGGCAGTAGAGGTCAAAGAAAAGGAAATTGTGCTTTCCCCCCCCCCCCCTTCCTGCATGAAAAACTTTATGTCCAGCCTCTTAATACGCACTTAATACACTAAAATAGCAGAGTTGGAAGGGACCTTGGAGGTCATCTAGTCCAACCCCCTGCCTAGGCAGGAAGCCCTATACCGCTTCAAACAAATGGCTATCCAAAGTCTTCTTAAAGACTTCCAGTGTTGGAGCATTCACAACTTCTGGAGGCAACTTCTTTTCCACTGATTCATTGTTCTAACTGTCAGGAAATTCCTCCTCAGTTCTAAGTTGCTTCTCTCCTGGATTAGTTTCCACCCATTGCTTCTTGTTCTGCCCTCAGGTGCCTTGGAGAATAGTTTGACTCCCTCTTCTTTGGGGCAACCCCTGAGATATTGGAAGACTGCTATCATGTCTCCTCTGGTCCTTCTTTTCATTAAACTAGACCTACCCAGTTCCTGCAACCGTTCTTCATATGTTTTAGTCTCCAGGCCTTTGATGATCTTAGTTGCTCTTCTCTGAAGTCCAGGGGTCCGCAATCCCCAAGCTGCATCCCAATACCGGGCCATGGAAGCAGTGGGTGAGGTGGCACCTGAGGGCAGAACAAGAAGCAATGGGTGGAAACTAATCAAGGAGAGAAGCAACTTAGAACCGAGGAGAAATTTCCTGACACTTAGAACAATTAACCAGTGGAACAGAAGTTGCCTCCAGAAGTTGTGAATGCCCCAACACTGGAAGTCTTTAAGGAGGATGTTGGATAGCCATTTGTCTGAAATTGGTATAGGGTTTCCTGCCCAGGCAGGAAGTTGAACTAGATGACCTCCAAGGTCCCTTCCAACTCTGCTATTGTACTGTATTGTACCTATGAAGAATGGTTGCAGGAACTGGGTATGTCTAGTTTAATGAAAAGAAGGACTAGGGGAGACATGATAGCAGTCTTCCAATATCTCAATAGCTCCAAGGTCCCTTCCAACTCTGCTATTGTATTGTAGGGTATTGTATTGTATTGCATGAAGCTGCATGTATGCAAGTGGCACACACAGATGTGCAAAACCATCCCCTTTTTCCCTCTGCTGCCTCCGTCGGTCCCCAAGCCTAGAAGGTTGGAGACCCCTGTTCTGTTCCTCAGTAAGGAAACCCTACACCCCTTCAGACAAATGGTTGTTTAGTCTTTTCTTAAAAGAGCACTCACAACTTCTGGTGGCAAATACAATACAATACAATACAATAATACAATACAATACAATACAATACAATACAATACAATACAATACAATACAATACAATACAATACAATACAATACAATAGCAGAGTTGGAAGGGACCTTGGAGGTCTTCTAGTCCAACCCCCTGCGTGGGCAGGAACCTTATACCATTTCAGACAAATGGCTATCTAACATCTTCTTAAAAACTTCAGGGTTGGGGCATTCACAACTTCTGGAGGCAAGCTGTTCCAGAGGTTAATTGTTCTCACTGTCAGGAAATAGTTCCACTGGTTAATAGTTCTCACTGTTGGGAAGTTTCTCCTCAGTTCCAGGTTGCTTCGCTCCTTGATTAGTTCCCATCCATTGCTTCAAGCCATGTCAATAAGAAAGCATAGCCATGTTTCTATCTTAACCGCCGCAGTGATTCACTTAACAACGGTGGCAAGAAAGGTCGTAAAATGAGGCAAAACTCACTTCACAACTATCTCACACAGCGTCATAAAGTTTAGGCTCAATTGTGGCTATAAGTTGAAGACTACCTATGGAGGTATTCCTTGGCTTACGGCCAACAATTGAGCCCCCAAATCTAGGTTGTTAAATGAGATATTGTGACGTGAATTTCCCCCCTCGTTTTACGACCTTCCTTGCCACCGTTGTTAAGTGAATCCCTGCAGTGTTTAAATTAGTCACGCAGTCGTTAAGCGAATCCGGCTTCCTTTATTGACTTTGCTTGTCGGAAGGTCGCCAAAGGGGAATCCCATGACCCCGGGGACACTGCGACGGTCATAAATACGAGTCCGTTCCCAAGTGTCTGAATTTTGATCCTACGACCACAGGATGCTGCGGCCGGCGTAAGAGTGAAAAAAATGGCCAGAAATCACTTTTCTTCTGTGCCGTTGTAACTTGGAACAGTCACTAAATGAACTGTGATAAGTTAAGGACTATGTGTGATTTAATCCTATGTAGTTTCCTTACCGTATCGACTGAAACGATCACGTCCCACTAAAACCAAAGATGGATGGATTGATTGATTAAATCGAACCCATTTAAGGGATCGTGGTCGCAAATAGAGGACTATCTGTATTTATTTATTTATTTATTAAATCCTGTTTATTAAGCCCTTTTATCGCGGTTTCCCTCCAGCTGAAGTGAAGCAGATGGCCAAGCAAGTGGCCTCGGGGCAGCTTCACTTACCGACGCAGCACCCCGCCAGCAGATGGATGTTGCAGAGCGAGGCGCAGGACATCCAGATGGGTTTCCCGAGCCCCACCATCTGCGAGCGGGTCCGCTTCTACCAGGAGAACAGCCAGGCGGGGAAGGCACAGCGCACCAGGGCTATCGGCGACCACAACGTGCACTGCGACCACGAGAAACAGAAAAATCCAGACGGGGCATTAGGAAGAGTCCCAGGCCTGGAGAAGGAAGGTAAGCAGGGTTGAGTTACAGCTCTGTAGTAGATGGTGTCGTAGGGTCTCCTGCTTGGGGGGGGGGGGGGTGTTGGACTAGATGACCTACAAGGTCCCTTCCAACTCTGTTAATCTGTTTCTCAAATGTATATCAATTTGAAGATGTGTGGACTACAACTCCCAGAATTCCCCAGCCAGTGGAGCTGGGTTCTGGGGGCGATTACTTCTTCCATGGGTCTTCTCATAAAAAAAGACCCTCCCACCAAAGTAGCCAAAATCCATACATTTTGCTGCCAGATTTTAGGCCAATCACCAGGAGACGGTGAGTTCTAGTCCTGCCTTAGGCATGAGGGAAGGCTGGGTGACTTTGGGCCAATCACCAGGAGACGGTGAGTTCTAGTCCTGCTTTAGGCATGAGGGAAGGCTGGGTGACTTTGCCCAATCACCAGGAGACAGTGAGTTCTAGTCCTGGCTTAGGCATGAGGGAAGGCTGGGTGACTTTGGGCCAATCACCAGGATACAGTGATTTCTAGTCCTGGCTTAGGCATGAGGGAAGGCTGGGTGACTTTGGGCCAATCACCAGGAGACAGTGAGTTCTAGTCCTTCCTTAGGCATGAGGGAAGGCTGGGTGATTCTGGGCCAATTACCAGGAGACAGTGAGTTCTAGTCCTGCCTTAGGCATGAGGGGAGGCTGGGTGACTTTGGGCCAATCACCAGGAGACAGTGAGTTCTAGTCCTTCCTTAGGCATGAGCGAAGGCTGGGTGACTTTGGTCCAATCACCAGGAGACAGTGAGTTCTAGTCCTTCCTTAGGCATGAGGGAAGGCTGGGTGACTTTGGGCCAATCACCAGGAGACAGTGAGTTCTAGTCCTGCCTTAGGCATGAGGGAAGGCTGGGTGACTTTGGGCCAATCACCAGGAGACAGTGAGTTCTAGTCCTGCCTTAGGCATGAGGGAAGGCTAGGTGACTTTGGGCCAATCACCAGGATACGGTGATTTCTAGTCCTGGCTTAGGCATGAGGGAAGGCTGGGTGACTTTGGGCCAATCACCAGGAGACAGTGAGTTCTAGTCCTTCCTTAGGCATGAGGGAAGGCTGGGTGATTCTGGGCCAATTACCAGGAGACAGTGAGTTCTAGTCCTGCCTTAGGCATGAGGGGAGGCTGGGTGACTTTGGGCCAATCACCAGGAGACAGTGAGTTCTAGTCCTTCCTTAGGCATGAGCGAAGGCTGGGTGACTTTGGGCCAATCACCAGGAGACAGTGAGTTCTAGTCCTTCCTTAGGCATAAGGGAAGGCTGGGTGACTTTGGGCCAATCACCAGGAGACAGTGAGTTCTAGTCTTGCCTTAGGCATGAGGGAAGGCTGGGTGACTTTGGGCCAATCACCAGGAGACAGTGAGTTCTAGTCCTTCCTTAGGCATTAGGGAAGGCTGGGTGATTCTGGGCCAATTACCAGGAGACAGTGAGTTCTAGTCCTGCCTTAGGCATGAGGGGAGGCTGGGTGACTTTGGGCCAATCACCAGGAGACAGTGAGTTCTAGTCCTTCCTTAGGCATGAGGGAAGGCTGGGTGACTTTGGGCCAATCACCAGGAGACAGTGAGTTCTAGTCCTGCCTTAGGCATGAGGGAAGGCTGGGTGACTTTGGGCCAATCACCAGGAGACAGTGAGTTCTAGTCCTGCCTTAGGCATGAGGGAAGGCTGGGTGATTCTGGGCCAATTACCAGGAGACAGTGAGTTCTAGTCCTGCCTTAGGCATGAGGGGAGGCTGGGTGACTTTGGGCCAATCACCAGGAGACAGTGAGTTCTAGTCCTTCCTTAGGCATGAGGGAAGGCTGGGCGATTTTGGGCCAATCACCAGGATACGGTGAGTTCTAGTCCTGCTTTAGGGATGAAAGCCACTGGGTGACTTTGGGCCAATCACCAGGAGACTGGGAGTTCTAGTCCTTCCTTAGGCATGAGGGAAGGCTGAGTCACTTTGGGCAAATCACCAGGATACAGTGAGTTCTAGTCCTGCCTTAGGGATGAAAGCCAGCCAGGTGACCTTGGGCCAGTCTCTCAGCCCAGCCCACCTCGCTGAGTTGTTGTTGCAGAGGAAAATAGGAGGAGGAAGGAAGATTAGTTTTGTTTACTGCCTTGGCTTATTCTCCAAAACTATTATCATGTTTTGTTTTGTTTTTAAATTAAATTCACAACCCAGTGCATTTTAATTCTTTTTTTGTTTTGTTTAAACCCTACAAGAAGTAGCAAAAACCAGGACTAGATGGACTAGATCAGGGGTCCCCAACCTTTGCAACTTTAAGTCTGAAGGACTTCAGCTCCCAGACTTCTCCAGCCAGCAAAGCTGGCTGGAGAATTCTGGGAGCTGAAGTCCTTCAGACTTAAAGTTGCAAAGGTTGGGGACCCCTGGACTAGATGACCTGCAAGGTCCCTTCCAACTCTGTTAATCTGTTCAATTGCTGCAGTTGTGCATCCCCCCTCCTTCCCCCATTCCCCGGGAAGAAGACTAAATAAAATAGCTAAGGAGCAGGAACGCAAAAATCGACTCGGACATAATCGGTGCGCAAGGAGAGAGGTCGTCTATAACGATTTTAGCGTTCTGGGTACATTCCATTTTCCTGGCGCTTTCGGTACAAGAGGCGGATTCGCCGGTCTTGCCTCCTGGGAGAACCCAAAAAGGATGGATATTTTTTTTTCCAGAGACTCTTTTTTTAAAAAAAAGAATGCATTTATGGGGGATGCTTTACCCCTCTCCCCTAAAAGGATAATTTGGAGATGGGGAAGGGGGAGTTTGGCTCTGTGGATGAGCTATTTAATTGCTATCATCCTCCTGTATAAATCAGCCTCTGCATGCTAATTCCAACTCCCATTCCTCATTTCTCTCGGGTGGTGGTGGGGCATTGTTGATGTTGCATTCCACATTCTCTTAATTTATTATTAGGACGATACAGTCCGGTTCCAGCCTGTGAGAGCGGTGCAGCACCACGCAAGCCCGCGTGCTTTTCTCTTCCTTTGGAGGATTCTTCCCGGGTACGCGAGTTTTTTTGTTTTTTTTGCTCCTTCGGCCGTTGAATCATTAAGCAATCGTTCTTGGTCCAATCGGCCAGTCCCGATCCAGATTGTTAGGAAAATCCCCGTTAGGATACTGTTCTGACCCACCCACCCCTTTCTCCAACTAACACAAGACTGACTGACTGCCACTAACTCTCTTGGCTGCTTGCCTGAATGACTCTGAACAGATACGAAGCTTCCTAACTCGACTAGACACGAACCTGAAAATCAACAGGAATAAACACGAACCTAGAAATCCAACGTTGTTCTCTGCAAGGACTTCCTTAGCCAAGACTTCCTTTTAAACCCTCTTGGGAGGGGCCAGTCATTAGGCAGCTGGGACTAATTCCCATCCTTCGAGTTCGCTTCTGATGCTATTGAAGCCTCCTTTTTTTCAGCCCTTCTCAATCTAGCATCAGGGACACACTGGCCTTGATCCTCCCCACTACTCCAAGACCCAGGTGCCTCCTGATGACCAGCCGGGCTCTCTGCTCTCTCAAGGTCGCCCTTCTCCTCCAGAGCAGACTCATAGGACTCCTCACTTGAGGAGTCCATCAGCAGCTCATCCGGAGCCGGCTGGGCCACAACAGTATACTAAAGGTGCGCGGCAAAGTGTAGCGAGAGAGATGTTGCTGAATACCCACGCTAGCAGTCACAGACACCGAATCATAAAACAAATAGGTGTTTATTTCCGTAGAAAATAAAGATATAGAAACTACTTCATACCCAGGTGAGACGTAAGTCCTAAATCATATAAAACAGTTCAGTACACAAAGTTGGCTAACAGTGGCACAACTCACAATGATCCACGCTGATCAATACTCGACATACACAACAGCGGGCATCTAACAATCAGCCTCTAATAGTGATTCTGGCTCCCTCTTATGGCCGCTGGAGTAAACAGCAGCCAATCACATTTACTGCAGTACTTAAAGAGACAGTATTGCTATCATGGTTTATATATGGTTGGATTGAATTCCTAACACCGATCATTGAGCAAAATAAGGCTAGAACTACATAGCGTTAAGCCCAGGGGTGGGATCGAAAAACATTTGCAACCGATTCACTGCCCAGTTGCTGGGTGGCGTGGCCTACTCAGTCTTCTCAACCATTGTGAGGAGGTCTGTTGTTCACCTCCTCAAGCTCCGGAGGCTTTTGGCGAGCCTCTGGGAGGGCGAAAATGGCCTCCCCTAGGCTCCAGAAGCCCGTTTCCAGTGTCAGGGTTCCAAATAGCATCCAAAAGTAAACCAGAGTCCGAGGCTAAGCATTGCTCAAAGTTCCAATTTATGAAGACAGCCATGTTGGCACATCTGGAAAAACCCGAATCTGAAAGCTTCCCGGTTTTCCCCACCCAGTTGAAAGTTCAAGATCTTGCCCCCCACACCCACCAGTCCATCCCATGGTCCAATCTCCCACTGCTATGCTGGCAGCTTCCACCCATCCAGATCCGGTCAGGTGCAGAGGTGCAGAGACAAAGGATGACCTTGGCTTTCTAGAAAGAATGTTGTTATGGCTACCTGTCATCTAACTCCTTCCATTTTCCCACAATAGAAAAAGGGTATAGTAGAAGAATAGAAAGTGTGGCAGGCCCAAGAACCAAAAGAAAAGATGGCTGCAGGCCTTGACTTTTTAGAAAGAATTTTGTTATGGCTACCTATCATCTAACTCCCTACAATGCCCCCCTCTCATTTTCCCACAATAGAAAAGGACAAAGGATGACCTTGGCTTTATAGAAAGAATGTTGTTATGGCTACCTGTCATCTAACTCCTTCCATTTTCCCACAATAGAAAAAGGGCATAGTAGAGTAATAGAAAGTGTGGTAGGCCGAAGATCCAAAAGGAATATGGCTGCAGACCTGACAGGTGGAATACTAACTAAACAGATATGGGGGAAGTAACAAAATAAATGTTTTCCTCCTTCCTATCCTAAAGATACCGTTTTAATTTCCATCCCTCTTGTAGGAGCATCTGGAAGAGGTGACCCACTCAACGTCGACATCCCTTAACGTATCCGAGGAGTTTTTCACTCCGGACACCGACTATTTTTTGGGTAGTTCTGCTCCCGAGCCTTCAGAAATGGAAGTAAGAGAAAAAAGATGGTGGAGTTAGGGTTAAATTGACTGCTTTGATTAAAGGAAAGAATGTAACTACTGTATTTTTCAGAGTATAAGATGCACCAAGATTTTGAAGAGGCAAATTAAAAAAAAAAGTTTTTCCACTCTGCAGACCTCCCAAAAACAGCTCCTTCCACTCCCCAAGGGCATGAATAAGGTTTAGGAGGCCTATAGAGTGCTCCGGGGGGAGGGAGAAAAATGGAGCAAAAACAGGGCAGATTTTTGCTCATTTCTGCCCTCCCCAGCCCCCAGGAGCTCTCGGAAAGCCTCCTATAGGCTCCGCACAGCCATTTTGGTGAAGGGGCGGGGTTTCTGGAGGCAAAAAAAATGCTGTATTCAGTGTATAAGACGCACCCAGAATTTCAGCCTCTTTTTTGAGGGAAAAAGGTGCGTATTATCTCTGAAAAATACGGTAATTTTGTTTCTACTTGGAAACCGTTTCTGGACTTTGTGCCTGAGGTGGGAAAAAAAATATGAAACTCTGGTTTGGCTTTTTGCCAATTGTTTAGGTTTGGTATCCTAGAAATGCTTAGTATATCAGGGGTAGTCAACCTTTTTATACCTACCACCCACTTTTGTATCTCTGTTAGTAGTAAAATTTTCTCACCACCCACCGGTTCCACAGGAAGGGTGATTTATAAAGTAGGGAAGTCAATTAAATTTTAAAAAAGGAAAGTGCTTCGGTATTGGACAAAACCCCCACCGCCCACCATGAAAGCTGGAACGCCCACTAGGGGGCGGTAGGGACCAGTTTGACTACCACTGGTATATATGAATACATATAAAAGTAAAAAGTCGAGGTTTCATGTTATGACCTGAATCTACAAGTCCTCCTCCGCGTACAACTGCAACTGAGCCCAAAATTTATGTCGCTAAGTGAGATGGTTGGTGAGTTTTGCCCCATTTTATGACCGTTCTTGCAACCGTTGTTAAATGGATCGCTTGCCATGGCTCAGTTAGTAACGTGGCTGCGCTTCCCCTCTTGTCTTTGCTCATTTGTTAAGTGAGTTTCGCCCCATTTTACGACCGTTTTCCCCACCGTTGGTAAGTGAATCACTGCAGTTGTTAAATTAGTCACACGGTTGTTAAGTAAATCTGGTTTCCTCGTGGACTTGGCTTGGCAGAAGGTCAGGAAAGGGAATCCCAGGACCCCGGGATACTGCGACCGTCGTAAGTACGAGTCAGTTGTCAAGCATCTGAACGTAAATCACGTGATTGTGGGGGATGCTGCAACGGTCATAAGTGTGAAAAATGGTCGCAAGTCCCTTTTTGCAGCATCGTCGTAACTTCAAACAGTCACTAAGCGGACTGTTGTAAATCGAGGACTACCTGTATTGCAACAAAAGGAGTCAGAAGTCAATGTTTTTTTCGTCTTTCTCACCTCTGCACGTCTCTTCTCCCCTTTTGCTCCTCTGGTTTACCTTTATTTTCCGTTTCCTTTATATTCTTGTATAAATTAATATTTTGATCAATTAACTAAGTTTTGAACCTGTTTAAAAGAGAGAGAGAGAAGAGCCCTTGATGGAGATTATCCTTGGGGGGGTAGAGTGGGAGGGAAACTTTGGTTCCAGGCCAGTGGTGTGTTTCAAATTTTTTAGAACCTACTCTGTAGGTGTGGCCTATTTTGTGGGCGTGGCTTGGCAGTCATGTGACAGGGTGGGAGTGGCCACCTTTTAAAATGTGGTGAAACTCATTTAACAACACTCTTGCTTAGCAACCAAAATTTTGGACTCAATTGTGATGATAAATTCTTTCTTTCTTTCTTTCTTTCTTTCTTTCTTTCTTTCTTTCTTTCTTTCTTTCTTTCTTTCCTTCCTTCCTTCCTTCCTTCCTTCCTTCCTTCCTTCCTTCCTTTCCTTTCCTTTCCTTTCCTTTCCTTTCCTTTCCTTCCCATTGGGTCACTGGCAGCGGCGGGCCACATTTACTTCCACGTACGCCAGTGGAACCCCCTCTCACCGGTTCTCTAAATTTCACCAACGGGCTCTCGCGAGTAGGTGCGAGCCTGCAGAAACCCACCACTGTTCCAGGCAGATGTCAAGAAGCTAATGCAGGCAGTCCTTGAGATACAACCATAATGGAGACTGCATGTAATGGTGGTCATTGGGTGAAATGTCTCACTTAATGTTCCCCCCCCCCCATCTCTGCTCTCCCCAATGAATATTTATTTTTTTATTTTTATTTTTTTATTTTATTTGACTTTTATACCGCGCCTATCTCCCCGAAGGGACTCAGGGCGGTGCACAGGAAATTAAAACAAGTATAAACATATAAATAAATAGACACGCCATAAATAATACAATAAAAACTGATCAAATTTGGAATATCCGGTGCTAAAAATCACTAAAAATCCCACTAATTAAAACCTTATATCAGTTTAAAACACAGTCTTATAAGATGGTCTCGGGGACTAGGCTAGGCCGGCTTGGTGGAAAAAGTGCGTCTTCAGACGGTGGCGGAAGAGGCGGCGGTCCGTGGTGGTCCAGAGTTCGGGGGGAAGGTCGTTCCAGAGGTCTGGGCCTGCCACAGAGAAGGCCCTTCTCCTGGGGGTCACCAACCGGCATTGCCCGGCCGACGGCACCCGGAGAAGACCCTCTCTACGGGAGCGGATCGGTCGAAGGGATGTGCGTGTCATGAAGTGGAACACAGGTGACTCAGGTCTGGGGGAGACCTTTGGAGGTCAACATGCCCAAGGCCTCCTCCACTCCATAAGATGCCCGTGCTTCTCTTCTAGAGTTTGGGGTCCCCATAGACCAGGGGTGGGCAAACTTTGCAACTTTAAGTCTGAAGGACTTCAGCTTTGCTGGCTGGAGAATTCTGGGAGCTGAAGTCCTTCAGACTTAAAGTTGCAAAGTTTGCCCACCCCTGCCATAGACCTATTCTGGATTCTACTGGGAGTGGGATGCTCCCTTAGGCTTGATTCCCACCTCGCCCACCAGGCCAAACATCTTTGGAAGAGCTCCAAGGCCTTGTAAAGATCTGTAGACTTCAACTCCCAGAATTCCTGAGGCAGAGTAGGCAATATGGCGATTTTAAGACCTGTGGACTTCAATTCCCAAAATTCCTGAGGCAGAGTAGGCAACTATGGCCGCTCTAATACCTGTGGGTGGGCAAATATGTTGGCTTTACGACCTGTGGACTTCAGTTCCCAGATTTCCTGAGGCAGAGTAGGCAGCTATGGTGGCTTTACGATCTGTGGACTTCAATTCCCAGATTTCCTGAGGCAGAGTAGGCAATATGTTGGTTTTACGACCTGTGGGACTTCAGTTCCCAGAATTCCTGAGGCAGAGTAGGCAACTATGGCGACTCTAATACCTGTGGACTTCAATTCCCAGAATTCCTGAGGCAGGGTGGGCAACTATGGTGGCTTTACGACCTGTGGACTTCAATTCCCAGAATTCCTGAGGCAGAGTAGGCAGTATGGCGACTTTAAGACCTGTGAAATTCAATTCCCAGGGTGGGCAAATATGTTGGCTTTACGACCTGTGGACTTCAATTCCCAGAATTCCTGAGGCAGCCAGCTTCCAACAAGCAAAATCAATGAGGGATGCCAAATTCACTTAATGAGCATATGACCCACTTAACAGTTGCAGTGGTTCACTTAACAACCGTGACAAAAAGGGTGGTGAAATCAGGGGCAGCTCCCTTAACAACGGACATACTTAGCATCAGAAATTGTGGTCGTAGGTCTGGGAGTCGTACCTCCATGCATGCCCTTCAGGACCCTGGAGAGTTCCCAGAGGGAAAATGAAAGGCTGGTCTATTCTTTGCCAGTAAACTGGCCACCATCAGGACCTTGGAGAGCTCCAGATCAGGAGCTAAAATGTTGGGTTGCCCTTGTTGGCCAGGGTTGATCCTGGCCAATTAATTAGGTCTCCCAATCCAGGGGATCCTTTATTTGGATCCCACTTGATAGCTGCTGTTCTTCCTCAGGTTCCTTTCTGGGTAATATGGAAATTATAGTATCTTTATATAGTATCTATAATATCTTTCTTTCCTTCCTTCTCTCTCTCCCTCCCTTTCTCTTTCTTTCCTTTCTTCCCTCTCTCCCTCCCGAAGGGCACAATTGGAATACATTGTATATCATTTAGTTGTTATAGATGAAGAAATATAAGGGGGAAAAATAGAGTCTCCAAGGGGGTTGAGGTGCATTGTAATATTAGTTTTTCCCCTCTTTCTTTCTTTCTTTTTTGTATTTAGATATATATTATGTTTGTATTATTTGCATTATAATAATAATAATAATAATAATAATAATAATAATAATAATAATTAGTAATAATAATGATATTTGTGATGCATTTTTGAATGTTCAGTTGACTGAATACAATGTTTAAAGAATAAATAATAATAATAATAATATGATGATGATGATGATAATAATAATAATGAGGAGGAGAAAGAAGAGGAAGAGGAAGAAGAAGAAGAAGAAGAAGAAGAAGAAGAAGAAGAAGAAGAAGAAGAAGAAGAAGAAGAAGAAGAAGAAGAAGAAGAAGAAGAAGAAGGGACTTGAAAATTGAAGTTGAGCGACTGTGGAAAAAGAAATTGTTGCGTGTTGTCCCAATTGTAATTGGAGCACTTGGAACAATACCTAAAGGGCTACTTTGCTATGTAGAAAGATCATTCACTGGAAATTGTGCCAGAGGTTTGGATTTGAGTACAGCAAAAATCACTGGGAACATCAGGTTGAGAAAGTTTTAGAGAATGAGAAAGTCAAGATCTTGTGGGACTTCAGAATTCAGACTGACAGGCACTTGTCCTACAAAACACCTGATATAACAATCATTGAAAAGAAAAAAGTAGGGTTCGTGGACATTGCAATAGCTGGTGATGCACAAATTGAAAATAAGCAGCAAGAAAAAAAAGCACACCCAAAGCACCTGAGGGCAGAACAAGAAGCAATGGGTGGAAACTAATCAAGGAGAGAAGCAACTTGGAACTGAGGAGAAATTTCCTGACAGTGAGAACAATTAAACAGTGGAACAGAAGTTGCCTCCAGAAGTTGTGAATGCCCCAACACTGGAAGTCTTTAAGAAGATGTTGGATAGCCATTTGTCTGAAATGGTATAGGGCTTCCTGCCTAGGCAAGGAGTTGGACTAGATGACCGCCAAGGTCCCTTCCAACTCTGTTATTGTATTGAATGAAATCACAAAATATCGGGACTTGCAAATTGAAGTTGAGCAACTGTGGAAGAGAAAGTCGTGTGTTATCCCGATTGTGATTGGAGCCCTTGGAGCAAGACCTAGGGGACTGCCTCGCTATGTGGAGGTTCCAGGTTTGCCGGACTTGAGGATTCTGACTCTACAAAGGGCCTCCCTGCTTGGAAGAGCTTCTATCCTCCGACGTTACCTTGACAGTTCCTAGGTCCTTGGTTAGGACTCGAGCTGTTGAGCTACCAACCAGCCCCAAAGGCTGTGAATCTCACCAAAGATTAACCACAGAATAATAAAATAATAAGAAAAAAATCACAAAATACCGGGACTTGCAAATTGAAGTTGAGGGACTGTGGAAAAAGAAATCGTGTGTTGTCCCAGTTGTAATTGGAGCCCTTGGAGCAATACCTAAAGGGCTACTTCGCTATGTAGAAATTCTAAATTTACCGGACTTGAATATTCTGACTCTACAAAAAACCCACCCTACTCGTAACAGCTTCTATCCTCCGACGTTACCTTGACAGTTCCTAGGTCCTTGGTTAGGACTCGAGCTGTTGAACTACCAACCAGCCCCAAAGGCTGTGAATCTCACCAAAGATTAACCACAAAAGAAGAAGAAGAAGAAGAAGAAGAAGAAGAAGAAGAAGAAGAAGAAGAAGAAGAAGAAGAAGAAGAAGAAGAAGAAGAAGAAGAAGAAGAAGAAGAAGAAGAAGAAGAAGAAGAAGAAGAAGAAGAAGAAGAAGAAGAAGAAGAAGAAGAAGAAGAAGAAGAAGAAGAAGAAGAAGAAGAAGAAGAAGAACAACAACAACAACAACGACACTGGCAGCAAACGGTATCAACCATTAGCACCAGTCAATGGTACTTATAATGCATTTTTAAATGCTCAGTTGGCTGAATTTCATGTTTAATGAATAAAGTAAATAATAATAATAATCCCATTTTCATCGGGGCACTTGGTACCATGTCCAATAATTTTACAAAACACATAAAAAATTGCAGGAAAATTAATTAATTAATTAAAAAAATCAATCCACTGGTCATTATGTAAAAAAATATGATTTACCTGTATCCAGAAAGTCATGGGAACATAAAGTGGAAAAGTTATCGAAAATGAGAAGGTGAAGATCTTGTGGGATTTTCGAATACAAACGGATCATCATTTGGAGCACAACACACCAGATATGCCTAGAGAATGTTTGGAGGTCCACTCGCTCCAAATCTGACCGGACCCGGGTAAGGTCACATTTTGCGGACCTACCTTGTGGCGATGAGAGCGGCGAAACGGAATTATCTCTCCGCTCTTATCGCATCTGCAGATAACCGCCCTGCTGCCCTGTTTAGAGTGACCCGCTCCCTCCTTCAACAGAGGCTGCGGGAAGCTCCTTTACAGGGTCGTGCAAAGGAATTTGGATGTTATCTGCACGATAAAATCTAGCCTCCGAATGGCTTAGTCCGGGCGGGCTGATGAGGGCAGGTCTTGAGACCGTTGTTTGGGAAGAGTTCTATCCTGTGACTCCTGATGACATGGACAGGATGCTGGGGCGACTGAATACCACCACATGTTTATTGGACCCGTGTCCCTCCTGGTTAGTACTGGCCTCCCGGTAGGTTACACAAGACTGGCTCCAGGGAATTGTCAACGCTTCATTGAGTGAGGGGTTCTTATCGACCGTCTTGAAAGAGGCGGTGGTGAGACCCCTCCTCAAGAAGCCCTCCCTGGACCCAGCTGTGTTGGCCAACTACCGTCCGGTCTCCAACCTTCACTTCCTTGCGAAGGTTGTTGAGAGTGTGGTGGCGCGACAGTTCCCCCAGCACCTGGAGGAAACTGTCTATCTGGACTCGCACCAGTCCGGATTCCGGCCTGGGCACATCACAGAGACGGCATTGGTTGCGTTGGTAGATGATCTCTGGAGAGCTCGGGATAGAGGTTTTTCCTCTATCCTGGTTCTATTAGACCTCTCAGCGGCTTTGACCATGGTATCATGTTGCACCGGCTGGAGGGGTTGGGGTTGGGAGGCACCGTTTTACGGTGGTTCTCCTACCTCTCCGACCGGTCGCAATTTGTGTTGGCAGGAGGGCAGAGGTCGACGTCGAGGCCCCTCACATGTGGGGTGCCTCAGGGGTCGGTCCTCTCACCCCTCCTGTTCAACATCTATATGAAGCCGCTGGGTGAGATCATCCGTGGTTTTGGGGTAGAGTTCCATCAGTACGCTGATGATACCCAGCTATACATCTCTACCCCAGCCCAGCCCAACGATACCGTCGAAGTGATGTCCTGGTGCCTGGAAGCCGTGCGAGTCTGGATGGGGAGGAACAGGCTTTGACTCAACCCGTCCAAGACCGAGTGGCTGTGGTTTCCGGCGTCACGATATAGCCAGTTGGTTCCATCTCTGGCTATCGGGGGCGAGTCACTGGCTCCCGCGGAGAGGGCCCGCAAGTTGGGCGTCCTCCTGGACTCTCGGCTGTCTTTGGACGACCATATGACGGCCGTGGCCAGGGGGGCTTTTTATCAGGTCTACCTGATACGCCAGTTGCGCCCCTTTCTAGATCGTGACGCTTTACACACGTTCACTCAAGCCCTCGTCATCTCCCGCCTGGACTATTGTAACGCTCTCTACATGGGGCATCCCTTGAGGTGCAACCGGAGGCTCCAGCTAGTTCAGAATGCGGCCGCGCGAGGGATTCTGGGGGCCTCGAGATGCTTCCATGTAACACCTCTCCTGCGCGAGCTGCACTGGCTGCCTGTGGCTTTCTGGGTGCGCTTCAAGGTTCTAGTAACTACCTTTAAAGCGCTCCATGGCATGGGACCTGGTTATTTGCGGGACCGCCTCCAACCACATACCTCCCACTGACCTGTCCGCTCCCACAGGGAGGGCCTCCTTAGGGTGCTGTCTGCCGGACAATGCCAGCTGCCGACTCCCAGGGGGAGAGCCTTCTCTCTGGCAGCCCCCCCCCTCTGGAATGACCTACCTCCTGACCTGCGTACAATCACGGACCTGCGCCTCTTCCGCCGGGCATTGAAAACACACTTATTCTATGCGGCCGGCCTGGCATAGTTTTTAAAGCATGTCACAGTGACACCCATTGTCATCGGGGCACTTGGCACCATGTCCAAGAATTTTTACAAGACACATCAACAAATTGCACCTTCCTGCAATAACACCAGTGGAACTGCAAAAGAACTGTGCTGCTCGGAACATCTTATATTTTAAGAAGGTACTTGGTTGATACCTAGGACGCTGGCAGCAACCCCCTATCTACCATTAGCATCAGTCAGTGATTATTTGTGATGGATTTTTGAATGTTCAGTTGACTGAGTTTCATGTTTCATGAATAAAGTATAATAATAATAAATGATAATATGTGAACTATGAGTCATCTTGTGTTCCGGGGTTGAAGCTTCGTTGAGATAACTCAGTTCTTTCCCTGTTGAGAAACTCTTGATTTATCCTTTTAGTATTCAACAGTTGATGAAGAAGATGAAGACGATATTCTAGGAAGAACAGAGGAAATTTCCGGGCAGAAGGAGAACTTGAAAAAACATCAAGGAATCTGGAGTCAGAAAGAGCGTCCCATCAATTCAGGGCAGAGTAAGGATTCTTGTTTTTGTACGTGTGCGCCAGGGGTGGGTTCCTGCCAGTTCTAGCCTCTTCTATAGAAGAGGTTCCACAAATCTCCAGGGCCGTTTACAACCGGTTCCAGTTCCCTCCCCCGCCCGTCCGCCCATCATCCAGAGGAAGAGCGAGAGGAGGAATTATGGGAGTTGAAGTCCACAAGTCTTCAAGCTGTCAAGTTTGAACACCCCTGGGGTTTTTTTTTCTAAAGGGTTAGGGGTGTGAGGGTCTTGTAACTGGACAGCTTCAAGACTTGTGTGCTTCAAATGCCAGAGTTCCTGAGCCAACCTTTTGGTTGCTAAGCAACAGCGTTGTTAAGTGAGTTTCCTCACACTTTACAAGTTGGCCACGCCCACCCGGTCACATGGCTGGCAAGCCACTCCCACAAAGCAGGCCACACACAAAAAATTTGAAACCCACCACTGGTGTGCGTGCAATTTTAACTCATCCTGTCGTCTTAACCATGTGAGTGAGATTACAGTAGCACTGGAAAAAGTGGCATAACCATTTTTCGCACATACAATCTTTGCGGCACCCCCTGGGTCACATGATGAGAATCGGGCCCCTTGACAAGTGACTCGCAATTATGACGGTTGCAGCGTCCCGGGGGTTACGCGATCCCCTTTGGCGACCTTCTTGGCCAGCAAAGTCAACGGGGAAGCCGCATTCGCTTAAGAGCCGTGTTTGTAATTTAACCCCTGCAGTGATTCACTTAACAACTGTGGCCGTAAAAAGGGTTGTAAAATGGGGCAGAGCTCACTGAACAATTGTCTCGGTTAGCAATGGAAACAAGGGCTCAATAATAATCGTAAGTCAAGCGCTACTTGCGCTTAGAAAAATTCAGGTCTAATTCATCCCAAGCTGATAGGTCTTATGCACATCTTACAGTCGTCTTATAAATCCCTAATTCTCAATATTTCTCCTACACTTCTAATAATAGCTGTTTATTAAAGTTTATATAGAGACTAAAATTTAGACTAAAATTGGAGGAGGTATTAAACTCCTCAGTCTTTGTTCAATGTTCAATGTGAATTATTGTTTAATAGAAATTTATTTTAAGGGAAAATATATATATTAAGTTCGGAACGTTGAAACGCCACCCCCAGAACCCATCAGAGAAAATAAACAAGCAAAGGCAGCAACGGAAAGGGGAGAGACGAGGAGGGAAAGGAAGAAAGGGTACAGTAGAGAAATTAAGGGTGGGGAATTAAGAATAGGAGAGAGGATAAGAAAGAAGAGAGGAGAGAAGGAGAGTGGAAAGAGAGCAGGGAAAAGGGAGAAGAGAGGAAAAATGAGAGGAGGAAACAAGAAGGCAGAGAAGGGGAGCTTGAGAAGGTAGGAGTAAGGCTGTTGCAAAATAAGATGGAGACACGGGGTGGCAAGGAAGTGATCCAAACTGTATCATACAGTATATATGTAAGAATGTGTATAGTAGAGATTAATGATGAATAGATAAATGTTAAATAGTATGTATAAGAATGTACAATAATACAATAATACAATAGCAGAGTTGGAAGGGACCTTGTAGGTCTTAATTTTTTCTTAATTTTATTAAATTTATACCCCGCCCTTCTCCAAACGGACCCAGGGCGGCGCACAGGAATATTAAATACATACAAAATCACATAAATTTTTTTAAAAACTTATTTGATAAAGATCCTGCGCTAAAACCAAATTAAAATCCCCAAAATTTAAAACTGTCTAAAAGTCTTCTAGTCCAACCCCCTGCATGGGCAGGAACCTTATACCATTTCAGGCAAATGGCTATCTAACATCTTCTTAAAGACTTCCAGGGTTGGGGCATTCACAACTTCTGGAGGCAACTTCTGTTCCAGAGGTTAATTGTTCTAACTGTCAGGAAATTCCTCCTTAGTTCTAAGTTGCTTCTCTCCTTGATTAGTTTCCACCCATTGCTTCTTGTCCTGCCCTCAGGTGCTTTGGAGAATAGCTTGACTCCCTCTTCTTTGTGGCAACCCCTGAGATATCGGAACACTGCTATCCTGTCTCCCCTGGTCCTTCTTTTCATTAAACTAGACATACTCAGTTCCTGCAACCGTTCTTTATATGTTCTTCAAATGTATCTTCAAATGTATATCAATGAATGTTTTTGAAATGGGATAAATAATAATAATAAAAATATTAGAACTGAAAAGTGAAAAAAAATAATTCAGGTCGTTCCCACAAGCGACGGGGAACTAAAAAAATCGACCGAAGATTTTCCTAAAATAAATTTAATCGCTTGTTTTATTTTTTGTTCTGGTGATGTATTGATGACCAAAGTGGGAAAGTGGAATTTGAAGTCCTTGCTGCTATTTGAGCTCGGTTGCGTTCCTGCAGACGTTTCATTACCAAGCTAGGTCACATCATCAGTGTTAGAAGGGAGAAGGGGTTGAGGAGAGCAGGAGGAGGAGGAAGAGATGGTGTTGAGGAAGAGGACTGTGGGGTCCTTAGGTGCTCTCTGAGCTGGGTGGTTTTCTTGCAGATGTTTCACTCCTCGTAAATAGGAGCCAGCAGTGTGCAGCAGCTGCCAAAAAAGCCAACACAGTTCTAGGCTGCATCAACAGAGGGATAGAATCTAGATCACGTGAAGTGTTAATGCCACTGTATGGTGCCTTGGTAAGGCCACACTTGGAATACTGCATACAGTTTTGGTCGCCACGATGTAGAAAAGACCTGGAGACTCTGGAAAGAGTGCAGAGAAGAGCAACCAAGATGATTAGGGAACTGGAGACTAAAACATATGAAGAACGGTTGCAGGAACTGGGTATGTCTAGTTTGATGAAGAGAAGGACCATGGGAGACATGATAGCAGTGTTCTGATATCTCAGAGGGTGCCACAAAGAAGAGGGAGTCAAACTATTCTCCAAGGCACCTCGGGGCAGGACAAGAAGCAATGGGTGGAAACTAATCAAGGAGAGAAGCAACTTAGAACTAAGGAGAAATTTCCTGACAGTCAGAACAATTAACCTCTGGAACAGAAGTTGCCTCCAGAAGTTGTGAATGCCCCAGCCCTGGAAGTCTTTAAGAAGATGTTAGATAGCCATTTGTCTGAAATGGTATAAGGTTCCTGCCCACGCAGGGGGTTGGACTAGAAGACCTCCAAGGTCCCTTTCCTACTCTGCTATTGTATTATTGTACCTAACATCAGAGCTAAAAAGTGGCATTTACGTGAGGGGAGGAGGTTTGGCACTCTCTGAAGTCTGTTGTTTTCTTACAAACACTTCATTACCCAGCTAGGTCACATCATCAGTTTTAGAAGGCAGTGGGGAATGCAGAGGAGGAGGGAAAAAGGACTGTGGGAGGGTCCTCGGTGTTCTCTCAGCTGGGTAGCTTTCTTGCAAACCTTTCATTGCCCAACTAGGTAACATCATCATTTCTAGAAGGGAGTGGGGTATGTGAGGAAGAAGAGGAGGAGGAGAACTATTGGGACACACCTCCTCTTCCTCACATACCCCACTTCCTTCTAGCACTGATGACGTTACCTAGTTGGGTCATGAAATGTCTGCAAGAAAACTACCAAGCTCAGAGACCACCAAAGACCCCACAGTCCTTCCTCCTCCATCTCTTCCTCCTCCCATACCCTACTTCCTTCTAGCACTGATGATATTAGCTAGTTGGGTCATGAAATGTCTGCACGAAAACTACCAAGCTCAGAGACCACCAAGGACCTCCCAGTCCTTCTTTTATTATTATTCCTCCTCCTCCTCCTCCTCCTCCTCCTTGCATACCCTACTCCCTTCTAGCACTGATGATATTAGCTAGTTGGGTCATGAAATGTCTGCACGAAAACTACCAAGCTCAGAGACCACCAAGGACCCCATAGTCCTCCTCCTCCTCTTCCCATACCCTGCTCCCTTCTAGCACTGACAACGTTACCTAATTGGGTCACGAAACGTGAGCTACAACCCCCCACCCTCCTTTATTAGAGACCTAGGTAGTCTCGGGCATCTAACATCGCATTAATATTCACTGGCGCTCGTAAATATCTCAGCATCCCTGGGGGATTCCGAATGCAGTTATTAAGGGGAAAAGAAACCCACCTTCCTGAAAAACGTTGTGCAGGGCCACTTCGAAAACATTCTCTTTGCAACGGGCCCCCTTATTATTATTATTTTTTTATTATTATTTTTTCGAATTTATACCCCGCCCTTCTCCTTGTTAGGACTCAGGGCGGCGCACAGGCATTATTAAAACCATAACAAAAGACAATGTACACTATTAAAACCAAATTAAATTAAATTAAAACCCGTGCTAAAAACCCATTTAGCAGGAGACTTCCGATAGCAGAAAATAAAATAAATGCATATTTTTCTACCCTCGCCTTTGTTGGCAAGAGGTCTCTTTATTCCAAGTTCTCTGAGCATCTTCCTGCTTGCATTCCGTAGGACGAGAGTGCTCCTGTGGGACAGGCACGAAATATATCCATGGCAACCTGCCAAGGGGAGACGTCTTTACCTCTGCAAACGGGTAGGAGTTTCCGTTTAATGTTGAGGTCGGCCCTTCTCTAATGAAATCTCTCTCCTCTTTCTTTCTTTCTTTCTTTCTTTCTTTCTTTCTTTCTTTCTTTCTCTTTCTTTCTTTCTTTCTTTTTTTAACGCGGGCTGGCGTTATTTTAACAGCCTGTTTCTGTTTTGTAACCTCATTTACTTCCGTTTTTTCCCTTCGCTTACCAAAGATGGATTGGTGTAGGATTGTTTCACAGCCGCTTTGGGTCCCGTTTCATGAAGACAGAACATAAATGTTTCCTGACGATAAATGACCGTAAATAGATTAAATTCCACACTGCATTACTAGCGGTTGTGGCCCGCCAGCAGAGCTGGCTGCAGAGCTGGACAGTGAGGAGGGTTGGGGAGGAACCTGGGCCAGTCCTGGCGTCTGGGGAAGGCTCGGAGGAGGGCTCTGGGTCAGAGGCAGAGAGGGGGCCAGGGCTGTCCAGCAGTTATCGGCTGCCTTCGGAGTCGGAGTTCAGTGAGGCAGAAGAACAGCTGGAGCCTGTTCCCAGTGTGCACATGCGCAGAGCTGCCAGAGGAAGGGAGCAGCTAAGGAACAAGGACCGACTCGCTAGTAAGGCCACAGATAGAGGGTGAATGGCCCCTCCCAGAGGGAATAAAAGAGGAGCGAAAGGGGAGTGGAGTTTGCAGGAGACCATGAGTTCGCTTCATTGGTTTGTGATTCTCTGAGGCTCCTGGCCAAGTTTCTCAGATATCGTCCTGTGTTAAGTGGTGTGGCCCGCCAGTAGCCAGCAGAGGAGGGTTGGGGAGGAACCTGGGCCAGTCCTGGAGTCTGGGGAAGGCTCGGAGGAGGGCTCTGGGTCAGAGGCACAGAGGGGGCCAGGGCTGTCCAGCAGTTATCGGCTGCCTTTGGAGTCGGAGATCAGTGGGGCAGAGGAACAGCTGGAGCCTGTTCCAAGTGAACAACTAAGGAACAAGGACCGACTCGCTAATAAGGCCACAGGTGGAGGGTGAATGGGACCTAGTTATATGCGAGACCGTCTCCTGCCCCATACATCCCTTCGACCGATCCGCTCCCACAGAGAGGGCCTTCTCAGGGTGCCTTTGGCTGGACAATGCCGACTGGCGACACCCAGGGGAAGGGCCTTCTCTATGGCGGGCCCTGCCCTTTGGAACGACCTACCCCCTGAACTTCGCACCATCTCCGACCACTGCCTCTTCCGCCAGTGTCTAAAGACACATTTCTTTCATCAAGCCGGCCTAGCGTAACCTCCGCTGTGACTATTTTAGACAGTTTTAAATTTGGGGGATTTTAGTTTGGTTTTAGCGGATATTTAATACGTTTTTAAATTTTTTATTTGATTTTGTATGTATCTTTTAAATTCCTGTGCGCCGCCCTGGGTCCTCTTGGAGAAGGCCAGGGTATAAATCTAATAAAATAAAATAAAATAAATAAATAAAATGGCCCCTCCCAGAGGGAACAAAAGAGGAGCGAAAGGGGAGTGGAGTTTGCAGGAGACCATGAGTTCGCTTCATTGGTTTGTGACTCTCTGAGACTCCTTGCTTAAGTTTTGCGGATATATCGTCCTGTGTTAAGTGGTGTGGCCCGCCAGTGGCCATTGAAGCTGGCAGCAGATTCGGACAGTGAGGAGGGTTGGGGAGAAACCTGGGCCAGTCCTGGAGTCTGGGGAAGGCTCTGAGGAGGGCTCTGCGTTGGAGGCAGAGAGGGGCCACGGCTGCCTTCGGAGTCGGAGATCAGTGGGGCAGAAGAACAGCTGGAGCCTGTTCCCGATTTGCCAACACAGGACAACCTCTTTCTAATGTTCTATGACAGCGATGGCTAAGTTTTTTCTTCTCACGTGGCGAAACCGCACACGCGCATGACCCCCACATTCTCCCCCTTCCCCACGCGCGCAATCCCCCTGCCCCATTTTGGGCCTAGCAGGCCTCCTTGACGCCTCCTGGGACCAGAAATGGGGCCTGAGAGGATGCACCGCTCTGCCCACTCTCGCATACACGCCCCTGACGCTCCTGTGCATGCGCGCACATCTCCTGCGTAGCAGGGACCTGAATATCAGCTGGTGGAGCTGGATGGCAGAGGGCTCCGCGTGCCACCTGTGGTGCCCGTGCCGTAGATTTGCCATTACGGTTCCGTGAGAATTATATTAAAATTGTCCTCGGGGTATATGACCCGTCACGGGTGAACTCTTCGAACTTACATCAGACCTCCTGATTCAAGCTCATGATGATGATTGGTGTGTGTGTGTGAGGGAGGGAGGGGGCATCCCTTTGAGGGGTCCCAGAATCACATTTCCGGCTTCTGGCAACTGACCTTTTTAAAAAAAATTAAAATTTTTATTTTAATTACATTTATACCCCGCCCTTCTCCGGAGAGGACCCAGGGCGGCACGCAGGAATTTAAAAACCATATAAAATGACAAAATACAAAATTTAAAAGACATATTAAATTCCCATCCTATGCTAAAATCCAATTAAAATCCCCAAATTAAAACTGTCTAAAATAGTCCCAGCGGAAGCTTACGCTAGGCTGGCTTGGTGAAAGAGATGTTTCTTTAGACACTGGCGGAAGAGGCGGAGGTCCGAGATGGTGCGAAGTTCAGGGGGTAGGTCGTTCCAAAGGGCAGGGCCTGCCACAGAGAAGGCCCTTCCCCTGGGTGTCGCCAGTCGGCATTGCCCGGCCGACGGCACCCTGAGAAGGCCCTCTCTGTGGGAGCGGATCGGACGAAGGGATGTATGGGGCAGGAGACGGTCTCGCATATAACTAGGACCTGCATTTACGACCGCGTGCGTCGTCTCACCCTTGTTAAAAAATTTGAGGTGGGGGGGGGGGGGCTGGAAACTACCGTATTTTTCGGAGTATAAGACTCACCGGAGTATAAGACGCACCAAGATTTTGAAGAGGCAAATTTTTTTAAAAAAAGGTTTTACTCTCTGCAGACCTCCCGAAAATAGGCCATTTTTTGTGAAAACAGGCCCATTTCCCCCCCAAAAAAGGGCATGAATAGCATTTAGGAGGTTTGTTGAGTGCTCCTGTGGGGGGGGGGAAACTTTCTTCCCTTCCCCAGCCCCCAGGAGTACTCTGGAAGCCTCCTAAAGGCTCTGCATGGCCTTTCTGGATCGGGATGCCCTGTGCACAGTCACTCATGCCCTCGTCCTTTCTTGCCTGGACTACTGTAGCGCTCTCTACATGGGGCTGCCCTTGAAGGCCGTGCGGGTTATCATAGGGGTACCTAGGTGCTCTCATGTTACACCCCTTTTAGGCGGCCTGCGCTGGTTGCCGGTGGTTCCCCAGGTGCGATTCATGGTATTAATTATGACCTTCAAAGCGCTCCATGGCTTAGGCCCAGGGTACTTGCGAGACCACCTACTGCCACCGGTGGCCTCCCATCATCCAGTACGATCCCACAGTCGGCCTCCTCAGGGTGCCGTCAGCCAGACAGTGTCGGTTGGCCACCCCCAGGGGGAGCGCCTTCTCTGTGGGAGCGCCTTCCCTTTGGAATGAGCTGCCCCCGGAGCTTCGCATAATTCCCGACCTCCCGTCCTTCCAGCACGCCCTAAAAACCTGGCTTTTCCAGCAAGCCGGCCTGGCCTGAACATAATAACGTATGAATTTTAATGAATGAATGCTAAATTGTTTTAATTTGGATTTTAAGGGGTAGAGTTTTTAGGACTTTTAGCACAGGGTTATTGGTATTTAATTGGTTTTTTAATATTGATTGTTTGCTATGTTTTATATTTTCTCATTTTATTTATTTATTTTTATTTTTCGAATTTATACCCCGCCCTTCTCCTTGTTAGGACTCAGGGCGGCGCACAGGCATTATTAAAAACCATTACAAAACAATATGTACTATTAAAAACGTATTAAATTAAATTAAAACCCGTGCTAAAAACCCTTTAAAACCCTAAAAAATTAAAATTTATAAATATAGTCAGAAACGGGGGGCTACGCTAGGCCGGCTTGTTGGAATAGGTACGTCGTAAGGCCTTAGCGGAAGAGGCGGAGGTCCAAGGTAGTGCGAAGGTCGGGGGGTAGGTCGTTCCAGAGGGCCGGGCCCGCCACAGAGAAGGCCCTTCCCCTGGGTGTCGCCAACCGACATTGACCGGCCGACGGCACCCGGAGAAGGCCCTCTCTGTGGGAGCGGATCGGACAAAGGGATGTATGGGGCAGAAGGCGGTCTCGTATATAGCCAGGCCCCGAGCCATGGAGCGATTTGAAGATGGTCGTCAACACCTTGAAGCGCACTCGAAAGGCCACAGGCAGCCAGTGCAGCTCGCGCAGGAGAGGTGTTATGTGGGCTTGCCTTGGGGCACCCATAATCACCCGCGCGGCCGCATTCTGAACTAGCTGTAGCTTTCGAGTGCACCTCAAGGGGAGCCCCATGTAGAGAGCGTTACAGTAATTTTACTTTTCCTGTGCACCGCCCCGAGTCCCTTCGGGGAGAATGGCGCGGTATATAAATTCAATCAAATCAAATCAAATCAGTTAATTCCAATTTTAATTTATTTTATTATTTATTTTATTTATTTGTTTATTATTTATTTAATTTATAGACCGCTCCCTCTCCCCGCAGGGACTCGGGGCGGTGCACAGGACTTAAAAACATATATAAATACAACAATAACAATATTTAAAATTAAATTAAATAAATTATCCTGCGCTAAAATTCTTAAAATTTTAAAACCATTAAAACCCTTAAAACTATTCCCTACTACCCCTAATAAAACTATCTCAATTTATGCTACAGGCTACAATCGGATTTGTACATAATGTCTATTAATTTATTGCTTATTGGATTTTTTTATTTAATATTTTTCTTACTTTTGTACTATATGTCTCTTAGGTTGTACGCCGCCCTGAGTCCTTTGGGAGAAAGGCGGCATATAAATCCAATAAATCTAAATCTAAGGAGGCAGCGTTTCGCGAGGCAAAAAAAACCCGCTCTATTCGGTGTATAAGACGCACCCAGATTTTCAGGCTCTTTTTTGAGGAGAAAAAAGGTGCGTCTTATACACTGCAAGATACGGGCGTTTGATTTCTAGCAAAAACTGCCATGGTGAACAAGAGATCCGCTAGACTCAGGGCCTCTCCAACCTTGGCAACTTGATGACGTGTGGACTTCAACTCCCACAATTCCTCAGCAGAATTCTGGGAATTGGAAGTCTACAAGTTGTGAAGTTGCCACGTTTGGAGACCCTTGCACTAAACGGCGGCGGCGGCCACTTCCCAACCACGGCGGTGGGGAAAAAAGGCCGTAACATTGGGCACAGTGAGAGCTGACCCACTGAACGGCCGGCCCGCCACGCCGCCGTCGTTCTGGCCTCCATTGCGATCGTAAGCCAAGGGCTTGCCTTGTGTTCATTCCCCTGCAGCCCCGGGGCGGCGCAATACGGACGTCTCGGTGAGCCTCCGAGAGAATTTGGAGCGGAAGACACGTAAGGACTTATTCGCCGCTTGGGAGCTGAGCTGGCTTCAGTGGGAGGGAGGGGCATAGGATGCGCCGTTGGGACAGGCCACTTCGTGGAGGAAAAGGGGCGGGGCAGCCTGGGGCGTCCGGTTTTGGGCCAGTGAATGCCGTAGTTCTCCAGAGTTTTGCAAATATATTTTATTGGCTTGGTTGATGGTCTGCCTTTATTATTTCGATCGATCCCTTGAGCTGGCTTAATCTGCTTCATCCTCTTTCCCCCTCGGGTTATCCCCCCCACAACGACAACCCTGCGAGGTGGGCTGGGCTGAGAGAAAGAGAGAGACACTGGCCCAGCCTCCTGGCGATTGGCTCAGAGTTACCCAGCTGGCTTTCATGCCTAAGGCGGGACTAAAACTCACAAGTCTCCTGGTGATTGGCTCAGTTACCCAGCTGGCTTCCTTGCCTAAGGCAGGACTAGAACTCATAGTCACCTGGTGATTGGCCCAGAGTTACCCAGCTGGCTTTCTTGCCTAAGGCAGGACTAGAACTCACAGTCACCTGCCGATTGGCCTGAGGTCAGATACCTGGCTTTTATACAATACAATACAATAGCAGAGTTGGAAGGGACCTTGTAGGTCTTCTAGTCCAACCCCCTGCGTGGGCAGGAACCTTATACCATTTCAGACAAATGGCTGTCTAACATCTTTTTAAAGACTTCCAGGGTTGGGGCATCCACAACTTCTGGAGGCAAGCTGTTCCAGAGGTTGATTGTTCTTACTGTCAGGAAATTTCTCCTTAGTTCTAAGTTGCTTCTCTCCTTGATTAGTTTCCACCCATTGCTTCTTGTCCTGCCCCCAGGTGCCTTGGAGAATAGTTTGACTCCCTCTTCTTTGTGGCACCCTCTGAGATATCGGAACACTGGGACTAGAACTCACCATCTCCTGGTGATTGGCCCAAAGTCACCCAACCAGCTTTGATGCCTAAGACAGAACTAGAACTTGCCGTCTCCTAGTTTCCACCCTGGTGCCTTAAATTCCGGACTGAAGAGAAACCAACACTGATGTCTTCTCACCTAGTACAATAATACAATAATGCAATAGCAGAGTTGGAAGGGACCTTGGGAGTCTTCTAGTCCAACCCCCTGCTCAGGCAGGAAACCCTATACCGTTTCAGACAAATGGCTATCCAACATCTTCTTAAAGACTTCCAGTGTTGGGGCATTCACAACTTCTGGAGGCAACTTCTGTTCCACTGATTAATTGTTCTCACTGTGAGGAAATTTATCCTCAGTTCTAAGTTGCTTCTCTCCTGGATTAGTTTCCACCCATTGCTTCTTGTTCTGCCCTCAGGTGCCTTGGAGAATAATAGTACAATAATACAATAGCAGAGTTGGAAGGGACCTTGGAGGTCTTCTAGTCCAACCCCCTGCCTAGGCAGGAAGCCCTATACCATTTCGGACATATGGCTATCCAACATCTTCTGAAAGACTTCCAGTGTTGGAGCACTCACAACTTCTGGAGGCAACTTCTGTTCCACGGATTCATTGTTCTAATTAATTGTTCTGTTTTGTTCTGTTTTGCCCAGATCCCTTGGAGCTATTCAAGAACTATCCAGCATCCTCTGCAAGGATTTGTCGAACACGTCAGCTGTGAAAAGTCCCAGAAATTCGAATTCCCCCATTCAGACCAGCACCCCGCTCATCCCCGGTCAGTCAAGGGCCTGAGGAAGTAGCAACAGTATAGCTGATAATTTCGGAGGGGACGGGGACACCACCCAAATGGGTGTAGTGTCTTCTTGGAACTGTTGAAAGGACTGTGTTGTAGAACAGGGGTCTCCAACCTTTGCAACTTTAAGTCTGAAGGACTTCAGCTCCCAGACTTCTCCAGCCAGCTTTGCTGGCTGGAGAAGTCTGGGAGCTGAACTCCTTCAGACTTAAAGTTGCAAAGGTTGGAGACCCCTCTTGTAGAAGGCTCCACACCCATTTTCACTCTGAATCTGTCTGACAAAACTCCTACAGCCCACCATGAAAGCTGGAACGCCCACTAGAGGGCGGTAGGGACCAGGTTGACTACCACTGCTTTGAAAGGATGCCAATGACCAGCTGTCTGCAAGGAATATATCTCTGTGGCAGCTCCTCAAAATATTGGAAGGCTGCTTATCCTGTCTCCCCTGGTCCTTCTCTTCCCTAGATTAGCCAGGCCCAGTTCCTGCAACTGTTCTTCATGTTTTAGTCTCCAGATCTTTGATCATCTTAGACAGATTTAGATTAACAGAGTTGGAAGGGGCCTTGTAGGTCAGTGGTAGTCAACCTGGTCCCTACCACCCCCTAGTGGGCGTTCCAGCTTTCATGGTGGGCGGTAGGGGTTTTGTCCGATACTGAAGCCCTTTCCTTTTTTTAAATTTAATTAACTTCCCTACTTTATAAATCATCATTATTGTGGAACCGGTGGGCGGTGAGAAAATGTTACTACTAACAGAGATACCCTGGGTCCTTTTATATCCCGCTCTGGGTCCTTTTGGAGAAGGGCGGGATATAAATTGAATAAAATAAAATAAAATAAATAAAAATGGACGGTAAGGATAAAAAGGTTGACTACCCCTGTTGTAGGTCATCTAGTCCAACCCCCTGCCCAAGCAGAAGACCCTACACCATTTATGACAGATGGCAGTCCAGTCTCTTCTTGAAAGCCTCCAGTGATGAAGCTCCCACAACTTTTGTTCCATGGGTTGATTGTTCTCACTATCAGAAAAATTTTCCTTATTTCCAGGTTGAATCTCTCCTTGGTCAGTTTCCATCCATTGTTCCTTCTCTGGCCTTCAGGTGCCTTGGAGAATAGCTTGCCCCCTTCCTCTCTGTGGCAGCCCCTCAAATATTGAAAGGCTGTTCTCCTGTCTCCCCTGGTCCTTCTCTTCCCTAGACTAGCCAGGGCCAGTTCCTGCAACCGTTCATCGTATGTTTTAGCCTCCAGTCCCTTCGTCATCCTGGTTGCTCTTCTCTGCACTCTTTCTAGAGTCTCCACATCCTTTTTTTATAGTGTGGTGACTAAAACTGGATGCAGGACTCTAGGTGTGGCCTTACTAAGGCTTTATAGAGTGGTCTTCGTACCTCCCTTGATCTTGATTGAATCCCTCTGTTAATGCAGTTTAGGATTGCATTGGCGTTTTTGACTACTGGCTCATGTTTAACTGATTGTCAACTAAGACTCCAAGATCCCTCCCACGGTTGCATAAATAGGCTGCATAAACAGAGGGAGAGAATCTAGATCACGTGAAGTGTTAATGCCACTGTATAGTGCCTTGGTAAGGCCACACTTGGAATACTGCATCCAGTTTTGGTCGCCACGATGTAGAAAAAGACGTGGAGACTCTGGAAAGAGTGCAGAGAAGAGCAACCAAGATGATTAGGGAACTGGAGACTAAAACATATGGAGAACGGTTGCAGGAGCTGGGTATGTCTAGTTTGATGAAGAGAAGGACCAGGGGAGACATGATAGCAGTGTTCCGATATCTCAGAGGGTGCCACAAAGAAGAGGGAGTCAAGCTATTCTCCAAGGCACCTGAGGGCAGGACAAGAAGCAATGGGTGGAAACTAATCAAGGAGAGAAGCAACTTAGAACTAAGGAGAAATTTCCTGACAGTTAGAACAATTAACCTCTGGAACAGCTTCCCTCCAGAAGTTGTGAATGCCTCAACACTGCAAGTCTTTAAGAAGATGTTGGATAGCCATTTGTCTGAAATGGTATAGGATTTCTTGCCTAGGCAGGGGGTTGGACTAGAAGACCTCCAAGGTCCCTTCCAACTCTGTTATTGTATTGCTTACTGCTATTCAGCCGGGTTTCATCCAGTCTATATGTGTCGTTTTGTTTTTTCCTGCCTTAGTGTAAGCCTTTCCTTTTCTCTACGTTGAATTTCAATGAATCTTCTCTTTCTGAACATCTGGCAGTAATTTGCAAATCCCCCCCCACCCTCCCCCAAAGGTGAACCTCAAGGAGCTATTTAGAATTGGTTTGAATAAATTGTGCGTGGGAGAAAGAAAAAGACGGATTTAAAAAATCCGTTCCGTTCTCTCTGTCTCTCTCTTTTTTCTTTTCTTCTCTCAGTGAACCCACCACCCACGTTTTCTTCCACCGTCACCAAATACAAGGATTATTGTGTGATGACCATAGATACGTCCTGTTGGGCTACGCACGACGTCTCCTTGTTGGGAGTCACGACGTTTCCTCTACCCTGTGCCACAGGGCTGACGATAGAAGAGGCACCTCCCATCCCACATCCATCCGCTGGGCTTGTACAACATGTAAGTGGATTCAGGAAATCACACATAGAATAGAATAGAATAGAATAGAATAGAATAGAATAGAATAGAATAGAGCTGGAAGGGGCCTTGGAGGTCTTCTAGTCCAACTCCTTGCTTAGGCAGGAAACCCTACACCACTTCAGACAAATGGTTGTCCAACATGTTCTTAAAGACGTCCAGTGTTGGGGCATTCACAACTTCTGGAGGCAACTTCTGTTCCACTGATTAATTGTTCTCACTGTCAGGAAATTTCTCCTCAGTTCTAAGTTGCTTCTCTCCTTGATTAGTTTCCACCCATTGCTTCTTCTCCTGCCTTCGGGAGCTTTGGAGAATAGCTTGACTCCCTCTTCTTTAGGGCAACCCCTGAGATATTGGAAGACCGCTATCATGTCTCCCCTGGTCCTTCACTAGACTAGCCATGCCCATGTTCATTATATGTTTTAGCCTTAACAGAATAACTGTTCGAAGAGACCTTGGAGGTCTTCTAGTCCAACCCCCTGCCTAGGCAGGAAACCCTACAGCACTTCAGACAAATGGCTATCCAACATCTTAAAGACTTGCAGTGTTGGGGCATTCACAACTTCTGGAGGCAACTTCTGTTCCTCTGATTAATTGTTCTCACTGTCAGGAAACTTCTCCTCAGTTCTAGGTTGCTTCTCTCCTTGGTTAGTTTCCACCCATTGCTTCTTGTTCTGCCCTCAGGTGCCTTGGTGAATAGCTTGACTCCCTCTTCTTTGTGGCAGCCCCTGAGATATCGGAAGACTGCTATCATGTCTCCCCTGGTCTTTCTTTTCATTAAACTAGACATGCCCAGTTCCTGCAACCGTTAAACGTTGTTCCGTGTGGATTACTTATTTAGTATCCTATGACTGAATGTTGTATTACAATACAATAGCAGAGTTGGAATGGACCTTGGAGGTCATCTAGTCCAACCCCCTGCATAGACAGGAAGCCCTATACCGTTTCAGACAAATGGCTATCCAACATCTTCTTGAAGACTTCCAGTGTTGGGGCATTCACAAGTTCTGGAGGCAACTTCTGTTCCACTGATTAATTGTCCTCACTGTCAGGAAATTTCTCCTCAGTTCTATGTTGCTTCTCTCCTGGATTAGTTTCCACCCATTGCTTCTTGTTCTGCCCTCAAGTGCCTTGGAGAATAGTTTGACTCCCTCTTCTTTGGGGCATCCCCTGAGATATCGGAAGACTGCTATCATGTCTCAAATCATATTATTTGTGATGATTGTATTTTATGATGATCCTCATGATATAGGCCTCTTGGTGATCTAGAGGTGGCGCTGTCCCCTCACAATTAGGAGGTTCCATCCTAGGTAGAGGCAAATATTTCTCTCTCTGGGCACAATGAGAATATTTTTTGCTGAACAAAACCCTGCCCTGGTGACAGGAAGGGCATCTGGCCAGTAAATACTCCACTAGCTCCGTTCAGTTGCCCCGACTCCACTCTGCAAGGGATTATGGGGATCGTTAAATGGTGATGGTTTAGTGACCATTCCATTAACACTGCACTGAAAAAGTTACTTATGTCCGCTCCTCGCACTTACGACCATCATAGCATTTCCCAAAGGAGCATATGATCAAAATTTATGACGTTTATGACCGTTGCAGTGTCCTGGGGTCACGTGATCCCCTTTTAAGACCTTCCCAGGGGGCTCCTAACAAGCATGGGAAAATCCGGATTCACTTAATGACACCCCGCTTCGCTTAACAACTAGCAGTGGTTTGCTTAAGAACCATGGCAAAAAAATGGTTGAAAAATTGGGTGCGACTCCCTTAATGTCTTCCTTGCTTAGCAATGGAAACTCTGGTCCCGATGGTGGTCGTAAGTCAAGGACAAGGCAAATATTTCTCTCTCTGGGCACAATGATTATATATATATCTGCTGAACAAAACTCCGCAGTGGCGACAGGGAAAGGCAGCCGGCCAGTAAAACACTTGGCTCCATTCAATTGCCCAGACTTCACCCCCACAAGGGATTATTGGGGGGGTCATTAAAAGAGGATGATCGTGATATATCACTTGTTGCTTGTACATATACGGAGAGCTTCTGCACTAGAGGCAAATTCTAAACACACGTAGCCGATAAAGAATATTCCTTTTTAAAAAAAAATTTTTTTTTTTATTATAAACTAGTAACAGAAGAAGAAAAAACCAGAAATAGGACATTGACAAGACAAAACTACATAGATATAACTGGGAGTGAGTCACCCCCTATATGTAGACAGTTACCAGGTAACATCATATATCATATCATAAAACATAGGAAGAACGGTTGCAGGAACTGGGTATGTCTAGTTTAATGAAAAGAAGGACCAGGGGTGACAGGATAGCAGTGTTCCAATATCTCAGGAGTTGCCCCAAAGAAGAGGGAGTCAAGCTATTCTCCAAAGCACCTGAGGGTAGAACAAGAAGCAATGGGTGGAAACTAATCCAGGAGAGAAGCAACTTAGAAGTGAGGAGAAATTTCCTGACAGTCAGAACAATGAATCGGTGGAACAGAAGTTGCCTCCAGAAGTTATGAATGCCCCAACACTGGAAGTCTTCAAGAAGATGTTGGATAGCTATTTGTCTGAAATGATATAGGGCTTCCTGCCTAGGCAGGGAGTTGGACTAGATGACCTCCAAGGTCCCTTCCAACTCTGCTATTGTATTGTATTGTATTGTATTGTATCTTACTACATTTCCTGTTATTCTTGTTATTTCTGTTCATCTATATCTTACATTTATTAATTCTTTATAATTGTCACTGCTCCATATATTTATTTCATTTACTATTTACATATCTACATGGTATATTTTTCCCTATCGCTCATCCCGTAATCTTTTTACCTCTATCCATTCATACCATTTTCCCCAACTTTGATAAAATATTGTTTCCTGTCTGTCTTTAAGGATATATGTTAGTCTGTCGCATTCAGCACACCAGAAGATTTTGTGGATAATTCGTTGGTCTGATGGTAGTTCTTTCCCTTTCCAAAACTGTGCATATCCTATTCTGGCTGCAGTGGTAATGTGTGTGAAAAGATACCAGTCTATCTTCCTTATGCCTCCAGGGTTTCTCCCCAATAAGTAAGCCTCTGGTTTTAATTGAAAGGTGGTCCCTATAATCTCCGTTGGCCAATCTTTTATCCTACCCCAATATCTTTGGGCTTGTGGATATGTCCACCACTGATGGTAGAATGGGCCCCTGGCTGACTCGCATTTCCAGCATTGTTCATGCGTTCCAGGAAACATCTTCGCAATTCTTGCTGATGGTATATGCCATCTGTAGAGCATCTTAAACATATTTTCTTTAAAAGACACTGCCATTGTTAATTTTACTGTTAATTTTATTCCATATTTTTTGCCACTTTTCAAGATCCATTGAATACCCGAAATTTCTCCCCTAGGCTATCATCGAGTCTTTGACGATTTCGTCACCTATATTTCATGTTAGCAAGAGGTTATATACTTTGGTAATACATTTTTAAATAGTTTCCAAAGGGGCCTTGTCAAACTCTTGTGGGGAAGTGAAGATTGCCCGTGTAGCTTTGTCTTTTGGGTATCTTGACTGTATTTGCGTATCAGTGGTGGGTTTCAAAATTTTTAGAACCTACTCTGTAGGTGTGGCCTATTTTGTGGGCGTGGCTTGGCAGTCATGTGACAGGGTGGGAGTGGCCACCTTTTAAAATGTGGTGAAACTCATTTAACAACGCTCTTGCTTAGCAACCAAAATTTTGGACTCAATTGTGATGATAAATTCTTTCTTTCTTTCTTTCTTTCTTTCTTTCTTTCTTTCTTTCTTTCTTTCTTTCCTTCCTTCCTTCCTTCCTTCCTTCCTTCCTTCCTTCCTTCCTTCCTTCCTTCCTTCCTTCCTTCCTTCCTTTCCTTTCCTTTCCTTTCCTTCCCGTTGGGTCACTGGCAGCAGCGGGCCAGATTTACTTCCACGTACGCCAATGGAACCCCCTCTCACCAGTTCTCTAAATTTCACCAACCGGCTCTCGCGAGTAGGTGCGAGCCTGCAGAAACCCACCATTGTTGCGTATATGCCCACCAGTCCAAATTAATTCCCCGTGATTTTAAGTCTGTTTTGGACCCAAGATTACCTCCGCCATCCAGCAGTTCCCTGTAAGTCACAAGTTTGTCCAAATTATATAGAGTAGGGTACATAATTGCTTCAAGAGTCACGATCCAGTATGGAGTCTTACTATACATCAGTCCTTTAGTCTTATCCCATATCTTAATCAAACATCCCCTTACACAGCGGTTCATAAAATACTTATACTGACCTTCTCCAATAAAGAATATTCCGTTGCATTCTTCACCATCTCTGCTGCACTGTGCAAGGGAATTAGAGGAATTGTAGATCAGGGAAGGAGACCGTCAGCCGCTGGCCCAGGTCACCCCCGTCCTCTTTGGATTGACAGCTCAGCTGGACGCTGCTTAATCAGCTCATTGGAGCGGCAGGTTGCCCTGGCCTGTGTTGGGCCTCCGCCGAGCTTCAGCGGGCGGGAAAACAGCACCTCTAGGAAGGAAGGATAAATTATTGAAAAGATTTTGCTTCTTAAGGGTCTCTTCCTTCCCCCCCCCCCTCCAAGAAATGGGCTGGCGTGTTTGCCTGAGAGTCTTAAGTACAATAGCAGAGTTGGAAGGGGCCTTGGGGGTCATCTAGTCCAACTCCCTGCCTAGGCAGGAAGCCCTCTACCATTTCAGACAAATGGCTCTCCAACATCTTCTTAAAGACTTCCAGTGTTGGGGCATTCGCAACTTCTGGAGGCAACTTTTGCGTCCTCCTTGATGCACGGCTGTCCATGGAAGATAAAGTGACAGCCGTGGCCAGGAGGGCGTTTTACCAGGTTCGCCTGGTCCTTGCTGGCTGCCCTTTGCACAGTCACGCATGCTCTCGTGACATCCCAACTGGACTACTGCAATGCTCTCTACATGGGGCTCCCCTTGAGGTGCACCCGAAGACTTCAGCTTGTCCAGAATGCAGCCGCGCGGGCAGTTATGGGAACTTCTGGGTTTTCCCATGTAACACCGCTCCTGCGCGAGCTGCATTGGCTGCCTGTTATCTTTCGGGTGCACTTCAAGGTGTTGGTTATCATCTTTAAAGCGCTCCATGGCACGGGACCTAGTTATCTGCGGGATCGCATCCTGCCCCATACATCCCTGCGGCCGATTCGCTTCCACAGAGAGGGACTTCTCCGGGTGTCGTCCACTAGGCTGTGCCAGCGGGCGACGCCCAGGGGAAGGGCCTTCTCTGTGGGGCGCCCAGTCCTCTGGAACGACGTTCCCCCCGAAATCAGAACAACTACGGACCTCCGCTCCTTCCGTCAAAAATTAAAAACACATTTCTTTTGCTTGTCCGGCTTGGGATAACTTAACTGTTTTCAGGGGGTTTTAGGAGTTTGTTTTAGCTTTGGGGATTTTAGTACAGGGTTTCGTTTAATTCTTTTTTAATATTGTATTGTCTGTGATTTTATATGCATTTTTAATTTCCCTGTGCCCCGCCTCGAGTCCCTTCGGGGAGAGAGAGCGGGTTATAAATTAAATTATTTATTTATTTATTTCTGTTCCACTGATTAATTGTCCTAACTGTCAGGAAGTTTCTCCTCAGTTCTAAGTTGCTTCTCTCCTTGATTATACAATACAATACAATAGCAGAGTTGGACAGGACCTTGGAGGTCATCTAGTCCAACTCCCTGCCTAGGCAGGGAACCCTATACCGTTTCAGACAAATGGCTATTCAACATCTTCTTGAAGACTTCCAGTGTTGGGGCATTCACAACTTCTGGAGATTAGTTTCCACCCATTGCTTCTTATTCTGCCCTCAGGTGCTTTGGAGAATAGCTTGACTGCCTCTTCTTTGGGGAAGCCCCTCAGATATTGGACTCCTGAGATATTGGAAGGCTGCTATCCTGTCTCCCCTGGTCCTTCTTTTCATTAAACAAGACATACCCAGTTCCTGCAACCGTTCTTCATATGTTTTAGTCTCCAGTCCCCTAATCTTCTTCGTTGCTCTTCTCTGCACTCTTTCTAGAGTCTCCACGTCTTTTCTACATCATGGCAACCAAAACTGGATGCAAATATTCCAAGTGTGGCCTTCCCAAGGCATTACAAAAGTGGTATTAACCCCTCACGTGATCTTGATTCTCTCCCTCTGTTGATGCAGCCTAGAAATGTGTTGGCTTTTTGGGCAGCTGCTGTCCACGGCTGGCTCCTATCTAAATGGTTGTCTACTAGGACTCCAAGATCCCTTTCACAGTTACTGCAATTGAGCAAGGTACCACCTATACTGTACCTGTGCATTTCATTTTTGTTGCCTAAATGCCAGACAAATTGTAAAAGACATTGTAAAATGGCATAGAATCACGGAGTTGGAAGGGACCTCGGAGGTCTTCTAATCCAACCCCCTGCTCAGGCAGGAGACCCCCTAATTCTATTATATCTTATTTTTCATCTTTAATTTGGTAACTGTTTGTGCTGCTGTCTCTCTAGATTGTTCTACCGTTTGGCCTCAATTACAGGCCGTTGTCGCCATACAACCACGATGAATCCCCAAATTTCTGTCGCTAAGTGAGAGAGGGAAGTGAATTCTGTCCCCCATTGCGAAGGGAATCCCTGCCCTGTCAGTAGCATGGTTATTAAGCGACTCCGGCTACACCCCCCCGCCCCCCCCTCCATTGACTTTGTCAGAAGGGCGATCCCAAGACCCCAGGAAACCGTCACAAGACCACGCCAGTTGCCGAACGTGTGAAATTTGGTCACATGACCACGGGGATGCTGAGACAGAGGGAAAAGTCCTAAGTCGCTTTTTTCAGTGTTGGGACTTCGAGCGGTCGTTAAACGAATCCCTGCAAGTCGAGGTCTACCTGTATTCAGGCCAGTGGTGGGTTTCAAATTTTTTTAGAACTTACTCTGTGGCTGTGGCCTATTTTGTGGGCGTGGCTTGGCAGTCATGTGACAGGGTGGGAGTGGCCACCTTTTAAAATGTGATGAAACTCATTTAACAACGCTCTTGCATAGCAACCAAAATTTTGGACTCAATTGTGATGATAAATTCTTTCTTTCTTTCTTTCTTTCTTTCTTTCTTTCTTTCTTTCTTTCTTTCTTTCTTTCTTTCTTTCTTTCTTTCTTTCTTTCTTTCTTTCTTTCTTTCCTTCCTTCCTTCCTTCCTTCCTTCCTTCCTTCCTTCCGTCCGTCCGTCCGTCCTTCCTTTCCTTTCCTTTCCTTTCCTTCCCGTTGGGTCACTGGCAGCGGCGGGCCAGATTTACTTGCAGGTACGCCGGTGGAACCCCCTCTCACCGGTCCTCTAAATTTCACCAACCGCCTCTCGCGAGTAGGTGCGAGCCTGCAGAAACCCACCACTGATTCAGTCAAGCCCGGCAGTTAAGCTACCAGGCGACCAACTTGTCCAAAAGAATAGCCAAAAGCATTATTTTTTTTATTTTTTTTAAAAACTTGTTTTTAAAAGCTTTTTAAAAGCAAAATTTCCCCTAGGATGCAATTTAAAGGCGCTTGCCTCCGCAAACAGCCTTCGGTTCGTTAAATAATACTGCCCGAGGCATTCCGCTCCCGCGCAGGGTATATAAAAACGGTAATTGGTACAATATTCTTTCCATTAGTAGCTATTTTATCCGTTACCAGGCACTTAGGCCTTAACAACCTCTAGCAAAATACACTCTGGTGAAAGAACAAGATTGAATCTGCCAGGTCGTTGGGGTTGTTGTTTTTTTTAAGCTCCAGGAAATATAAAGTTACAACCACGCGCAATTGCAGTCGCGTTGGCTCTGTAGGAAATCTAGTTTTCTCGCAGCAAGGATGGATTTCAACAAGGAGCAATTTGCCAGCCAGACAGGTAAGTTCCCAGTTGTAGGTAATTGTGTTGCTCTGGGCAGACACGGCCACACAGACACACAAACGCACACACACTTGCCCAGGGAAGGTACATTTGAGGCAATGGTGAAATTCAAAAATTTTCCCTAGCTGTTTTGTGGGCGTGGCTTAGTGGGCATGTGACCAGGGTGGGCGTGGCTTGGTGGGCATGTGACGGGGTGGGCGTGGCTTGGTGGGCATGTGATGGGGTGGGTGTGGCTTGGTGGGCATGTGACGGGGTGGGCATGGCTTGGTGGGCATGTGACTGAGTGGGCGTGGCTTGGTGGGCATGTGACTGGATGGGTGTGGCTTAGTGGACATGTGACTGGGTAGTGTGGCTTACTGGGCATGTGACCGGGGTGGGCGTGGCTTGGTGGGCATGTGACCGGGGGGTGGGCGTGGTTTGGTGGGCATGTGACCGGGGTGGGCGTGGCTTGGTGGGCATGTGGCTTGGTGGGCGTGGCTTGGTGGGCATATGACTGGGTGGTTGTGGCTTGGGCATGTGACTGGGTGGGCATGGCTTGGTGGGAATGTGACTGGATGAGTGTGGCTTGGTGGGAATGTGACCGGGGTGGACATGGCTTGGTGGGCATGTGACTGGGTGGGCGTGGCTTGGTGGGCATGTGGCTTGGTGGGTATGTGACTGGATGGGTGTGGCTTAGTGGACATGTGACTGGGTAGCGTGGCTTACTGGGCATGTGACCGGGATGGGCATGGCTTGGTGGGCATGTGACTGAGTGGGCGTGGCTTGGTGGGCATGTGGCTTGGGTATGTGACTGGATGGGTGTGGCTTAGTGGACATGTGACTAGGTAGCGTGGCTTACTGGGCATGTGACCGGGGTGGGCGTTGCTTGGTGGGCATGTGACCGGGGGTGGGCGTGGCTTGGTGGGCATGTGGCTTGGTGGGCATGTGACCGGGTGGTCGTGGCTTACTGGGCATGTGACCGGGGTGGGCGTGGCTTGGTGGGCATGTGACCGGGTGGGCGTGGCTTGGTGGGCATGTGACTGAGTGGGCGTAACTTGGTGGGTATGTGACTGGATGGGTGTGGCTTAGTGGACATGTGACTAGGTAGCGTGGCTTACTGGGCATGTGACCGGGGTGGGCGTGGCTTGGTGGGCATGGCTTGGTGGGCATGTGACTGAGTGGGCGTGGCTTAGTGGACATGTGACTGGGTAGTGTGGCTTACTGGGCATGTGACCAGGGTGGGCGTGGCTTGGTGGGAATGTGACTGGGTGGGTGTGGCTTAGTGGACATATGACTGGGTAGTGTGGCTTAGTGAACATGTGACCTGGGTGGCATGGCTTGGTGGGCATGTGACTGAGTGGGCGTGGCTTGGTGGGCATATGGCTTGGTGGGTATGTGACTGGATGGGTGTGGCTTAGTGGACATTGGTTAGCGTGGCTTACTGGGCATGTGACTGTGGTGGGCGTGGCTTGGTGGACATGTGACCGGGGGTGGGGGTGGCTTGGTGGGCATGTGGTTTGGTGGGCGTGGCTTGGTGCATGTGACTGGGTGGGTGTGGCTTGGACATGTGACTGGGTGGGCATGGCTTAGTGGGCATGTGACTGGGTGGGTGTGGCTTGGTGGGCATATGACCGGGGTGGGAGTGGCTGCACAACTGACTCCCAAAGCAGGTGGACTTTACACAAAATGGCCCCTGCAAAAACCAGGAACCCTCACAGATTTGCCAAGACCTCAAAACCCAATGGTTACACTTTACACAAAAATCACACAAAAGCTACACAACTGACTCCCACACATTCTTCATTTTCCTCTTTCTCCTCTTCCTTTCCCCTCTCTTCTCCTCTTTCCTCCTCCTCCTCTTCCTCCTCTTTTTCCTCTTCCTCCTCCTCCTACCTACTTCCTCTTCTCTTCTTTCTCCTCCTCTTTCTCTTCCTCTTCTTTCTCTTTCTCCTCTTCCTCCTCCTCTTCCTCCATCCTCTTCTATTATTCCTACTTCTCTTCCTCCTCTTCCTCTTTTCTTCCTCCTTTTCTTTCTCTTTCTCCTCTTCTTCCTCCTCCTCCTCTTCCTCTTCCTCCTCCTCCTTCCTCTTCTCTTCCTCCTCCTTTTTCCTCCTCCTCTTCCTCTTCTTCCTCCTCCTCTTTTTCCTCCTCTTCTTTCACTTTCTCCTCTCCTCCTCCTCTTCCTCCTTCCTCTTCTCTTATTCCTCTTTTCTTCCTCTTCCTCCTCCTCCTCTTTTTCCTCCTCTTTAATTTTAATTTATTTCAATTTGTATACTGCGCCTATCTCCATCGAGATGGACTCAGGGCGGTGCACAGGGAATTTTAAATGTGGATAAATTTTAAATTCTTAGGGTTTTAAAATGGGTTTTAGCACAGGAATAATTTAATAGTTTTTTAATGATATATTTTTGTATTCTGTATGGTTTTTAATATTGCCTGTGCGCCGCCCTGGGTCCTTGTAAGGAGAAGGGTGGGGTATAAATTTAATAAAATAAAAATAAATAAATTAAATAAATAACAACAGATACAACAGATACAATAACAATACTTAAAAAAGAATTAAATTAAGAGCCTGTGCTAAAATTCCCTTAATAAAAACCCAACATCCATTTACTAATTGGCTGGAGCTCTATCGCACCTGAGGTCTAAACTCTATGCTAAGCTGGACCAGCTTGCTGGAAAAAGTTATGTCTTAAGTGAGCGGCGAAAGAGGGGAAGGTCCGTGATGGTACGAAGTTCGGGGGGGTAGGTCGTTCCAGAGGGCCGGCCCTGCCACAGAGAAGGCCCTTCCCCTGGGCACCGCTAGCCGGCATTGACCGGCCGTTGGCACCCTGAGGAGGCCCTGCCTATGGGAGCGGATCGGTCGGTGGGAGGTATGTGGGAGGAGACGGTCCCGCAAGTAACTAGGCCCCGAGCCATGGAGCGATTTAAAGATGGTAACAAGCACCTTGAAGCGCACCCAGAAGGCCACCGGTAGCCAGTGCAGCTCGCGCAGGAGAGGTGTTACGTGGGAGCATCGAGAAGCTCCCAGAATCCCCCGTGCGGCCGCATTCTGCACCAACTGGAGCAGTGGTGGGTTTCTGCAGGCTCGCACCTACTCGCGAGAGCCGGTTGGTGAAATTTAGAGAACCGGTGTACCTGGAAGTAAAGCTGGCCCGCCGCTGCCAGTGATCCAACAGGAAGGGGAGGGAAGGGAGGGAAGGGAGGGAGGGAGGGAGGGAGGGAGAGAGAGAGAGAGAGAGAGAGAGAGAGAGAGAGAGAGAGAGAGAGAGAGAGAGAGAGAGAGAGAAAGAAAGAAAGAAAGAAAGAAAAGAATTTATCATCACAATTGAGTCCAAAATTTTGGTGGCTAAGCAAGAGCGTTGTTAAATGAGTTTCACCACATTTTAAAAGGTGGCCACTCCCACCCTGTCACATGACTGCCAAGCCACGCCCACAAAATAGGCCACACCTACAGAGTAGGTTCTAAAAAATTTGAAACCCACCACTGAACTGGAGCCTCCGGATGCACCTCAAGGGGAGCCCAAAGTAGAGAGCTCTTCTTCCTCTTTCTCCTCTTCTTCCTCCTCTTCCTCTTCCTCCTGTTCCTCCTCCTCCCTAGCCAAGCCAATCCCAGTATTGAAAAGGTGCCCGCTCCCAGCCCAGCAAGGGTTGAAGCCCTGAGGGCGCCAGGTTGGAGAAAACAATCCAGGAGCCCCCTTCTCCCTCCACTTCCCCCGGACACACAGTTCAAACTTTTAATTCTGCCCTTTTTATGTCTTTCCAGGACGGTAACCTTTGGCTTCCCGTCTCGAGGAATCTGGCAGAATCAGGAATGGAGATTTTTCCTGCCCAGCAAAGCCCACCCCAACGAGGTAGGTTGAGGTCCTGCAAACGTGTCCCAAGTGCCTCCAAGAGACCTACAGCTAGTCCTCGGCTTTACGACAGCAACGGAGGGCCCCCCCCCCCAATTCCCATCGCGAAGCTCAGCGGGCTGTCGTCAAGCGAGGTTCGCCCCATCCTACGATCTTTCCTGCCGCGGTTGTTAAGCGAATCACTGCAGCCCTTAAGATAAGTCCCACGGTTGTTAAAGTGAATCTGGCTTCCCCATTGGCTTTCCTGGTCGGATCACGTGACCCTGGGCGACACGGCAACAGTCATAAGTACATGCCAGTTGCCAAGCACCTGGATTTTGATCCCGTGATTTGGTGGAAATCCGATCCTGTCCCTTTTTTCCAGTGCTGTTGTAACTTCGAACGGTCACTAGACGAATCGTCGTAAGTCGAGGACTCCCTGTGCTTTGAAAGGGGGGGGGAAATCTAATCCTCGTCCTTTTTCTAAATTCACCGTTCGCACTTCAAATCCCATCAGCAGGGGCTGTGTCCGAATTCTTGGTGGTTTTCTAAAGCAACTAGTCCTCATTGTTAAAATTTCTTGTGCCATTCCTCTTTCTATGTAGCATCTCAAAAACGAGAGGTCTTGTAAAAGCCAAAAAATATTGGATAGAAATATGTATATGGTTGGAGGAGATGATACAACAGCATATTTCTCTGAAATCTGAATTATTTTTTGTTGGGAGTTTTACCGGAAACTTTACTGTATATTTGATTATTCGCGTAATAACTGCAGCTAGAATTGTATTTACACAAAATTGGACAAATGAAGAGATCCCTATGGATGAGAAGGTGATTAGGAAAATGTTAGAATGTGCAGAAATGAATAGGTTCACGCTTGAACTTAAAGAGAAGGAACAATCCGATTATTATAACGTATGGGAATTATTTTATCAGTGGCTAGAGAATAAATTTGAAAAGTGGACAAAAAGTAGAGGAGTGAAATAGAGAAAATGTTTTCACGAAGTTAAATAAAAAGAAGAGGATTGTTATAGTATTAGGTATGACATATATCAGTATTAAGTTAAGAATAGATAAAATAATAAACATGGCTGTAAATTGTAATTGTTATCGTATAAAATTTTTAACCTAGACGACACACTGTTCAATGGAAGATGACGTTTGAATCAAAATAAAACTTTTTTTAAAAAAAGAAGAAAAGAAATGAGACAGGAAGACTTGTGAGTTTGCGTGTTGCAGAAGTGTTTAGAATAGAATAGAATAGAATAGAATAGAATAGAATAGAATAGAATAGAATAACAGTCGGAAGGGACCTTGGAGGTCTTCTAGTCCAACCCCCTACCTAGACAGGAAACCCTATACCATTTCAGACAAATGGTTTGCAAACATATGTGTGAACATAATGTTGTCTGCTACGATCAGGAGGCTGGGTTTTTAAAGATTTTTTTTTTCAACACCATCTTCACTAAACGAATTGCTCAATAGTAGCAACTGTGAGAGGGATCTTGGAGTCCGAGTGGACAACCATTGAAATAGGAGCCAGCCGTGGGCAGCAGCTGCCAAAAAAGCCAACACAGTTCTAGGCTGCATCAACAGAGGGAGAGAATCAAGATCACGTGAAGGGTTAATACCATTTTATAATGCCTTGGGAAGGCCACACTGGGAATATTTGCATTCAGTTTTGGTCACCACAATGTAGAAAAGATGTGGAGACCCTAGAAAGAGAGCAGAGAAGAGCAACAAAGAGGATTAGGGGATTGGAGGCTAAAACATATGAAGAACGGTTGCAGGAACTGGGTATGTCTAGTTTAATAAAAAGAAGAGGTGTTGGACTAGAAGACCTACAAGGTCTCTTCCAACTCTGCTATTGTATTGTATTATTATTGTATTAAGAACTAGGGGAGACATGAGAGCATCTTCCAATATCTCAGGGGTTGCCCCAAAGAAGAGGGAGTCAAGCTATTCTCCAAGGCACCTGAGGGCAGGACAAGAAGCAATGGGTGGAAACTAATCAAGGAAAGAAGCAACTTAGAACTGAGGAGAAATTTCCTGACAGTGAGAACAATGAATCAGTGGAACAGAAGTTGCCTCCAGAAGTTGTGAATGCCCCAACACTAGAAGTCTTTAAGAAGATGTTGGATAGCCATTTGTCTGAAGTGGCATAGGGTTTCCTGCCTGGCAGGGGGTTGGACTAGATGACCTCCAAGGCCCCTTCCAACTCTGCTATTGTATTATTGTATTATTGAATGACTGTAAGTCGAGGACTGCCTCTTGTTATTAAATTGCAGGATCTTTGCCTGCCTTTCAAAAGTTTTGCAGCCTGAATCGGCCAGCAAGTAACACTGCATTCAGAATGGAGAAGGGTATTTAGTTTGTATTCTGCCGTTTACGTTTTAATTATGCCTGATATACGATGAGGAATAAATAATTAACCAGAAGCACTTCCAATCTTTTTATGTCCATAGAAGGATGTCAGTTTGAATTTTTAATCATTTCGTTATGATGTCGTTTGGTCTCTTAGTGAGGGGTTCTCTTTTTAACTTCATACCACAGAAAATCAGTTTTTAATCTTTAAAAACTCTTATGTCCAGTTCAGTGAGTTTTGGCCCGTTTTACGACCTTCCTTCCTCGCCACCGTTGTTAAGGGAATCGTTGCACTCATTAAGTTAGCAGCACTTGTTGTTAAGGGCATCTGGCTTCTCCAATAATGTTTTAACGGATTAACAGAGTTGGAAGGGACCTTGCAGGTCATCTAGTCCAACCCCCTTGCCCAATAAAAAGAAGGACCAGGGGAGACATGATAGCAGTGTTCCAATATCTCAAGGGTTGCCCCAAAGAAGAGGGAGTCAAGCTACTTTCCAAAGCACCTGAGGGCAGAACAAGAAGCAATGGGTGGAAACTAATCAAGGAGAGAAGCAACTTAGAACTGAGGAAAAATTTCCCGACAGTGAGAACAATTAACCAGTGGAACAGAAGTTGCCTCCAGAAGTTGTGAATCCCCAACACTGGAAGTCTTTAAGAGGATGTTGGATAGCCATTTGTCTGAAATGGTATAGGGCTTCCTGCCTAGGCAGGGGGTTGGACTAGATGACCTCCATGGTCCCTTCTACCTCTGCTATTGTATTGTGTTGAGAGAAGATGAGAATAGAGAAGGGAGAAGAGAAGAGAAGAGAAGAGGGGAAAATAGAGAAGAGAAGAGAAGAGAAGAAAGAAGAAAAGAGAATAAAGAATAGAGAAGAGAAGTGTAGAGAAGAGAAGAGGAGAAGAGAAGAGGACTGGAAGTCTTCAAGAAGATGTTGGATAGCCATTTGTCTGAAACGGTATAGGACTTCCTGCCTAGGCAGGGGGTTGGACTAGAAGACCTCCAAGGTCCCCTCCAACTCTGCTATTGTATTATAAGCAGGAGACCCTACATCTGCCTCTACCTAGGATTGAACTCACAACCTCCTGATTGGGAGGCGAGAGCTCCACCTCTAGGCCACAGCAGCAGATGTTGCTTGTCACAAAACGGGAATCGCGTGACCCCCACTGTAACCGTCGTAAATACGAGTCAGTTGCTAAGCGTCTGAATTTTGATCTCGTGAGCACTGGGACACTGCAACGGTCATAAGTGTAAAAAACGGGGCTAAGTCCCTTTTACAATGGCATTGTAGCTTTGAACGGTCACTAAACAAGCCGCCGCAAGTCAAGGAGTACCTGTATTGTTAGATTTCAGGGCTTTTTCTTAAATTTTTGCACGGCTGCAGCCCTAATCCAGCAGCAAATAACAGATGCGGAGGGAGTGGGAATTGTATTTAGTTTCTATTTTACCCTTTACGTTTTAATTGTTTCTGACAGATGAAGAATGAATAAATAATAAACCGGGAGCCGTTTCCCAATCTTTTTATGTACACCTAAGGATTGCAATTTAATTTTAATCGTTTTGTTATTAGATCGTTTCGTCTTGGGTTCTATTTTTACTTCCTCCCGCAGAGTCTCGGTTTTAATATTAAAAGCCCCTGGTGTAATGGCTATAACAATTTCATCGCAGCCTGCTCTGCTCTTACACAAGCTAGTAAGTTTTATGTGTAGGTAGGGCTCAAGTTACAGCCCCAATCGGGCCCGGAATTTGCGTTGTTAAGTGAAACGCATTCGTTGAGTGAGCTTGCCTTATTTTACGATTCTTCTGGTTGCCGTTGTTAAGTGAATCCCTCCAGTCGTTAAGTTAGTCACACGGTTGTTAAGTGAATCTGGCTTCCCCCGCTTGGCTTTCCTTGTCAGAAGGTCGCAAAAGGGGATCGCGCGACCCTGGGATGCGGCGGCTGTCGTAAGTGGGAGTCAATTGCCAAACGTCTTGAGTTTTGATCCCGTGACCATGGGGATGCTGCAGCGGTCGTAAGTGTGAATAACGGTCACAAGTCGATTTTTTTCAGTGCCGTTGTAACTTCGAACGGTCCCTAAAGGACCTGTTGTAAATCGAGGACTACCTGACTATGTAAAAATCCAACGATCCGTCCATAGGCTTGATGGCTCTGATTGAAATTGCTGTACAGGTAGTCCTTGATTTATGACAGGCTTGTCGCTTAACAACCATTGGAAATTACAATAGGCTCAAAACTTCTGGCAAGCGTAAAATATACCACACACACACACACACACACACACACACACACACGACATTTTGTGTACTTGGCAAATGGCTCACATTTGCAACTAGTTGCAATGATTGAGAGCATCACCCACCCCTGTAGCACAGATGATATTACCTAACTCGGTAATGAAATGTCTTCAAAAAACCCACCAAGCTCAGAGAGCACCCAGGACTTCACAGTTCTCCCCCTCCTCCTCCTCCTCCTCCTCCTCCTCCTCCTCCTCTCCACAAACCCCACTCCCTCCTAATATTGATGAAGTTACCTAACCGGGTAATGAAATGTCTTCAAAAAACCCACCAAGCTCAGAGAGCACCCAGGACTTCACAGTCGTCATCCTCCTCCTCCTCCTCCTCTCCTCCTCCTCCTCCTCCTCCTCCTCCTCCTCCTCTCCACAAACCCCACTCCCTCCTAACATTGATGAAGTTACCTAACCGGGTAATGAAATGTCTGCAGGAAAACCACCAAGCTCAGGGAGTACCAAGAACTCCACAGCCATCGTCCTCCTCCTTCTCTTTCTCTTTCTCTCCACAACCCCTAAACTCTTCTAGCACTGATGATGTAACCTAGTTGGGTGTTCTGACGGAGGCTTCCCAAGATCATGAAGCCGACTCCTCATCCCTATAAAGACCTCTTTTATTTCGTTTAAAAGGAATTCCTCTCCAGCAAAGTCCCGGCCAACAGTCTTTTCAAGAGATTTCACAACCGCAGACCTTGATCAGGCTTGGAGAGCTGCCAGGCCGATATCTTCCAAACTCCACGCTGTAGCAGCAATTCCTTGGCAAGAAGTCAGGAAGAGATCTTCACCCGAATGAATGGAACTAATGGCCTCCTGCAAACTCCACTCCCCTTTCGCTCCTCTTTTATTCCCTCTGGGAGGGGCCATTCAACTGTCCACCTGTGGCTTTACTCCTGAGTCGACCCTTGTTCCTTAGCTGTTCCCTTTTCTTGGCAGCTCTGCGCAGGCGCATATTGAGAACAGGCTCCAGCTGTTCTTCTGCCTCACTGATCTCCAACTCTGAAGGCAGCTGATAACTATCGGACGGGCCTGGCCCCCTCTCTGCCTCCGACACAGAGTCCTCCTCAGAGCCTCCCCCAGACTTCAGGACTGGCCCAGGTTCCTCCCCAACCCTCCTCACTGTCCGAATCTGCTGCCAGCTCTGCTGGCCACAACAGTCATGAAACATCTGCAAGAAAACCACTAGGCTGAGAACATCAGGGATTCCATGGCTCCGATTCCCCCTCCCTCCCTCCCTTCTAGCACTGATGATGTTACCTACTTGGGTCATGAAATGTCTGCAGAAAAACACCCAAGCTCAGAGAGAACCAAGGACTCCACAATCCTCCTCTTCCTCCTCCTCCTCCACAAACCCCACTCCCTTTTACCACTGATGACGTTACCTAGCTGGGTCATGAAACGCCTGCAGGAAAACCATCCAGCTCAGAGAGCATCGGGGATTCCACAGTTCAACCCTCAGCTACAAATATTCTCATCTTGCGGTAGCATATTTTGATCTGTGGTTGAATTTGGGGGACCGGGGTGTGTGTGTGTTACCAAATCATCCAGCCTGCCTAGTGTTGGCTTCCCACTACAGAACCCATCTTCCACTGAGCCCTCGTGGAGGGGGTAGGGGAGTTTAATATTTGACACCGCCTGACTGTTTAATCCAGGGATCATTGAATTCATTGCTCAAATCTTGTTGCGCGTCGTCTCTCTCCTGGGAATAAGACAATTTTTTTTCTTGATTGGCCCAATTAGAAAATCATTATAGTAGCGATCGGAGCAAGACATCATTGTCCCAAGCTGATTTCCACTTTCTTTCCTTCCTTGTAGCTTCCGACAGACCACAGTAAATTAAATCTCTCTCTTTTATTTCTTTAAACTAAAAGGGGATGTGGGAGGTTAATCCCACAGAGAACCATTGTTATGAAGGATTCCAGGTTGTTCGGGCTTTTGAATGCATGCGCTAAAATAAGCCGTTCCCCAAAAATAAGACACACACACCCCAAAAATATTGGCACACAGCAGCAGCTGTGAGGTGACCACGCTGGCCGCCTCCTGCGCCTCAAAAATAATAAGACCCCCCTGAAAATATTTGCACACAGCAGCAGCCGTGAGGTAAACACGCTCACCGCCTCCTGCGCCTCAAAAATAATAAGACTCCCCTGAAAATATTGGCACACAGCAGCAGCCGTGAGGTGAACACGCTCGCCGCCTCCTGCGCCTCAAAAATAATAAGAACCCCCGAAAATATTGGCACACAACAGCAGCCGTGAGGTGACCACACTCACCACCTCCTGCGCCTCAAAAATAAGACCTCCCCCAAAATATTGGCACACAGCAGCAGCCGTGAGGTGAACACACTCGCCACCTCTTGCGCCTCAAAAATAATAAAAAACCCCGAAAATATTGGCACACAGCAGCAGCCGTGAGGTGACCACGCTCACCACCTCCTGCGCCTCAAAAATAATAAGACCCCCCCTGAAAATATTGGCACACAGCAGCAGCCGTGAGGTGACCATGCTCTTCGCCTCCAGTGCCTCAAAAATAATAAGACCTCCCCCAAAATATTGGCACACAGCAGCAGCTGTGAGGTGACCACGCTGGCCGCCTCTTGCGCCTCAAAAATAAGACCCCCCTGAAAATATTGGCACACAGCAGCAGCCGTGAGGTGAACACGCTCGCCGCCTCCTGCGCCTCAAAAATAATAAGAACCCCCCGAAAATATTGGCACACAGCAGCAGCCGAGAGGTGACCATGCTCTTCGCCTCCAGTGCCTCAAAAATAATAAGACCTCGACTTAGGCTTCCGGTTCCGGCTCCGGCGGCGACGGGCGAACTTAGGGTTCGCTCGCCGCTTTGTTCCTTTTCCTGCCCCCCCACGGGGGCGAGAAGCCCCTTGTTTGGGGCTTCTCCCGTAAAGCCGGCTCGACAGGGAAGCCCCCCCCCACGGCAGTGGGGAGAGCGACCCTGCTCCTCGGCTTAGGCGGAAGAGGACATGCTGCAGGGGGTCTTCCCTTCGCCAAAGGTTGGCGGCACCATTTAATTCCATGAAGAGAGACGATCGGAAGAGTCGGGAGGCTTTTCGGGACCTCAGCTGCGAGCGGAGAGTGAGCGTTTAAAACTTTTTTTCTTGTACTGTCAGCCGGGCTGAAAGGGACTGGAGGGGGGTGTTTGTTCCCAAAAACCCCCCCTTGGACTAAAAGCGGCACTCGGAAATGCCTCGTTGCGAGGAATCGGAAACTTTTAATCCGGATGGTCTTTAACAAGGGAAAGTACTTTGCGGCTTGCTTGCAATTATGTCTCTAGGTCTGGCTGAAACAGTTTCTTTTTTGCTTTTTAACCGCTTTCTCCCTCGGGCTCTGAGTTTGGGCGGAAAATGGCTTCTCTTTGTCCCCGACTGACTATGACTTATGGAAAATTACCAGTGTCTCTTTGTGATTTGGACTTCCTCTAATTATTGATGAAGAATTTTCTTTTTTTGGATTTGTGTTTTCCTTTCTGGATTGCCTTCGTTATTATACCTATGGAGTTGGAAAAGTGTTTCTCTACTGGTTTCTGAATTTTGCAGCTATACAACTTTAAGAACTTTGGACTCCTGATCTGCCTCACCAGCCCCACCCTAAAAACGCCATTTTACTGGCACGGATTTTAACAGCTAAACATGGCACAAGAAGCAACGCTGGCACGCCTTGAACAAAGAATGACTGCCCTTGAATCTGTTATACAAAATTTGGTATTAGAAATTAAGGCCCAGAGGGCAGAAAATGTCAACTTTAAAAAGGAATTATTGGACACTCGAAAACAAGTGCTTGAGAATACACAGAAGAATGAAGAATTGAAAGGGGGGCTGGAGGGGGCTAAGGGAGAGATTAAAAATGTTTCTAATGAGGTTGTGGAAATAAATGGGCATGTGACTAGGATAGATATGGAAAGGATGACATACTTTTTGAGATTTCAGAATGTTTCTGAGATGGATGGTGAATGTCTCCCTGATCTTATGAGTACAATTATTGCAGACTATTTACATAAACCTAAAGATGAGATCAGAGGGGACATTGACCTAGTCTACAGAATAAATTCTGCATATGCCAGGATGAATGAAGTACCCAGAGAGATACATGTAAAATTTGTTAGAAGGTCAACCAGAGAGGAAATCTTGAAGGCGCAAAGAGGGAGTCCTATGATTTACCAACAAAAGGAGGTTACCATCTTGAAGCAGATTCCAAGAAAGATTAGAGAAGCTAGAAGGAAATTTTCCTTCTTGTCTAAAACATTGTTTGATCATGGGATCTGGTTCAAGTGGGTGATACCCGAAGGGATGCTGGTGTTCTGGGAAGGAGGTAGAGTGAAGATTAAAACAGTTGCTGAGGCGGAAGCCTTTCTTAAAAAACATTCCTCTGTCCTGGGAGAAGATCCAGGGGGGGCAGGGGGAGCCATGGCCCCGTCCGCTGGGGGCCCGGGGGAGAAGGGGGAAGATACAATTGCCAAGAGACTTAGATCTAAAAAATAACTTTGCCCGTGTTTTTTTTTGAGTAATATTGTATGATATTTGTAATCTGGATTTTTGTAATTGACTGACAGTATATAACTGAAAAATTTAGGAATATGTACTTGCTCCCAGCTTGTAGTGTTATGTGAAATGTTTCTTTTCTTTCTTTTTAATAATGTAACTTGAGGTACCGGAGGAGCCGACGACTTTGACGTGACTACTCTCAAAATTTCTATGTAACCCTTACCCTACCCCACAAAAAATGTAAACTCAATAAAACTTTTTCAATATAAAAAAATAATAAGACCTCCCCCAAAATATTGGCACACAGCAGCAGCTGTGAGGTGACCACGCTGGCCGCCTCCTGCGCCTCAAAAATAATAAGACCCCCCTGAAAATATTTGCACACAGCAGCAGCCGTGAGGTGAACACGCTCACCGCCTCCTGCGCCTCAAAAATAATAAGACTCCCCTGAAAATATTGGCACACAGCAGCAGCCATAAAGTGACCACGCTCACCGCCTCCGGCGCCTCAAAAATAATAAGACCCCCCTGAAAATATTGGCACACAGCAGCAGCCGTGAGGTGAACACGCTCGCCGCCTCCTGCGCCTCAAAAATAATAAGAATCCCCGAAAATATTGGCACACAACAGCAGCCGTGAGGTGACCACACTCACCACCTCCTGCGCCTCAAAAATAAGACCTCCCCCAAAATATTGGCACACAGCAGCAGCCGTGAGGTGAACACGATCACCGCCTCTTGCGCCTCAAAAATAATAAGAACCCCCCTGAAAATATTGGCACACAGCAGCAGCCGTGAAGTGACCACACTCACCACCTCCTGCGCCTCAAAAATAATAAGACCCCCCCTGAAAATATTGGCACACAGCAGCAGCTGTGAGGTGACCATGCTCTTCGCCTCCAGTGCCTCAAAAATAATAAGACCTCCCCCAAAATATTGGCACACAGCAGCAGCTGTGAGGTGACCACGCTGGCCGCCTCTTGCGCCTCAAAAATAAGACCCCCCTGAAAATATTGGCACACAGCAGCAGCCGTGAGGTGAACACGCTCGCCGCCTCCTGCGCCTCAAAAATAATAATAACCCCCCGAAAATATTGGCACACAGCAGCAGCCGAGAGGTGACCATGCTCTTCGCCTCCAGTGCCTCAAAAATAATAAGACCTCCCCCAAAATATTGGCACACAGTAGCAGCTGTGAGGTGACCACGCTGGCCGCCTCCAGCGCCTCAAAAATAATAAGACCCCCCTGAAAATATTGGCACACAGCAGCAGCCATGAGGTGACCACGCTGGCCGCCTCCTGTGCCTCAAAAATAATAAGACCCCCCTGAAAATATTGGCACACAGCAGCAGCCATGAGGTGACCACGCTGGCCGCCTCCTGCGCCTCAAAAATAATAAGACCCCCATGAAAATATTGGCACACAGCAGCAGCCGTGAGGTGACCACGCTCACCACCTGCTGCACTTCAAAAATAATAAGACCCCCCGAAAATATTGGCACACAGCAGCAGCCGTGAGGTGACCACACTCACCACCTCCTGCGCCTCAAAAATAATAAGACCCCCCCTGAAAATATTGGCACATAGCAGCAGCCATGAGGTGACCACGCTGGCCGCCTCCTGCGCCTCAAAAATAATAAGACCCCCATGAAAATATTGGCACACAGCAGCAGCCGTGAGGTGACCACGCTCGCCACCTCATTTGCCTCAAAAATAATAAGACCTCCCTGAAAATAAGGCTGTGCTTATTTCGGGGGATCAAAAGAAAATAAGACCCTGTCTTATTTTTGGGGAAACAAGGTATATGTTGGAGTTTGGTGATATGAAGCCCTAATGGATGAGGTTGGACAGCTGTTCAGGTGTTCATTTCCCCTCAGGGACAGTTTGGTGGCGAACCTGTGGCACGCAGAGCCCTCTCTGGAGGCACATGAGCCGTCTCCCCAGCTCAGGTTCTTTGCACATGTGCGTGCGCCTCCTGCCAGCCAGCTGATTTTTAGGTCTGTGCCACACATGCGTGGGGCGGAGGGGCGCATGCAGGAGATATGGGGGGTGCACGCACGCATGGCGAGGGAGGAGGGGTCAAACGCCTCCCCTGCAGCCCCTTTGGTCTACAGGAGGCTGCATAGAGGCCTACTAGGCCCAAAACAGGGTACCGGGGGTGGCGCACATGTGCAGGAAGGTGGGGAAAGCGCATGGGGAGCATGGGGGCCGCACACACATGCGCAGGGGGCAGGGCATGCAGGGGTGTTGCGCGCGCATTGCATTATGGGTGTGGGCACGTGACAAAAAGGTTAGCCATCACTGGTCTAGCGATTAAGGTTCCAGGCTATAAAACAGGAGGCGGTGAGTTCTAGTTCCCCCTTAGGCCTGCAAGCCAACTGGGTGACTTTGGTCCAATCACCAGGAGGCGGTGAGTTCTAGTTCTGCCTTAGCCAGGAAAGCGGCTGGGTGATTTTTAGGCCAGGGTTGTTGTGGGGAGATTAGGAGGAGGAATATCTGACGGATGTGTTGGCCGCATTGAGTTATTTGTTGTTGTTGATATCTCTTTCATTTATTAAACCTGAAACTCAGTCAGCATTTATTGTTGTTTTTATTTATAGTCCATTATTTATATAAGAATAAATGCAGGGAAGGAGGAAGAGAGGAAGGAAGAAGGAAGAAAGGAAGAGAGGAAGGAAAAGGGAAAAAGGAAGAGAGAGAGGAAAAGGGAAGGAGGAAGAGAGGAAAGAAAAGGGAAGGAGGAAGAGGAAAGGGAAGGAGGAAGAGATGAAGGAAAAGGGAAGAAGGAAGAGAGGAAGGAAAAGGGAAGAAGGAGGGAAGGAAGGAAAACGGAAGAAGGAAGGAAGGAAGAAAAACAGAAGGGGAGGAAGAAAAGGGAAGGAAGGAGGGAAGGAAGGAAAAGGGAAGAAGGAAGAGAGGAAGGAAAAGGGAAGGAGGAAGAGAGGAAAGGAAAAGGGAAGAAGGAAGAGAGGAAGGAAAAGGGAAGGAGGAAGAGAGGAAGGAAAAGGGAAGGAAGGAAAACAGAAGGGGAGGAAGGAAAAGGGAAGAAGGAGGGAAGGAAGGAAAAGGGAAGGAGGAAGAGAGGAAAGGAAAAGGGAAGGAGGAAGAGAGGAAGGAAAAGGGAAGAAGGAGGGAAGGAAGGAAGGAAAAGGAAAGAAGGAGGGAAGGAAGGAAAACGGAAGAAGGAAGGGAGGGAAACAGAAGGGGAGGAAGGAAAAGGGAAGAAGGAGGGAAGGAAGGAAAAGGGAAGAAGGAAGAGAGGAAGGAAAAGGGAAGGAGGAAGAGAGGAAAGGAAAAGGGAAGGAGGAAGAGAGGAAGGAAAAGGGAAGAAGGAGGGAAGGAAGGAAAAGGGAAGAAGGAAGAGAGGAAGGAAAAGGGAAGGAGGAAGAGAGGAAGGAAAAGGGAAGAAGGAGGGAAGGAAGGAAAACGGAAGAAGGAAGGAAGGAAAACAGAAGGGGAGGAAGGAAAAGGGAAGAATGAGGGAAGGAAGGAAGAGAGGAAGGAAGGGAAGGAGGAAGAAAGGAAAGGAAAAGGGAAGGAGGAAGAGAGGAAAGGGAAGAAGGAAGAGAAAGGGAAGAATGAGGGAAGAAAGGGAAGAAAGGAAGAAGGAAGAGAGGGAAGAAAAGGGAAGAAGGAGGGAAGGAAGGAAAAGGGAAGAAGGAAGAGAGAAAGGAAAAGGGAAGGAGGAAGAGAGGAAGGAAAAGGGAAGAAGGAGGGAGGGAAGGAAAATGGAAGAAGGAAGGAAGGAAAACAGAAGGGGAGGGAGGAAAAGGGAAGAAGGAGGGAAGAAAGGAAGAAGGAAGAGAGGGAGGAAAAGGAAAGAAGGAGGGAAGAGGAAAGGAAGAAGGAAGAAGGAAGAGAGGAATGAAAAGGGAAGAAGGAAGAGAGGAAGGAAAAGGGAAGAAGGAAGAGAGGAAGGAAGGAGGACTAAAACAAACATGTACCACAACATGCTTCTAAATTGATCCCCTCCTCTGTCAGGAAATCCACTGGATTCAAAACTACCAGGGAAGCCAGAAGAAAAGGAAGTGCCCAAGGCCAGCAAAACGGAGGAGAGCCTGTGGCTGAGGGACAGCCTCTGTCAGGGGGAAGACACAGAAAGGTAAGAGAGCCATCGGAGAGGGGACCAGGTTGTTCCAGGGCTTCTAAGAGCCATGGCGTCCAAAAAATACATCATTTTTAAAAATTTCCAAAGAGAGCTGGAAGTGGCCTTGGAGATCTTCTAGTCCAGCCCCCTGCTCAAGCAGGAGAATAACCGAATAATGAGAGCTGGACGGGGCCTTGGAGGTCTTCTAGTCCAGCCCCCTGCTCAAGCAGGAGAATAACCGAATAATGAGAGCTGGAAGGGGCCTTGGAGGTCTTCTAGTCCAGCCCCCTGCTCAAGCAGGAGAATAACCGAATAATGAGAGCTGGAAGGGGCCTTGGAGGTCTTCTAGTCCAGCCCCCTGCTCAAGCAGGAGAATAACCGAATAATGAGAGCTGGAAGGGGCCTTGGAGGTCTTCTAGTCCAGCCCCCTGCTCAAGCAGGAGAATAACCGAATAATGAGAGCTGGAAGGGGCCTTGGAGGTCTTCTAGTCCAGCCCCCTGCTCAAGCAGGAGAATAACCGAATAATGAGAGCTGGAAGGGACCTTAGAGGTCTTCTAGTCCAGCCCCCTGCTCAAGCAGGAGAATAACCGAATAATGAGAGCTGGAAGGGGCCTTGGAGGTCTTCTAGTCCAGCCCCCTGCTCAAGCAGGAGAATAACCGAATAATGAGAGCTGGAAGGGGCCTTGGAGGTCTTCTAGTCCAGCCCCCTGCTCAAGCAGGAGAATAACCGAATAATGAGAGCTGGAAGGGGCCTTGGAGGTCTTCTAGTCCAGCCCCCTGCTCAAGCAGGAGAATAACCGAATAATGAGAGCTGGAAGGGGCCTTGGAGGTCTTCTAGTCCAGCCCCCTGCTCAAGCAGGAGAATAACCGAATAATGAGAGCTGGAAGGGGCCTTGGAGGTCTTCTAGTCCAGCCCCCTGCTCAAGCAGGAGAATAACCGAATAATGAGAGCTGGAAGGGGCCTTGGAGGTCTTCTAGTCCAGCCCCCTGCTCAAGCAGGAGAATAACCGAATAATGAGAGCTGGGAGGGTCCTTGGAGGTCTTCTAGTCCAGCCCCCTGCTCAAGCAGGAGAATAACCGAATAATGAGAGCTGGGAGGGTCCTTGGAGGTCTTCTAGTCCAGCCCCCTGCTCAAGCAGGAGAATAACCAAATAATGAGAGCTCGAAGGGGCCTTGGAGGTCTTCTAGTCCAGCCCCCTGCTCAAGCAGGAGAATAACCGAATAATGAGAGCTGGAAGGGTCCTTGGAGGTCTTCTAGTCCAGCCCCCTGCTCAAGCAGGAGAATAACCAAATAATGAGAGCTGGAAGGGGCCTTGGAGGTCTTCTAGTCCAGCCCCCTGCTCAAGCAGGAGAATAACCGAATAATGAGAGCTGGAAGGGGCCTTGGAGGTCTTCTAGTCCAGCCCCCTGCTCAAGCAGGAGAATAACCGAATAATGAGAGCTGGGAGGGTCCTTGGAGGTCTTCTAGTCCTGCCCCCTGCTCAAGCAGGAGAATAACCGAATAATGAGAGCTGGAAGGGGCCTTGGAGGTCTTCTAGTCCAGCCCCCTGCTCAAGCAGGAGAATAACCGAATAATGAGAGCTGGGAGGATCCTTGGAGGTCTTCTAGTCCAGCCCCCTGCTCAAGCAGGAGAACAACCGAATAATGAGAGCTGGAAGGGGCCTTGGAGGTCTTCTAGTCCAGCCCCCTGCTCAAGCAGGAGAATAACCGAATAATGAGAGCTGGAAGGGTCCTTGGAGGTCTTCTAGTCCAGCCCCCTGCTCAAGCAGGAGAATAACCGAATAATGAGAGCTGGAAGGGTCCTTGGAGGTCTTCTAGTCCAGCCCCCTGCTCAAGCAGGAGAATGACCGAATAATGAGAGCTGGAAGGGTCCTTGGAGGTCTTCTAGTCCAGCCCCCTGCTCAAGCAGGAGAATAACCGAATAATGAGAGCTGGAAGGGGCCTTGGAGGTCTTCTAGTCCAGCCCCCTGCTCAAGCAGGAGACCCTATACAATTTGAGGCAAATGGCCCTCCAGTTTTTTCTTAAAAACCTCCAGTGATGTGTTTATTAATGTTATACAGGCAGTCCTCAACTTACAGCCGTTTCCTTTAGCGACCGTTCAACGTTCCAACTGTGCTTGGCTTCACGACCAATCTTTGAGCTTCTTACCGCCACAAAAGTGACTAAAATTCAGACACTTGGCAGCTGACTCATACATACGACGGTTGCCCTCTCCTGTCGTCAAGTGATCCCCTTTTCCCAAGTCTGGGGGAGCCATTGATTCATTTAACAACCACGTGACTCACTTAACAACCACAGGGATTCATTTAACAAGGGTGGAAAGAAAGGTCACAAAAAGGGGCAAGACTCACTTAGCAAAGATCTCGCTTAGCGTTAAAATTATTGGACTCCATGGTGGCCATAATTCAGGGACTCCGTTTAACCATTTGGGCTCGATTGCAGTCATAGGTTGAGGACTGCCTGTATTCTATTTCCTCCATTGATATTCCCCCTGGACACTGATGCTTCACCGATATGCCCACGTTATGATGTGGGTACATGGGCTTGCGCAATAGGGCACACGGGCGCAATTGTGGCACGCCATAAGGAAAAGGTTCGCCACCACTGGTATAAGGTCCCCTGTCTTGAGCAGGGGGTTGGACTAGAAGACCTCCAAGGTCCCTTCCAGTTCTGTTATTCTGTTACAGTAGAAGACCTCCAAGGTCCCTTCCAACTCTGTTATGTCTCTGTTATGCTGTTTTCCATTTGTCTGAAGTAGTGTAGGGTTTCCTGCCTAAGCAAGGGGCTGGACTAGAAGACCTCCAAGGTCCCTTCCAGTTCTGTTAATCTGTTACAGTAGAAGACCTCCAAGGTCCCTTCCAACTCTGTGTTTCTGTTATGCTGTTTTCCTTCCTTCCTTCCTTCCTTCCTTCCTTCCTTCCTTCCTTCCTTCCTTCCTTCCTTCCTTCCTTCCTTCCTTCCTTCCCCGTCACTGGAGGCTTTTAAGAAGAGATTGGACATCCATTTGTCTGAAGTGGTGTAGGGTTTCCTGCCTAAGCAAGGGGCTGGACTAGAAGACCTCCAAGGTCCCTTCCAGTTCTGTTAATCTGTTACAGTAGAAGACCTCCAAGGTCCCTTCCAACTCTGTGTTTCTGTTATGCTGTTTTCCTTCCTTCCTTCCTTCCTTCCTTCCTTCCTTCCTTCCTTCCTTCCTTCCTTCCTTCCTTCCTTCCTTCCCCGTCACTGGAGACTTTTAAGAAGAGATTGGACATCCATTTGTCTGAAGTGGTGTAGGGTTTCCTGCCTAAGCAAGGGGCTGGACTAGAAGACCTCCAAGGTCCCTTCCAGTTCTGTTAATCTGTTACAGTAGAAGACCTCCAAGGTCCCTTCCAACTCTGTGTTTCTGTTATGCTGTTTTCTTCCTTCCTTCCTTCCTTCCTTCCTTCCTTCCTTCCTTCCTTCCTTCCTTCCTTCCTTCCTTCCTTCCCCATCACTGGAGGCTTTTAAGAAGAGATTGGACATTCATTTGTCTGAAACGGTGTAGGGTTTCCTGCCTAAGCAAGGGGCTGGACTAGAAGACCTCCAAGGTCCCTTCCAACTCTGTTTCTGTTATGCTGTTTTCCTTCCTTCCTTCCATTCCTTCCCTCCCTCCCTCCCCATCACTGGAGGCTTTTAAGAAGAGTTTAGACAGCCACTTATCTGAAACGGTGTAGGGCTTCCTGCCTAAGCAAGGGGCTGGACTAGAAGACCTCCAAGGTCCCTTCCAACTCTGTTATTCTACGTCATTCTTTCGGTGGCAACCAGGCCTTGCGGGAAAAGCCGCTCCCTGCGAGGCACAGTCTGTGCTTGCTGCCTGTTCAGATTAAGCTTGCAAAATTGGGCAGGTTAGCAAATTATACTGGATGGATTTATCCAAGGCAATCAGCTGGAGGGGCGTGCAAATGACAACGACACGACAACCAGTTGTCTCTCTGCCTCTCTCTCTGCCACTGTTGTCCTTGCTCATGGTGTTCCTCTCCGTTCCTTTTTTTTTTTTTTTTTTTTTGCAGAGCTAACTCAAGCCTTGACAAAGTGTTGGAGTTCCTTTGTCCAACTGCCGACAGCCATGACATAAATAAGGGCCTGCCAGATGCCATCCAGAGGTAAGGGTTAGGGTTATGCATCAGCCTCCCCTCAAATGCTTGCGTGGGTGGAAACACCGAGATCAGGGTTTGTCAAGTTCTGGGACTTTAAAGTGGTTAGACTTCACACCCAGAATTCCCCATCCAGCATGCTTTAAGAGGGGTGGACTTCCACTCCCAGAATTCCCCATCCAGCAGGCTTTAAGAGGGGTGGGCTTCCACTCCCAGAATTCCCCAGCCAGCATGCTTTAAGAGGGAAGGACTTCCACTCCCAGAATTCCCCATCCAGCATGCTTTAAGAGGGGTGGACTTCCACTCCCAGAATTCCCCAGCATGCATGCTTTAAGATGGGTTGACTTCCACTCCCAGAATTCCCCATCCAGCATGCTTTAAAAAGGTTGGGCTTCCACTCCCAGAATCACCCCATCAGTAGGCTTTAAGGTGGGTAGACTTCAACTGCCAGAATTCCCTAGCTGGCATTCTTGAAGAGGGATGGACTTCTGCTCCCGAAATTCCTCACCCAGCATGATTTAAGAGGGATAGACTTCAACTCCCAGAATCCACCAGCCAGCATGCGTTGAGATGGGTAGAAATCGACTCCCAGAATTCCCAGCCAGCATGCTTTAAAATGGGTGGGCTTCCACTCCCACAACCCCCCAGCCAACTTGCTTTAAGAGGGGTGGTCCAGCAGGCTGGCTGGGGAATTCTGGGAGTTGAAGTCCACAAGTCTTAAATTCGTCAAATTTGGCATTTCCTGCATTACACTATGAGAATTAACCATACCTTCCCTGCAAACCGAATCTCACAGGTCTGACATACTATTCCTCCTCTCCTTTTTCTTTTACTCCGGAGAAATTCCCCTTCCATAATGGTTGCCTCTTCCGTGGCTCGTCTTCCTGTCTCCCAAGGCCCTTTCAACAATAGCCTTACAACAGCCCAGTAATTGATAGGAGCTATTAATATTGCGTGGGGAAGCTAATTGCTGTCTACAGCCTTAAAACTGGAGGTGCCAACGCTGACATGGTCAATAGGAGCTGGTTGGGATTGGAAAAAACAATGTTTAGGATGCCCCCAGGAGCAATCAATAAAAAGCATTTTGTATCGAGCTTCCTCCATTACACCACTTGGACTGTCCAGGAGGGGGAAAAACACAAAGAAGACCAAAGATTAATTAGGAGACCAGAGGCTAAAACTTACAAAGAACAGGGGCAGGAATGGAGAATGCGTAATCCTTCCTACCTGAGCAGGAGGCTGGACTAGAAGACCTCCAAGGTCCTTTCCAACTTTGATTCTATTCTAATTCTTATTCTGTTCTATTATATTCTGATTTCTCATTCTATTCTATTCTAATTCTAATTCTATTCTATTCTGATTTCTCATTCTATTCTATTCCATTCCATTCTTCTATTCTATTCTATTCCAATTTTTATTCTATTCTAATTCTATTCTATTCCAATATCTTACTCTATTCTAATTCTATTCTATTCTGTATTATTCTATACCATTCTATTCTATTCTTTAACTCATTATTCTATTCTATTCCAATTTCTTATCTATTCTATTTCTATTTCTATTCTATTCTATTATGTATTATTCTATTCTATTGTGTATTATATTCAAATCCATTCTATTCTATTCTTTTCTTCATTATTCTATTCCACTTTCTTATTCTATTCTTATTCTATCCTAATTCCATTCTGTATTCTATTCTATTCCATTCTTTTCTTCATTATTCTATTCTATTCTATTCCAATTTCTTATTGTATTCTAATTCTATTCTATTCTATTCTGTATTCTATTCAATTCCATTCTATTCTATTCTTTTCTTCATTATTCTATTCTATTCCAATTTCTTATTCTATTTCTGTTCTGTTCTATTCTAATTCTATTCTATTCCATTCCATTCTATTCCATATTTCTATTCTATTCTATTCAGCTCCGCTCTGCTCCATTCCATTCCATTCTATTCTATTCTACTCCTATTCTACTCCTATTCTATTCTATTCATTGCACTCATAATTAAATGCCCTCCCTGTGTTGTGCCCCCCTGCGCATACATGCTCGACAACACACACACACACCCTGCTGCCCCTCGCGCATGCGTGCGTGGCTTTTCTGCAGCCTGGGGACCTCCACGCCCTCCGGAAGGCCGAAAATCAGCTGCGGCTGACCTAGGGCGATGCCTCGGGTGCCTTCAAGATACGGCTTGCCGTGGGTCGGCCATCACGGGCGTAGGATGTCCTGCTTGGGCAGGGGGTGGGGGGGGGGGCTGGGGGTGGAGGGGGTTGGACTAGATGACCTACGGGGTCCCTTCCAGCTCTGTTAATCTGTTCATCTGTGTGATCTTCTAGTTCCCCCTTGGAGCCAAGGACGAGCGATTTGTTCTGTTCCAACCCTTTTGATAAATTATGCATGCCGGTGTTTGCGTCGTCCTTCGAGCGCTTGTAAAAGCCGCCATTTGACACGGGCCTTCTCTGTCCTTGAAGGGGGGAGCCGAACTACGCCCACCACGGGAACATCGAGATGAAGGGGGGAGCCGAAGAGAGTTTCAGCGAGTCCGAAGGCTCCATCGAAAATGTGGAAGGGCTTTCTTAAGACCCATGAGATAAAAACGGGCACTCGGCTGGCTAATTGCGTGGCTCCTGTTTCTTTATTTTATTTTATTTTATTTCCCCCCACCCCTCCGGGTGTTTGTCGGAAAACACTTTTGGAAAAAGGGAAAGGGGGTAGGATTGGCGACGGAGGCACTCGGTGGCTAGAAGAACTGGAGCGTGCAATAAATCCGTCTTTTTCAGACTTGGCGATTTTAATGTGGGGGGGACAGGACATTAAACTCCTAGCCTGTGTCGAAGTTAGATAGGCGTCAAGTCCCAGAATTCCACAATTAGCATGCTTTAAGATGGGCAAACTTCACTTCCCAGAATCCCTAAGTGAGCCTGTTGTAAGATGGGTGGGCTTCTACTCCCAGAATCCACCAGCAAGCAGGCTTTAAGAGGGGAGGGCTTCCACTCCCAGAATTCCCCAGCCAGCATGCTTTAAGAGGGGTGGACTTCCACTCCCAGAATTCCCCAGCCAGAATGCTTTAAGAGGGGTGAACTTCCACTCCCAGAATTCCCCAGCCAGAATGCTTTAAGAGGGGAGGACTTCCACTCCCAGAATCCCCCAGCCAGAATGCTTTAAGAGGGGAGGGCTTCCACTCCCAGAATCCCCCAGCCAAAATGCTTTAAGAGGGGTGTACTTCCACTCCCAGAATCCCCCAGCCAGAATGCTTTAAGAGGGGAGGGCTTCCACTCCCAGAATCCCCCAGCCAGCCTGCTTTAAGAGGGGAGGACTTCCACTCCCAGAATCCCCCAGCCAGCCTGCTTTAAGAGGGGAGGGCTTCCACTCCCAGAATCCCCCAGCCAGCCTGCTTTAAGAGGGGAGGGCTTCCACTCCCAGAATCCCCCAGCCAGCCTTCTTTAAAAGGGGAGGGCTTCCACTCCCAGAATCCCCCAGCCAGCCTGCTTTAAGAGGGGAGGGCTTCCACTCCCAGAATCCCCCAGCCAGCCTGCTTTAAGGGGGATGGACTTCCATTCCCAGAATCCCCCAGCCAGAATGCTTTAAGAGGGGTGGACTTCCACTCCCAGAATCCCCCAGCCAGCAGGGTTTAAGAGGGGAGGACTTCCACTCCCAGAATTCCATAGGGCCTGCTTTAAGGCAGGTGCTTAATATATATTTGTGACAATTGAGGTGTCTTGGGATCACATGATCATCTTCCTAGGTCCCAAGCAAAGTCTATGGGGGAAGCTTGATTTGCTTCATGATTGCCTGATTCACTTAACGATTGTGGCAAAGATAACATTGGGTCCGACTCGCTTAGTGACTGCATCGATGAGCAATAGAAGCTCCAATCCTAATTGTAATCATAAATCGAGGACTTCCTGCAATTTTGTGTCTGATTTAACCAGGGAATTAAATTTGTCTTTTTCCCCGATTTGCTCTTAAGAGCTGAACGGTCCTCAGGCTAGTGTCAAAGGCAGGGAAGATACAGGAAGTGCTCGACTTACGACCACCATTGCTAAGCAAGGAAGTGAGTCGCACCCAATTTTTCAACATTTTTTTTTGCCACGGTTCTTAAGCAAATCACTGCTAGTTGTTAAGCGAAGCAGGGCGTCATTAAGCCAATCTGGTTTCCCCCATGCTTGTCAGAAGCCCCCTGGGAAGGTCACAAAAGGGACACCGCAGCCGTCATAAACATCATACATTTTGAGAACATGCTCCTTTGGGAATGCTATGATGGTCGTAAGTGTGAGGACTGGGCATAAGTAATGTTTTCAGTGCTGTGTTAACGGAATGGTCACTAAACCACCATCATTTAACGATCCCCATAATCTCTTGCGGAGTGGAGTCGGGGCAACTGAATGGAGTTAGCAGAGTGTTTAACGGCCGGATTGTTGAACAGATATATTCCCATGGTGCCCAGAGAGAGAAATCTTTGCCTCTACCTAGGATCGAACTCACCGCCTCCTGATTGTGAGGTGAGAGGGCCACCTCTAGGCCACCGCACCACTCAGCATCTAGGCTTATATCATCATCGTCATTTAGGTAGGAACTGTGAGAGGGATCTTGGAGTCCTAGTGGACAACCATTGAAATAGGAGCCAGCCGTGGGCAGCAGCTGCCCAAAAAGCCAACCCAGTTCTAGGCTGCATCAACAGAGGAAGAAAATTAGGGTCACCTGAAGGGTTAATACCACTTTTGTAATGCCTTGGGAAGGCCACACTTGGAATATTTGCATCCAGTTTTGGTCTCCACGATGTAGAAAAGATGTGGAGACTCTGGAAAGAGTGCAGAGAAGAGCAACCAAGATGATTAGGGGACTGGAGGCTCAAACATATGAAGAACGGTTGCAGGAACTGGGTATGTCTAGTTTGATGAAGAGAAGGACCAGGGGAGACATGATAGCAGTCTTCCGATATCTCAGGGGTTGCCCCAAAGAAGAGAGAGTCAAACTATTCTCCAAAGCACCTGAGGGCAGGACAAGAAGCAATGGGTGGAAACTAATCAAGGAGAGAAGCAACTTAGAATCGAGGAGAAATTTTGAATTTGAATTTGAGTTTTATTGAATTTTTATACCGCACCTTCTCCCCAGTGGGACTCAGGGCAGTGTACAACAATTAATCAGTGGAACAGAAGTTGCCTCCAGAAGTTGTGAATGCCCCAACCCTGGAAGTCTTAAAAAAGATGTTAGATAGCCATTTGTCTGAAATGGTATAAGGCTCCTGCCCACGCAGGGGGTTGGACTAGAAGACCTACAAGGTCCCTTCCAACTCTGCTATTGTATTGTATTGTAAGTAGTGAATGCCCCAACACTGGAAGTCTTTAAGAAGATGTTGGGTAGCCATTTGTCTGAAATGGCATAGGATTATCCTGCCTTGGCAGAGGGTTGGACTAGAAGACCTCCAAGGTCCCTTCCAATTCTATTATTGTATTATTGAATGCCCCAACACTGGAAGTCTTTAAGAAGATGTTGGATAGCCATTTGTCTGAAATGCTATAGGATTTCCTGCCTTGGCAGAGGGTTGGACTAGAAGACCTCCAAGGTCCCTTCCAACTCTGCTATTGTATTGTATTGTATTTTTTAATGACCCAATAATCCCTTGTGGGCAGTTGAATGAAGCTGAGTGTTTTACTGGCCAGATGCCTTTCCCGTCCCCAGGGCGGAGTTTTGCTCAACAGCCATATTCTCATGGTGCCCAGAGAGAGAAATCTCTGCCTCTACCTAGGATCAAATTCACATCAACCTCCTGATTGTGAGGCCACCGCACTACTCTACGGTATGGTCACTAAGTGAGTGAGGGACAACCGGTGGTGCAGGCAGAAATCCAAACAAAAAAACCCCGAACCTTTTTCTCTTTTTAAAAAAAAAACACTGGGAATTTTTTTTAAAAAAACCCACAGAAACCATATGGCAATAAGAGAAGTGAGTCAACACTGTTATATTTTCTCCAGGAACGTGTGAAAACGACATATTGATGCCAGCTTGAACAGATTTCGAACCAGCCACAGGAGGGCCAGGGGATGGGGGCGTTTCCGGGACTGAATGCCAGGTGCTGGAATCTCTCGTTCGGGTCCGTGGGAAAAATGAGGAATGACGTCGTTTGTTAGGATAAACCAGTTTTGGAAATTCGGGTTATGCGAGAATTTTACCCGTTTGGAGCAGAGTTTCCCAAACTTGGCAACTTTAAGACTTGTGGACTTCAACTCCCAGAATTCAAGACAAGAAACGACGGATGGAAATTAATCAAGGAAGGGAAGGGAATATATTGAGAATGGAATGGAATAGAATAGAGAAGAGAAGAATAGAAGAAAAGAATAGAATAGAATATTGAATAGAATAGAAGTATAGAATAGAATAAAATAGAACAAAAGAACAATAAAATAGAATAGAATATAGAATAGAAGAATAGAATATAGAATAGAATAGAATATAGGAATAGAAAAGAATAGAATAGAATATAGAATATAGAATACAATAGAAGAATAGAATATAGGAATAGAACAGAATAGAATAGAAGAATACAACAGAATAGAAGAATAGACTAGAATATAGGAATAGAAGAATAGAACAGAATAGAATAATACAATACAATACAATACAATACAATAGCAGAGTTGGAAGGGACCTTGTAGGTCTTCTAGTCCAACCCCCTGCATGGGCAGGAATCTTATACCATTTCAGACAAATGGCTGTCTAACATCTTTTTAAAGACTTCCAGGGTTGGGGCATTCACAACTGCTGGAGGCAAGCTGTTCCAGAGGTTAATTGTTCTTACTGTTAGGAAATTTCTCCTTAGTTCTAAGTTGCTTCTCTCCTTGGTTAGTTTCCACCCATTGCTCCTTGTCCTGCCCCCAGGTGTCTTGGAGAAAAGTTTGACTCCCTCTTCTTTGTGGCACCCTCTGAGATATCGGAACACTGCTATCATGTCTCCCCTGGTCCTTCTCTTCATCAAACTAGACATACCCAGTTCCTGCAGCCGTTCTTCATATGTCTTAGTCTCCAGTCCTCTAATCATCTTGGTTGCTCTTCTTTGCACTCTTTCCAGAGTCTCCACGTCTTTTCTACATCGTGGCGACCAAAACTGTATGCAGTATTCCAAGTGTGGCCTTACCAAGGCACTATACAGTGGCATTAACACTTCACACGATCTAGATTCTATCCCTCTGTTGATGCAGCCTAGAACTGTGTTGGCTTTTTTGGCAGCTGCTGCACACTGCTGGCTCATATTTAAATGGTTGTCCACTAGGATTCCGAGATCCCTCTCACAGTTGCTACTATTGAGCAAGGTACCACCTATACTGTACTTGTGCATTTGGTTTTTCTTGCCTATATGTAGGACCTTACTTTTTTCACAATTGAATTTCATTTTATTAGACAGTGCCCAATGTTCAAGTTTGTCTAGATCCTTCTGTATCTTAAGCCTATCTTCTGGAGTGTTGGCTATTCCTGCCAGCTTGGTGTCGTCTGCGAATTTGATGAGTTCCCCATTTATCCCCTCATCCAAATCGTTGATGAAGATGTTAAAGAGTACTGGGCCTAAAACAGAGCCTTGGGGGACTCCACTGCATACTTCCTTCCATGTAGATGCAGTTCCATTGAGGACTACACGTTGAGTGCGGTTGGTCAGCCAGTTGCGAATCCATTTGGTGGTGGTGCTGTCTAACCCACAATTTTCTACTTTATCTAATAGTAGGTTATGGTCTACTTTATCAAATGCCTTACTGAAGTCCAGGTAAATTATATCAACAGCATTCCTCTGGTCCACTGATTTTGTTACTTTGTCAAAGAATGCAATTAGATTCGTCTGGCATGATCTGTTTTTGACAAACCCATGTTGGCTTTTGGCTATTACTTTGTTTGCTTCTAGGTGTTCACTTATAGAATATAGGAATAGAATAGAAAACAATAGAATATAGGAATAGAAGAATAGAACAGAATAGAATAGAAGAATACAACAGAATAGAAGAATAGAATATCAATCAATCAATCAATCAATAATTTAATTTGTTGACCGCTCCCTCTCCCCAAAGGGACTCGGAGCGGTGCACAGGGCAAATAAAACAATAAATACACATACACATAATAAAAACAAATTAAATATATCCCTGCGCTAAAAATTACCAATTAAAATACTAAAATCCCTATCTAAAATTATTGACAATCCCATAGACGAGAGACTACCCTAGGCCGGCCAAGCAGAACAAATATATTTTTAATTTTAGACGGAAGGAGCGGAGGTCTGTAGTTGTTCTAATGTCGGGGGGAAGGTCGTTCCAGAGGGCTGGGCCCGCCACAGAGAGAGCCCTTCCCCTGGGCGTCGCCCGCTGACAAAGTCTAGTGGACGGCACCCGGAGAAATCCCTCTCTGTGTGAGCGAATAGGCCGTGTGGATGTATGAGGCAGGATCCGATCCTGCAAATAGCTAGGTCCCGAGCCATGGAGCGCTTTGAAGATGATAACTAAAACCTTGAAGCGCACCCGGAAGACGACAGGCAGCCAGTGCAGCTCGCGCAAGAGCGGTGTTACATGGGTAAACCTTAAGGTTCCCATAATTGCTCGCGCGGCTGCATTCTGGACTAGCTGAAGTCTCCGGGTGCACCTTGCGGCCTCTCTCGCGGCGGCGAACCACCCGGGCTCCTTGGTTTACTGAGGGGCTGCGGGTGATGAAACGCCGCAAGAGATGCCTAGAGGGAAGGTGGAGGGCTAGCCGCTCTGAATCTGACCGGACACAGGTAAGAGCCCATTTACGGACTTACATTGTGGCGCTGAGGGTGGCCAAACGTCATCATTGTGCCTCCCTCATAGCATCCGCAGAAAACCGCCCTGCCGCCCTGTTTAGGGTGACCCGTTCCCTCCTTCATCAGAGGGAGCGGGAAGCCCCGCTACAGGGTAGAGCAGAGGAATTTGTGATTTTTCTGCAGGAGAAAACCGCCCAGATACAGAGTGAGCTAGCCCCCATTCATGGCCCAGTGGGATGCCACGAGAGAGATCTTGTTTGGGAGGAGTTTGACCCCGTTACTTCCGAGGATATGGACAGGCTACGTGGGCGACTGCGAGCCACCACATGTTCATTGGACCCGTGCCCCTCCTGGCTTGTACTGGCATCCTGGGAGGTGACACGAGGCTGGCTCCAAGAGGTTATCAACGCATCCTTGAGTGAGGGTTCCTTGCCTGCCTCCCTAAAAGAGGCTATGGTGAGGCCCCTCCTCAAGAAGCCCTCTTTGGACCCAGCTCTTTTGAACAACTACCGTCCAGTCTCCAACCTTCCCTTCTTGGCGAAGGTTGTTGAGAGTGTGGTGGCACAACAGTTTCCCCGTCACCTGGAGGAAGTTGACTATCTAGATCCGCGCCAGTCCGGCTTTCGGCCCGGGCATAGCACCGAGACGGCATTGGTCGCGTTGGTAGATGATCTCTGGAGGGCCAGAGATGGGGGATGTTCCTCCATCCTGGTCCTATTAGACCTCTCGGCGGCTTTCGATACCATCGACCATGGTATCCTATTGCATCGGCTGGGGGGGTTGGGGGTGGGAGGCACCGTTTTACGGTGGTTCTCCTCCTACCTCTCTGGCCGATCGCAATTTGTGCGGGCAGGAGAGCAGAGGTCGACCCCGAGACCCCTCACATGCGGGGTGCCTCATGGGTCGGTCCTCTCGCCTCTCCTGTTTAATGCATACATGAAGCCGCTGGGTGAGATCATCCGTGGTTTTGGGGTAGAGTACCACCTGTACGCTGATGACACCCAGCTGTACATATCTACCCCAAACCACCCCAACGATGCCGTAGCGGTGATGTGCCAGTGCCTGGAAGCCGTGCGGATCTGGATGGGAAGTAACGGACTTAGGCTCAACCCGACCAAGACCGAGTGGCTGTGGTTTCCGGCTGCCCGATTCAACCAGCTTTCTCCAACGCTGGCCATAGGGGGCGAACATCTTGCCCCTGTGGATGGGGCGCGCAATTTGGGTGTCCTCCTGGATACCCGGCTGTCTATGGAAGAGCAAGTGACAGCCGTGGCCAGGAGGGCGTTTTACCAGGTTCGCCTGGTTCGCCAATTGCGCCCCCTATTGGATCGGGACGCCCTTCGCACAGTCACTCATGCCCTTGTGACATCCCGACTGGACTATTGTAACTCTCTCTACATGGGGCTCCCCTTGAGGTGCACCCGGAGGCTTCAGTTAGTTCAGAATGCAGCCGCGCGAGCAATTATGGGCACCTCTAGGTTTGCCCACGTAACACCGCTCTTGCGCGAGCTGCACTGGCTACCTGTCGTCTTCCGGGTGCGCTTCAAGGTGTTAATTATCATCTTCAAAGCGCTCCATGGCTCGGGACCTAGCTATCTGCGAGATCGGATCCTGCCCCACACATCCTCACGACCGATTCGCTCCCACAGAGAGGGGCTTCTCCGGGTGCCGTCCACTAGACTTTGTCAGCGGGCGACGCCCAGGGGAAGGGCGCTCTCTGTGGCGGGCCCGGCCCTCTGGAACGACCTTCCCCCTGATATTAGGACGACCACTGACCTCCGCTCCTTCCGTGTAAAACTGAAGACTTATCTCTTTCGACTGGCCGGCCTTGAATAGTTCTCTCTGTCTATTGACTCCAAATTTTAGTGGGTTTTTAATCTTATATTTTTAGCACGGGTAAATATTATTTAATTCTATTTTAATGTATGTATGTTGTATTTATTATATTGTTTTTAGTATTGCCTGTGCACCGCCCCGGGTCCCTGTGGGGAGAGGGTGCGGTTAATAAATCTCAATTTCAATTTCAATTTCAAGGGGAGCCCCATGTAGAGAGAGTTACAATAGTCCAGTCGGGATGTCACGAGAGCATGAGTGACTGTGCGAAGGGCGTCCCGATCCAATAGGGGGTGCAACTGGCGAACCAGGCGAACCTGGTAGAACGCCCTCCTGGCCACGGCTGTCACTTGATCTTCCATGGACAGCCGGGCATCCAGGAGGACACCCAAGTTGTGCGTCCCATCCACTGGGGCAAGATGTTCGCCCCCAATGGCCAGCGATGGAATCAGCTGGTTGAATCGGGCAGCCGGAAACCACAGCCACTTGGTCTTGGTCGGGTTGAGCTTGAGTCCGTTTCTTCCCATCCAGACCCGTACGGCTTCCAGGCACTGGCACATCACCGCTACGGCATCGTTGGGGTGGTTTGGGGTAGATATATACAGCTGAGTGTCATCAGCGTAGAGATGGTACTCTACCCCAAAACCACGGATGATCTCACCCAGCGGCTTCATATATGTGTTAAACAGGAGAGGCGAGAGGACCGACCCCTGAGGCACCCCACATGCGAGGGGTCTCGAGGTCGATCTCTGCTCTCCTGTCAACACAAATTGCGATCGGCCAGAGAGGTAGGAGGAGAACCACCGTAAAACGGTGCCTCCCACCCCCAACCGATGCAATAGGATACCATGGTCGATGGTATCAAAAGCCGCCGAGAGGTCTAATAGGACCAGGATGGAGGAACAACCCCCAACTCTGGCCCTCCAGAGATCATCAACCAACGCGACCAATGCCATCTCGGTGCTATGCCCGGGCCGAAAGCCAGACTGGCGCGGGTCTAGATAATCAATTCTATAGAATAGAAGAATGGAACAGAATAGAATAGAATATAGAATAGAACATATGAATAGACGAATAGAATATAGAATAGAATATAGAATAGAATAGAATATAGGAATAGTAGAATAGAATAGAATATAGAATAGAATAGAAGAATAGAATAGAAGAATAAAATAGAATAGCATATAGGAATAGTAGAATAGAATATAGAATATAGAATAGAATAGAATAATAAAATAGAATAGAATAGAATATAGAATAGAAGAATAGAATGGAATATAGGAATAGAAGAATAAAATAGAATAGAACAGAATAGAATAGAAGAATATAGAATAGAATATAGAATAGAATAGAGAACGGAACAGAAGGGACGAGAAGAGGAAGAGAAGAGGAGAAGCAACCTAGAACTAAGACAATTAACCAGTGGAACTACTTGCCACCAGAAGTTGTGAATGCTTCATCACTGGAGGTTTTTAAGGAGAGACTGGACTGCCGCTTGTCAGAAATGGGGTAGGGCAGAGGTGTCAAACTCAATTTCATTGAGGGCCGCATCAGGGTTGTGTTTGACCTTGGAGGGCTTGTGGGGGGGGGGGGGTTTCCTGTGGCCATGCTGGGCGTTTGACCCAGAAACCTATTTATTTATATTCTTTTATATTATGATTTCTGTTCTGCCTTCATTATTTTCACAGATAGCTCAAGGCTGCAAAGTAGCTGTCTCCTGCTTGAGCAGGGGGCTGGACTAGAAGACCTCCAGGGTCCCTTCCAGCCCTCTCTTGATTGATTGAATGCAACCCCGGCGGGGGGGAGGGAGAGGGGGGGGAGAGAAATCTGGCATTAACGCCACGAGAGTAATCATATTCCCTGTAATTAGCCACAATTAATGTCCGTTGAATTTAAACCATTTAATTTGCACCTCAGCTCTGGTCAACTCATTTGCACTGATTAAGTCGGCTTTATGGAGCATGACTGACACAAACATATGTGCACCCCACAAACACACACAAACACACACACACACACACACACACACACCAGACTTAACACTCAAAAGGCTGAAGTTGTTTGCGAGCAGGAAAACTTCTTTTGCCATCCGCCTTAACATTAATTTCAGGTAGTCCTCGACTTAACGACCGCAATCCGAGCCCAACGTTTCCGTGGGTAAGCAAGGCTGTCGTTAAAGCGAGTCTCGCCGGCGCCCCCCCCTCCCCATTTTACAAACTTCTTGTTGCCCCAGTTGTGAAGCGAATCGTGCCGTCGTTAAGTGAACCCGGCTTCACTTTCCGACTGCTTGCTGGAAGCCATCTGGAAAATTATACAAAGAGGGATCACATGACTCCCTGGGATATGAAACCGTCATAAATACGAGACGGTCGGCAGCGTCCTGACCAAGGAGATGACGCAGCGGTCGTAAGGGTGAAACCTGGTGGTAAGTCGCTTTTCTCACTGCTGCCGTAACTTCAAGGTTACGACGACACTGAAAAAGGTGACTTATGACCGTTTTTCACACTTAACGGCCGTTGCAACGTCCCTGTGGTCACCTGATCAAAATTGGCAACTGACTCGTATTTATGACGGTTGCTATGTCCGGGGCGGGGGGGGGGGGGGCAGATGTCATGTGATCCTCTTTTGTGGTTCAGCGAGCCAGTTTTTAATTTTAATTTCCCCCCCATTTTACGACCTTTCTTGCCCCAGTCGTTAAGTGAATCAATTGTAATGCGGTTGTTAACTGAACCCCTTTTTCCGGGTGACTTGGCTTGTCAGAAGGTCGCAAAAGGGGATCGTGTGACCCCGGGATGCTGCAACCGTCATAAATATGAGTCAGTTGCCACACCTCTGCATTTTGATCAGGTGATCGCAGAGATGCGACAACGGTCGTAAGTGTGAAAAATGGTCATAAATCGCTATTTTCAGTGCTGTTGTAACTTCAAACTGTCGCTAAACAAACTAAAGATCGTCCTCGACTTTCAACAGCTCATTTAGTGACCGTTCAAGGTTATGATGAGACTGGCTGTTTTTCCCACTTAACGACCGTTGCGGTGTCCCTGTGGTCACGTGATCAAAATTCAGACGCTTGGCAACTGACTCGCATTTACGACGGTTGCAATGTCCGTGTGTGTGTGTGTCACACGATCCCCTTTTGCGACCTTCTGACAAGGAAAGCCAAGCAGGGGAGCCAGATTCACTTAACAACTGTGTGACTCACTTAACAACTGCAGGGACTCACTTAACAACGGTAGCCAGAAAGTCCACTGGGAAACCAGTTCCACTTAAAAAACCTGGGTTCCTCACTGTAACTGTAGCGATTCATTTAACAACGGTGGCAAGGAAGGTCATAACCCCGGGCAAAACTCACTTCACCAATGTTTCACTTAGCCTTGGAAATTTTGGGCTCATTTTTTTTGGTCGTAAGTCGAGGGCAGTCTGTTATTTCAATGCCAGGCTAATGAATGGAGCTGACAGGGAATTTTTTTTTCCTGGTGTCGCAGATTTTCAGGCATTCTGTCCATCAATCAAGGGACTCCACCGTTCCTTCCATCCAAAACTTTTATGAGCTCACAAATCAGATAAACCGGCATTCAGGAATGTCAAACTGAAGTTGTTGCTGTTGTTTTGTGTGCAAAGCTGCTGTGAGACTTTGACGTCTTCTTTGCGATCAAGCAAAATCTCACCGCCAGTCGGCTTTCGAATTTAAATCTATATAAATCAAAATGTAACAAGAGTTTGTTCAAAACCGCTAATCTCCGAAAGTCCTGCACCGATCGCTTCCAAATTTTCACACAGCGTTGCTTTCAAATACGGCACCAATGATATATATAGATTAATAATAATAATAATAATAATAATAATTTAATTTTATATCCCGCTCTCTCTCCCCAAGGGGACTCGAGGCGGGGCACAGGCAATTAAAAATACAAATAAAACCACAGACAAATACAAAATACAAAATTAAAAATAGATTAAATTGATCCTGCGCTAAAACCCATAAACTAAACTAAAAATTACCCCTAAAAACCCCTAACCTAAAAAGAGACTACCCAAGGCCGGCCAGACGAAAAAAGTGTGTCTTTAATTTTAAGCGGAAGGAGCGGAGGTCCGTGGTTGTCCTGATATCGGGGGGAAGGTCATTCCAGAGGGCTGGGCCCGCCACAGAGAAGGCCCTTCCCCTGGGCGTCGCCCGCTGACAAAGTCTAGTGGACGGCACCCGGAGAAGTCCCTCTCTGTGGGAGCGAATCGGCCGTGAGGATGTATGGGGCAGGATCCGATCCCGCAGGTAGCTAGGTCCCGAGCCATGGAGCGCTTTGAAGATGGTAATTATCACCTTGAAGCGCACCCGGAAGACGACAGGTAGCCAGTGCAGCTCGCGCAAGAGCGGTGTTACGTGGGCAAACCTAGAGGTGCCCATAATTGCTCGCGCGGCTGCGTTCTGGACCAACTGAAGCCTCCGGGTACACCTCAAGGGGAGCCCCATGTAGAGAGAGTTGCAATAATCCAGTCGGGATGTCACGAGAGCATGAGTGACTGTGCGAAGGGCGTCCCGATCCAATAGGGGGCGCAACTGGCGTACCAGGCGAACCTGGTAAAACGCCCTCCTGGCCACGGCTGTCACTTGATCTTCCATGGACAGCCGGGTATCCAGGAAGACACCCAAGTTGCGCGCCCCATCCACAGGGGCAAGATGTTCGCCCCCTATGGCCAGCGTTGGAGAGAGCTGGTTGAATCGGGCAGCCGGAAACCACAGCCACTCGGTCTTGGTCGAGTTGAGCCTGAGTCCGTTACTTCCCATCCAGATCCGCACGGCTTCCAGGCACTGGCACATCACCGCTACGGCATCGTTGGGGTGGTTTGGGGTAGATATGTACAGCTGGGTGTCATCAGCGTACAGATGGTACTCTACCCCAAAACCACGGATGATCTCGCCCAGCGGCTTCATGTATGCGTTAAACAGGAGAGGCGAGAGGACCGACCCCTGAGGCACCCCGCATGTGAGGGGTCTCGGGGTCGACCTCTGCTCTCCTGCCCGCACAAATTGCGATCGGCCAGAGAGGTAGGAGGAGAACCACCGTAAAACGGTGCCTCCCACCTCCAACCCCCCCAGCCGATGCAATAGGATACCATGGTCGATGGTATCGAAAGCCGCCGAGAGGTCTAATAGGACCAGGATGGAGGAACATCCCCCATCTCTGGCCCTCCAGAGATCATCTACCAACGCGACCAATGCCGTCTCGGTGCTATGCCTGGGCCGAAAGCCGGACTGGCGCGGATCTAGATAGTCAACTTCCTCCAGGTGACGGGGAAACTGTTGTGCCACCACACTCTCAACAACCTTCGCCAAGAAGGGAAGGTTGGAGACTGGACGGTAGTTGTTCAAAAGAGCTGGGTCCAAAGAGGGCTTCTTGAGGAGGGGCCTCACCATGGCCTCTTTTAGGGAGGCAGGCAAGGAACCCTCACTCAAGGATGCGTTGACAACCTCTTGGAGCCAGCCTCGTGTCACCTCCCAGGATGCCAGTACAAGCCAGGAGGGGCACGGGTCCAATAAACATGTGGTGGCTCGCAGTCGCCCACGTAGCCTGTCCATATCCTCGGAAGTAACGGAGTCAAACTCCTCCCAAACAAGATCTCTCTCGTGGCATCCCACTGGGCCATGAATGGGGGTTAGCTCACTCTGTATCTGGGCGGTTTTCTCCTGCAGAAAAATCACAAATTCCTCTGCTCTACCCTGTAGCGGGGCTTCCCGTTCCCTCTGTTGAAGGAGGGCGCGGGTCACCCTAAACAGGGCGGCAGGGCGGTTTTCTGCGGATGCTATGAGAGTGGCACAATGATGACGTTTGGCCACCCTCAGCGCCACAATGTAAGTCCGTAAATGGGCTCTTACCTGTGTCCGGTCAGATTCAGAGCGGCTAGCCCTCCATCTTCTCTCTAGTCATCTCTTGCGGCGTTTCATCACCCGCAGCTCCTCAGTGAACCAAGGAGCCAGGGTGGTTCGCCGCCGCGAGAGAGGCCGCAAGGGCGCGACCCGATCTAAGGCTCCCACGGCCGCACTATTCCATGCGGCCGTGAGGTCCTCCATCGGGGCGCGGGTCAGGGATACAGGAAATGGCCCAAGCGCTGTCTGGAACCCATCCGGGTCCATCAAGCGCCTGGGGCGGTACCAGATTGGTGACTCTGGTTCCGCCTCCCCGCGGAGGGGAGCAGCGGTCGGAAAGTCGAGCCGGAGAAGTGAGTGGTCTGACCATGACAAGGGTGTGATGACTATATCCCCTGTACCCAGATCACTTTTCCATTGGCCCGAGACGAAGGTGAGGTCCGGCGTATGTCCACCCTCGTGGGTGGGGCCCTGAATTACTTGGGTCAGGTCCATGGCCGTCATGGAAGCCATGAACTCCCGAGCTACCACGGATGATTCGCCCAACGATGGCAGGTTAAAGTCCCCCATGACTATAAGTCTGGGGGTCTCCACTGCCACCGTAGCGATCACCTCCAGGAGCTCGGGCAGGGCTGCTGCTACATAGCGGGGAGCCAGGTATACAACCAGCAAGCCCAACTGCCTCCCTAGGCCCCACTTCATGCAGAGGGACTCACAGCCGGAAGTCTGAGGCACAATGGTCTCTCTCGGCTCAAGGCCTTCCTTAATAATGACCGCTACCCCACCACCCCTGCCTAGGGCCCGCGGCTGATGAAATGCGCGGTAGCCTGGTGGGCACATTTCAACGAGGGGATGACCTCCCTCGGGGCCCAACCAGGTCTCCGCAATTCCTACCAGGTCCGGCTCCCCCTCTGACACAAAGTCACTAATGAGGGGGGCTTTGTTGACAACGGACCTGGCGTTGCAAAACATCAGCCGCAGACCCTGGCTCTGTATTCCCTGGCCACCTAGCCTGCGGGGGTTGTGGCACCTGACCGTTTGTAACCAACAGCCACGTGCCTCCAACCGGGAGGAAGGAACTTGTCTCCCCTCGGACCTGCCCCTCCCCATGACCCTCTGGATGGGGAAGCCCTCCACCGGAATGACTTGTGTTTCCCCCCTCTTAACGGAACCATCCGCCTCCCTCCGTCGTCTGCTGGCTCGGCCCGTTCCCTTCTGGCTAGTCTCAACCTGTCTAAACCCTCCCCCCTCCCTGGTACCCCCTAAAATAAACAGCAATTTTTTAACTAAAAAACCCCTACACCTGCGCTTTCGCCACTTCTCTGTTGTGTGTACCTGGGCCAGGTACACGCAACGGAAATGTAAAAAAATGTTTAAAAGGTAGGTAGTTGGATACAGAGAGAGCAGTGGTCCACAGGTATTATGTCATCCTTTATGACATAAAATATTCTGTCCATAAGATTCAAGCAGAAATACAGTAGGTAGGCAGCTATAGGGATAGAGAGAGGGAGGGAGACATACAGTAGGTAGGTTGGTAGGTAGGTAGGTAGGTAGGTAGAGGGATAGAGAGGGAGAAATACAATAGGTAGGTAGGTAGGTAGAGGGATAGAGAGGGAGAAATACAGTAGGTAGGTAGGTAGGTAGGTAGGTAGGTAGGTAGGTAGGTAGGTAGGTGGATAGAGAGGGAGGGAGACATACAGTAGGTAGGTTGGTAGGTAGGTTGGTAGGTAGGTAGGTAGAGGGATAGAGAGGGAGGGAGAAATACGGTAGGTAGGTAGGTAGGTAGAGGGATAGAGAGAGGGAGAAATACAGTAGGTAGGTAGGTAGGTAAGTAGAGGGATAGAGAGAGGGAGAAATACAGTAGGTAGGTAGGTAGAGGGATAGAGAGAGGGAGAAATACAGTAGGTAGGTTGGTAGGTAGGTAGGTAGAGGGATAGAGAGGGAGGGAGAAATACAGTAGGTACGTAGATAGGTAGGTAGGTAGGTAGGTAGGTAGGTAGGTAGGTAGAGGGATAGAGAGGGAGGGAGAAATACAGTAGGTAGGTAGGTAGGTAGAGGGATAGAGAGAGGGAGAAATACAGTAGGTAGGTATGTAGGTAGGTGGATAGAGAGGGAGGGAGAAATACAGTAGGTAGGTAGGTAGAGGGATAGAGAGGGAGAAATACAGTAGGTAGGTAGGTAGAGGGATAGAGAGGCAAAGGAAGAAATACAGGAGGCAGGTAGGTAGGTAGGTAGGTAGAGGGATAGAGAGAGGGAGAAATACAGTAGGTAGGTAGGTAGAGGGATAGAGAGGGAGAGGAAGAAATATAGGAGGTAGGTAGGTAGGTAGGTAGTTAGAAGGATAGAGAGAGGGAGAAATACAGTAGGTAAGTAGGTAGCGGAATAGAGAGGGAGAGGAAGAAATATAGGAGGCAGGTAGGTAGGTTGGTAGAGGGATAGAGAGAGGGGGAAATGCAGTAGGTAGGTAGGTAGGTAGGTGGATAAAGAAGGAGAGAGGGAGAAATACAGTAGGTAGGTTGGGGGTTATACGGTAGTTGTGTGTATGTGTTTGTGTGTGCAGGTGTAGATCTACACACAGATTGGTTGGCCATTTAACCAGACTGGGCCACAGCAATGCGTGGCCGGGAACGGCTACTTTAAAAATAAAAATAAATCAACCAACCGGGATTAGGGGAGCTACTCGAATGCAGCTTCAGAGTCCAAGCCAAAATCCTGTGAATATTGGATTGCCGGCCTAGGAGTTAAATTAAAAAAGCGGGTGAAAAAATATGGTTCTTATGCCACAAATCCCTTGTTTTATTTCAACAGGTTTAAAAGCTGGGATTAAGGGGCAGGCAAAGGATGGATCCCTCCCTTGGGGAGATTTAAATCGGGATTAGGGAAGGGGAGAAATTGTGAAGGTGCTGCAGGCAGGAAAGTCAAATCCTCATCTCTTTTCTTTTTTCTTTTTCTTTATTTCATTCTTTTATTTTATATTCTATTATTTTATATTTATTTTATTTATTTTATTTTATATTTTATATTTTATTATATTATTTTATATTTTATATTATATTTTTATTATATATTTTATTCTATTCTATTATTTCATATTTTATTTTATTTTATATTTTATGTTGTATTCTATTCTATAATTTTATATTTTATTTCATTTATATTATTTTTTATGTTTATTTTATTTTTTTATCTTATTATTTTATTATATATTTTATTCTCTTCTATTATTTCATATTTTGTTCATTTTATTTTATATTTTATGTTGTATTCTATTCTATAATTTTATATTTCATTTTATTATTTTATTTATTTTATATTTTATTATATTTTTTATATTTTATTATATTTTTTATATTTTATTATATTCTATTTTTTATTTATTTATTTATGTATTATTTTATTTTATTTTATTATTTTATTTTATTATTGTTGTCATTACTTCATTTATTTTATACTAGCTGATAACCTGGCGTTGTCCGAGTATTTATTTATAGGGGGAAAATGTCTGGACCCAACGTAATTTCTAATGTTGGATTTTCCCCCTTACCAGAGGGAGCCCCCTTGTGGAGTACTGTGAAGCTGTTCTGGCAACTCCAATGCGCTGTAGAAGCCATTTTAGAGCAGTACAGTAGAATCCATTTTAAGGCACAACAGGCTGTATCTTAACAGAACACACAGCCCGAGGGGTTTTAGGGGTGTCTTACCTCTCCACAGTATTTGTCCCCAGAGAGTAAGTCATCTGTGTACAAAGTTTGGTTGAAATTGCTCGAGGCGTTCCAGAGTTATTCTGAAACACACACACACACACACACACACACACACACACACACGCCCCTTCGACCGATCCGCTCCCATAGAGAGGGTCTTCTCTGGGTGCCATCGGTCGGGCAATGCCGGTTGGCGACTCCCAGGGGAAGGGCCTTCTCTGTGGTGGGCCCAACCCTCTAGAACGACCTTCCTCCCAAACTCCGTACCACCGCAGACCTCCGCCTTTTCCGCCAGCGCCTAAAGATGCACTTGTTCCATCAAGCCGGCCTAGCGTGACCACCCGATAACGACTGAGTTTTAAATTAGCAAATTTTAATCTGAGGGATTTTAACAATATTTTAGCACAGGGGTTTTCTAAGTTTAATCTGGTTTTATGATATTTATTATGTATTTGTATATTTGTATTTTGTTTTAATTTCCTGTGCGCCGCCCTGAGTCCCTTTTGGGGAGATAGGTGCGGGATGTAAGTCGAATAAACATCAAACAACATCAACACACACACAAACACACACACTTTGCTCCCTGCAAACAGCCAAGCTCAGAGAGCGCCAAGTCCTCCTCCCTCCCTTCCTTCCAGCACCGATGATGTTACCTAGTTGAGTCATGAAACGTCTGGAAGAAAACAACCAAGCTCAGGAGGCACCAAGGGGGGCGGGGGGTGGTGGTGGATGAAAACCAGTTTACAGCAAACCTGGGGAAAATGGGGAAGGCTCTTCATTCTGCCAATCTGGTGGTTGTGGATAAATAGTTTTTTCGCTGTTCCAAATTACTGTATTTTTCGGGGTATAAGACGCGCCTTTTTCCCCTCAAAAGAGTTTGAAAATCTGGGTGCGTCTTATACACTGAATACAGCATTTTTTTGCCTCCTGAAACCCCGCCCCTTCACCAAAATGGCTTTGCAGAGCCTTCCTGAGTGTTCCTGGGGGCTGGGGAGGGCAGAATTTTGCTCAATTTTGCCCCCCCCCCAGCCCCCAAGAGCACTCTATAAGCCTCCTAAAGGCTATCCATGCCCTCTTTTTTTGACAAAAAATATTTTTGTGAAAAACGGGCTCCTTTTTGCTGATTTTTGGCCCTGTTGCAGAAAAAAAGAGCACGAGACTTGGACTTCTCAAAATCAGGAAAAGTTTATTATGGCTGCCATGATTCAGAAAGCTAGTCAGAGGCAGTGGTGGGTTTCTGCAGGCTCGCACCTACTCGCGAGAGCCGGTTGGTGAAATTTAGAGAACCGGTGAGAGGGGGTTCCACTGGCGTACCTGGAAGTAAATCTGGCCCGCCGCTGCCAGTGACCCAACGGGAAGGAAAGGAAAGGAAAGGAAGGAAGGAAGGAAGGAAGGAAGGAAGGAAGGAAGGAAGGAAGGAAGGAAGGAAGGAAGGAAGGAAAGAAAGAAAGAAAGAAAGAAAGAAAGAAAGAAAGAAAGAAAGAAAAAGAATTTATCATCACAATTGAGTCCAAAATTTTGGTTGCTAAGCAAGAGCGTTGTTAAATGAGTTTCACCACATTTTAAAAGGTGGCCACTCCCACCCTGTCACATGACTGCCAAGCCACGCCCACAAAATAGGCCACACCTACAGAGTAGGTTCTAAAAAATTTGAAACCCACCACTGGTCAGAGGCTAGCATCCAAGAATTCTGAATAAATCTTCACAGTATTCACAAACTTTTACAATCCCCTACGAGCTTGTTTATCATGGATAGTCTTCAACAACAAAAACCACAAACATCGCATCCCCTTATCTCTCTCCATCTATCTTGCTTCCCTTAGTCTGGGTTTGCAGGCACACTTGTTTATCGCTTCTAATTTCATTATGTCTATGTGGTTAAGCTAAGCGTCTAACTGATTCAACCCATTTTTAACAGATGGCACCTTTGCGGTTTCAACACTTGAGATTTCCTGCTGTAGCTTCAGCAAACTTTAAGAAATATCTCTTACAATGCTGAGCTAAGATGGGGCCCTCCGGGTCATCTACTCCAACCCCACATCATTTCACTCTTAACAACTAAGTCTCACTTTATGCCCTGCCTCAGCCCCACCCACCAGGAGCACTCTACAAGTCTCCTAAAGGCTATTCATGGCCTTTAAAAAAAACAAACAAATATGCCCGTTTTCACGAAAACCGTTTTTGGAAGGTTTGAGAACGCAAAAACTTTTTTTTTAATTTGCCTCTTCAAAACCTTGGTGCGTCTTATACTCTCAAAATTACGGTAGCTGCTGAGACCTTCGGTTCGGTTAACCAAGAATTATTCACGGAACGCAAAGGGGATTAAACTAATGCATGCGGTCCCTGTGAGGTTGTGTGCCAATATTTACAAGAGGGGGGGGGGCAGAGATGGTATTTGGCCGGTTTGGACCGGTTCACCCAACCCCACAAGAGGAAATTGTGGGCGAGTTGCCCCTCACACCATCCTATTGAGGCACATTGTCAAGCCATGTGTGCGATCAAAGCACGCGCACGGCTGAACGAGCGCATGCGTGAGCGGGACACGGGCGAGGAAAACTTGCACGCGCTCACATTTGAGAACCGGTAGGCCAAGTAAGTGACTACCAGCCCTGGCCGGGGTTGTGGTGGGATTGAAACCTCTGCCTTTTGCGCACTGATATATGTGACTTCTCGTGCTTCTCAACGTTTCTAAAATCGAAATTCAGGATGATCAAATCAGGTCCCCCATCCTTCAACCTTTGGGAGAGCCACAAAGAAGCTACAGTATTTGCACATACATTGTACTATACAATGCATAGTTGACTTGCAAGTGTCCACTTGCTTCCAGGGGTGGGTTGCAGCCGACATCACGGCCAGTTCGGTGCGCAAATTTTTTTGCTCCGCCCACTTCCACATAAGAACATAATAGGTGTTGAGTCCTCGACTTGTGACCGGTCCCGACTTGCGGCCGGCCGCAGGTCTTCCACTCTTCCCCCTAGGACCATGGCAACAGACAATAACTATTCTCTAACTGCCAGCCGTGCCTGATTGGCTCAGACGCGGCTGGCGGGAAATAGGTCCGGGAAAGCCCTGATTGGTTCCCAATTTGACAGCTCGCGTATAAATAGCTGTCAAACGGGGAAGCCCGTCTACCGCATTTTGTCCGCCTGTAAATATCTTCCGCTGTTTTTGCTTGTCTTGCGAATAAACACATTCTTCTTTGACTAGCCTGTGTCCGGACTCCCTCTCTACCTCAGAACTTAACACTCGCAGGCTATTGTTGAATCAAGGACTCAACAATAGCCTTGCTGGAACAGGCCACAGCCCATCTGGTCCAGCCTTCTGTCTCCCACAGTGGCTCCCCATTTGCTTCAGGGTCTTCCCAAGCAGATGTCTTCACCTGCTTAGGATTCCCTGCAAATGGCATTGAGAGATATTCTGCCAACCCAGAGGGTGTCCTTAGGCATCCCTCATGATAGCCATGGATACCCTTGTTCTCCATGAACTCCTCTCATCTCGAGGCTGACAGCTGTTACCACTTCTTCTGGCAGGGAGTTCCATAGACCAGGGATCCTCTGGGTGAAAAAGTACTTCCTCTTATTTGTTGGAGGTCTAGCTATCCAAAGTTTCATGGAGGGCCCCCTAGTTCTAGTGTTGTGCGATAGGGAAAACAGTTTTTCCTTTGCTACTTTGTCCACACCATGCATGATTTTATAGACTTCAATCAGGTCACCTCTCAGGCGCCGTCGTTCTAGAGTGAAGAGGCCCAGCCGTTGCAGCCTCCGATGGTAAGGAAGGGGTTCCAGCCCCCTACTCCTTCTTGTTGCCCTCCTCTGCCCCTTTTCCATTTCCATCATCTCCTTCTGAAGGTCTGGGGACCAGAACTGTACACAATACTCACCATAGATTTATAAAGAGGCAAAATGACACTTGCCGACTTATTTTCTGTACCCTTCCTAAGGATCCCTAGCAATGAGTTGGCTTTTTTCACTGCTACGGCACACTGGGTTGACACCTTCATCACATTTGCACCTAAAAAAGTCTGTGCATGTGCACAACTTTAATTTAATTTAATTTATTTAGATTTATAGAACCGTTCCTTCTCCATTGAAATGGACCCAGGGCGGTGCACAGGAAATTAAAATCGATAAATAACAATAAATACAGAAGAATTAAGAATAAATTAAACTAAAAGCCTGTGCTAAAAATCCCAATTAAAATTCTAAAATGCATTTACTCATTGGCTAAGTTAGGCCGGCTTGATGGAACAGATAAGTCTTAAGTGAGCGGCGAAAGAGGGGAAGGTCTGTGATGGTCCGAAGTTCGGGGGGTAGGTCGTTCCAGAGGGATGGCCCAGCCACTGAGAAGGCCCTCCCCCTGGGCACCGCTAGCCGGCATTGGCCAGCGGATGGTACCCTGAGGAGGCCCTCCCTATGGGAGCGGATCGGACGGAGGGAGGTATGCGTCAGGAGACGATCCCGCAAATAACAATAGAAAAGGGGGGGAAATTCCATTTTTGCAATGAAGATGGTTTTGCGCATGCGCAGAACAGAAAATCAAGATGGTGGCGCCAAGGATCGAACCAGTTCGGGTATGCGTCCGGCCGAGTTACTACAAACTGGTAGGAACCTGAATCCACCAGTGATGGGTTCTGGATCCCGTTGCAACCAGTACGGTGTAATGGGGCTGGGCGTCCACCACAGGGCGTACTTACCGCCTGAGATGCTCCAGCTGCTCGGCGGAGCGTCGCACAGGTGCTGCACATTCCGTGCGCATGCACGGAAGCCCCGATTAGCTCAAATACAGGTAAGAAGCATGGGCTGGTGGGTGGGTCCTCCGGAGCACCATACTGGAACAGTACCTGGTGCTCCCAGCAGGCACCAGTACACCCGAACTGGGGCATAGCGGTCGAATCCCACCACTGGAACCCGCCTCTTCCTGGTTCAGTTCCAATACTGGACACAAAATGGAGGCTGATTGGAAAGATGGTTTAATGATGAAGCTGTGCAGCTGACCATGTGGAGTTGAGAGGTGTGGGGGGTTGTTATACCTTCTCCTGGGCCTTGCACTTGAGCTTCCTGTTTCTGTGCAAGAACGTGTACTCTATGGGTTTATTTATTTATTTATTTATTCGATTTATAAACCGCACCAATCTCCGTCGAGACGGACTCTGGGCGGTGCACAGGACATTAAAAAATATACAATAATAAATAACATATGTACAAAAGTAAAAATAAATTAAATAATAAACCTGTGCTAAAAATCCCATCTAATTTGGCTAAGGCTCTATCATTCCTACATTAAATTCTATGCCAGTCCAGCTTGCTGAAAGAGGTGTGTCTTAAGTGAGCGGCGGAAGAGGGGAAGGTCCGTGATAGTACGAAGTTCGGGGGGGAGGTCGTTCCAGAGGGCCGGCCCTGCCACAGAGAAGGCCCTATTTCTGGGCGCCGCCAGGCGGTATTGACCGGCAGTCGGCACCCTGAGAAGGCCCTCTCTGTGGGAGCGAATCGGTCGATGGGAGGTATGTGGCAGGAGGCGGTCCCCCAAGTAACTAGGCCCCGAGCCATGAAGCGATTTGAAGATGGTAACAAGCACCTTGAAGCGCACCCGGAAGGCCACCGGTAGCCAGTGCAGCTCGCGCAGGAGAGGTGTTACATAGGAACTTCGAGATGTTCCCGAAATCCCCCACGTGGCCGCGTTCTGGACTAACTGGAGCCTCCAGATGCACCTCAAGGGGAGCCCCATGTAGAGAGTGTAACAATAGTCAAGGCGGGATGTCACGAGTGCTTGAGTGACTGTGCGGAGGGTGTCCCGGTCCAGAAAGGACTGGCATACCAGTCGAACCTGGTAAAAGGCCCCCCTGGTCACGGCCGCCACATGGTCATCCAGGGAAAGCCGTGAATCCAGGAGGACGCCTAAGTTGCGAGCCCTTTCCACGGGGGCCATTGACTCGCCCCCGATAACCAGCGATGGGGTCATAGCTGGCTCTAGAGGCAAAAGTATAAAACCCAGGTGTTTGAGATAAGTTTGGTTGTAGTTTCTGAGGGTTATGCAATGACCGAAAATACCCTTAAGAGATTGTGCAAATGGAGTGAGCTCTCTGTCTTCCGCTAAATGGTAGGTGGTTAATCCTATTGTGTCCTGAAGGGTCGCATCTTGTCCTCCTTTACCCCATAATTAGCTGATAACCCAGCACAACCCGGGTATGTATTCATACCTGTCCTGTATTAGAGGGAGCCCCCTTGTGCAGCATTGCTAAGCTGTTACCATGGCAACTCCCCTGGGCTGTACAGTAGAAGCCACTTTAAGGCACAACAGGCTTTATCTTAACAGAACTTGAATCCAAAATGCACTTATCCCTGTCAAAAAATACTGTGACTTGACACTACAGATATCATTCAGTCCTTTTTATTTCAGCGGCCCAGGCATTCCAGAGTTATCCTGGAACACACAACCACGGACACACACCCCAAGGGATATTAGGGGTATCTTACCCCCCAGAGTATTTGTTTCCAGAAGGTGTCATCTGTGTACCAAGTTTGGTTGAAATTGCTCGAAGGTGTTGCAGACAGCCCCGGTTCGAATCCCAGTAAGGGTATGGCTAGCTGACGAGAGCTAAAAAGCTCGAAATAGATCTATCCTAGTCTCCCTGATTTATTTGTTGATCAGCTCAAAAACCTAACACACACACACACACACACACACACACAGGAAAGCAGTATGGTTCCTCCCTTAATTGGGGTTTAATAGGGTGTTGTAAGTATATACTTATCCTCCTGTCTCAGCTGATCAGGAAGAGAACCTGGTGGCCTAATGGCTAAGGCTTCTGCCTAACATGTAATACAGCCCCGGTTCAAATCCCAGTAAGGGTATGGCTAGCTGATGAGAGCTAAAAAGCTTGAAATAGATCTATACTAGTCTCCCTTATTTATTTATTGATCAGCTCAAAAACGGAACACACACACACACACACACATATGCTTGGCAACTGACTCATAGATATGACGGTCACAGTGTTCCAGGCTGTGTGTCCTGCGATCCCCTTTTGTGACCTTCCGCCGTCGGCGGGGGGCGGGGGGGAAAGGAAGATCCACTTAACAACCATGTTAGTAACTTAACGGCAGCGATCCATTTGAGGATGGCAGCAAGAAAGGGCGAAGCGCAAGGCTTAACCGCTGTCTCGCTTAGCGACAGAAATGATGGCCTCCGTCGTGGTTGTAAGTCGAGGACTACCCGTCCTGGATGACCTCCTAACAATCGCTGCTCAAGAAGGAATTGCGAAGTCAGGCGTGACTCGCTTTTAACGACTGTCTCCCTTAGCGACAGACATTGCGGTGGTAAGTCAAGGACTAAGTTATGCACCAGCACCCGAGGATGTCACGCAGGGGCCACCCAATCTGCAAAACGTTTCAGGTTTTTGTTTTAAAAAGAAAAGATTTCAGGTTCGTAAGATAAAACAATAAAGAAAGAAAGACACTTCTAAAACGATAAATGGAATACAAAATTTATGTCCGAAGTCGTAGTCAGGACTGTGACCACGTTGTAGCAAAACATTTGGTATCAAACATTGAACAAGTCTGTTGCATGACAATCACCCACCGGCATGCAGTGATAAATATTTCTTTTAAATAGGTCTGTTATTTATATATTTATATGCTGTATGGTCTCCAACCTTTGCAACTTTAAGTCTGAAGGACTTCAGCTCCCAGAATTCTCCAGCCAGCAAAGCTGGCTGGAGAATTCTGGGAGCTGAAGTTCTTCAGACTTAAAGTTGCAAAGGTTGGGGACCCCTGCTATATAAGGAATATATCTTATGTATAGGTCGATTTATACAGAGTTTTCGGGTAGGAAAACAAAACCGGGTGGAACAAAATGAAAGCATCCACCACACATCACTGGGGCGGGGCGGGAGTAGAAACCAGTTGGAGGAGAGGCGGATTTTACTCAACCTGCAAACGAGGGAGGGGAAGGAGGAGGTATCGCCCTGCCGCATCGGATCGGGATGGATCTGTTCCAGCTCCCAAAGGTTCCTTTGTTCGATTCCACGTGGGTAAAAACTTAGAAGGGGAAAAAACAAGACTTTTGCCTTTGGCTCTCAAGCGTTGAAATAGGATTCAGAGATCGGGTTTCTCCCAACTTGTGTTTCTCAACTTTGCCGGCTTTTAGAGGGCTGGACTTCCACTCCTAGAATTCCTGAGCTAGCCATGCTTTAACATGAGTGGATTTCAATTCCCAGAATTCCCCAGCTTTAAGAGGGATGGATTCCACTCCCAGAATTCCCCAGCCAGTAAGTTTTAACATGGGTGGAATTCCACTCCCAGAATCCCCCAGCCAGCCTGCTTTAAGAGGGGTGGATGTCCACTCCCAGAATTCCCCAGCCAATATGCTTTAAGATGGGTGGACTTCAATTCCCAGAATCCCCCAGCCAGCCTGCTTTAAGAGGGGTGGACTTCCATTCCCAGAATTCCCCAGCCAATATGCTTTAAGATGGGTGGACTTCAATTCCCAGAATCCCCCAGCCTGCATGCTTTAAGATGGGCAGACTTTCACTCCCAGAATTCCCCAGCCAATATGCTTTAAGAGCGGTGGGCTTCCCAACTCCCAGAATTCCCCAGCCTGCATGCTTTAAGATGGGCAGACTTTCACTCCCAGAATTCCCCAGCCAATATGCTTTAAGAGCGGTGGGCTTCCCAACTCCCAGAATTCCCCAGCCTGCATGCTTTAAGATGGGCAGACTTTCATTCCCAGAATTCCCCAGCCAATATGCTTTAAGAGGGGTGGACCTCCACTCCCAGAATTCCTGAGCTAGCCATGTTTTAACATGAGTGGACTTCCAACTCCCAGAATTTCCTAGCCAGCAGACTTTAAGATGGATGTACTTCAATTCCAGGAATTCCCCAGCCTGCATGCTTTAAGATGGGCAGACTTTCACTCCCAGAATTCCCCAGCCAATATGTTTTAACATGGGTGGACTTCAATTCCCAAAATCCCCCAGCTAGCCATGTTTTAAGATGGCAACTTTTTATGGAGATTTGCAATCTTCCAGGTCCCGGTTGCCACTAAAGGTGCTTCATTCCAAATGCCAACTGGGCTTTGGTTGTGGAGAAGACATTTCACTTTTCATCCAAGGAGCTGCTTCGGTTCTTAAGACGTGTTTTGGATTAGAAGCGAAATATTTTCAAAGGAAAAAAACAACCACGGAAGTCCAGTTCCTTTTTGGAAAAGCAATTTTGGATGAAGAGGGGTGGACTTCCACTCCCAGAATTCCCCAGCCAGCAGACTTTAAGATTGGTAGACTTCCTAACTCCCAGAATTCTGCAGTTTGCATGCTTTAAGATGGGTGGACTTCCACTCCCAGAATTCCCCAGTCATAATTCCCAGAATTCTGAATGCCTAGAATTCTAGATGCCCATAATTCAGTGGAACTACTTGCCTCCAGAAATTGTGAATGCTCCAACACTGGAAGTCTTTAAGAAGATGTTGGATAGCCATTTGTCTGAAGTGGTGTAGGGTTTCCTGTCTAAGCAGGGGGTTGGACTAGAAGACCTCCAAGGTCCCTTCCAACTCTGTTCTTCTATTCTATTCTATTCTATTCTATTCTATTCTATTCTATTCCATTCCATTCCATTCCATTCCATCTCCCCTAGTTCCCTAGGTAGTATGTTTTAAATGCATGGAGTTCAAATCCCAGAATTCCCAAACCATTCACGCTGGCTTGGGAATTTTGGAAATTTGAAGTCCATACAACTTGGAGCTGTTAAGGTGGAACAAAAGGGATTCCCTTTGGAATGGATCAACCAAATGAAGATGCTAATCCTTAGAGGGATGATCTTTAATGATGCTGTTGGAGTTGCCATCTTGCTTTCTTTGACCCATGAGTAAGATGCTCCTAACTGGGTCTAATACAGGTAGTAACTTAACAACAGTTCGTTTGCTGACTGTTCTAAGTTGCAACACTGAAAAAAATGACTCTTGACCCATTTTTCACATTTACGACCACTGTAACATCGCCCCGGTCGCATGACCAAAATTCAGATGTTTGGCAACCGACTCACACTTATGACGGTCGCCGTGTCCTGTGATCCCCTTTTACGACCGTCTCACAAGCAAAGTCTGTGGAGGAAGCCGGATTCACTTAACAACCGGGTTGCTAACTTACCTACGGCAGTGATTCACTTTAACAGCGGTGGCAAGGAAAGTTGCAAAATGAGCCCAGTCGCACTGGACTGTCTCGTTTAGCAACCAGAATGTTGGGCTCCGTTGTGGCCGTAAGCCGAGGACTGACGTATTTTGAACCGATGAGACATTTTGAGTTGCTCTTTTTAGAATTGTGCATTGTTTCTGTCAAACTAGAGGTAAAGCTGGAGAAACACAAAAAGTCACGCTATTTCGGGGCGGGTGGATGTACAATGAGTAATTAGTTACACAGCCCTTTGTGGTTTTTTTGTACAGATTGTCAGGAAGGGCATCTACAACACTAGGGACGCCAGAAGTACAGCAAACTTTCATTTGAACGATCAGACACACATGTATATGTGCACCAGTGGTGGGTTTCAAATTTGTTTAGAACCTCTGTAGGTGTGGCCTGTTTTGTGGGCGTGGCTTGGCAGTCATGTGACAGGGTGGGAGTGGCCACCTTTTAAAATGTGGTGAAACTCATTTAACAAAGCTCTTGCTTAGCAACCAAAATTTTGGACTCAATTGTGATGATAAATTTTCTTTCTTTCTTTCTTTCTTTCTTTCTTTCTTTCTTTCTTTCTTTCTTTCTTTCTTTCTTTCTTTCTTTCTTTCTTTCTTTCTTTCTTTCTTTCTCTTTCTTTCCTTCCTTCCTTCCTTCCCTTCCTTTCCTTTCCTTCCCTTTGGGTCACTGGCAGCAGATTTACTTCCAGGCACGCCGGTGGAACCCCCTCTCACCGGTTCTCTAAATTTCACCAACCGGCTCTCGCGAATAGGTGCGAGCCTGCAGAAACCCACCACTGGTGTGCACGCACGCACACATACACGCAAGCACACGAACCAAGAACTAAATCACCGTAAACATTAAACGTGGGAAAAGACCCTGCCCCAAATTATCCAACCCCCCAAAACCGGAATCCAGAGTGTTTTCTATTAAAGTAGGAGTAGCCAACATTAGCAACTTTAAGAAGAGGGAGTCAAGCTATTCTCCAAAGCACCGGATGGGCAGAACAAGAAGCAATGGGTGGAAACTAATCAAGGAGAGAAGCAACCTAGAACTAAAGAGAAATTTCCTGACAGTTAGAACAATTAATCAGTGGAACTCTTTGCCTCCAGAAGTTGTGAATGCCCCAACACTGGAGGTTTTTAAGATGATGTTGGATAGCCATTTGTCTGAAACGGTATTGGGCTTCCTGCCTAGGCAGGAGGTTGGACTAGAAGACCTCCAAGGTCCCTTCCAACTCTGCTATTGTAAGACCTGTGGCTGTTTTGTGGCCCGCCAGTGGTCAGCAGAGCTGGCAGCAGATTCGGACAGTGAGGAGGGTTGGGGAGGAACCTGGGCCAGTCCTGGAGTCTGGGGAAGGCTCGGAGGAGGGCTCTGTGTCGGAGGCAGAGAGGGGGCCAGGGCCGTCCGACAGTTATCAGCTGCCTTCGGAGTCGGACATCAGTGAGGCAGAAGAACAGCTGGAGCCTGTTCCCAGTGTGCGCATGCGCAGAGTTGCCAGACCAAGAACAGGGTTCGACTTGGGAGTAAGGCCACAGGTGGACGATGAATGGCCCCTCCCAGAGGGAATAAAAGAGGAGCGGAAGGGGAGTGGAGTTTGCAGGAGACCATGAGTTCCCTTTATTGGTTCGTGACTCTCCGAGACTCCTTGTTTTGCAGATCTCGGCCTGGCAGCTCTCCAAGCCAGATAAGGTCTGTGACCATAAATCCTCCCAAGCCAGATAAGGTCTGTGACTGTAAATCCTCCCTTGAAAGACTTTGCTGGATGTGAAGGAGCAAAATTCACAATCAATAAATAAAAGGGTTTTTTTTTTGTCGGGACCGGGAGTTGGCGTCAGCCTCTCGGGAAGCCTCGGTTAGAAGAGACTTCAAGAATTCTCACCCGGCTGGGGAATTCTGGGCGTTGGAAGTCCACAGGTCTTAAAAGTTGCCAAGTTTGCACACCGCAAGTTTAGAGAGCTAGTAAACCTGTTGAAACGTATTTAGAGGCTGACGTCTTCAGCCTGGGATTCAGAACATTCATTTTTCAAATTTGAAAAATAAAAATAAAATAAAATAATATACATCAGGAGTCTCCAACCTTTGCAACTTTAAGTCTGAAGGACTTCAGCTCCCAGACTTCTCCAGCCAGCAAAGCTTCAGACTTAAAGTTGCAAAGGTTGGAGACCCCTGATATAAATCACCACTGTACTACATACAAGTTACTTTTCCCCCAAACGCACACACACACACACACACACACTCACGCACAAACACACACAGGGTTCAAGGCATCCCAGAAAGAAAAAGAAAAAATCTTGCCAAACGACCAAGAAACCAAACGCTTGGGATTGGAGTCACCGGAGAATGAGCCATGCTCCGTCTGCCCAGCCCATTTCTCCCCTCCTCCACCCTGGGAGACCCTGGACGAATTGTGGGCGGTCAAAGAAACCCACCACCCACAGCCAGCTGTCTCTCTCTCTCTCTCTCTCTCTCTCTCTCTCTCTTGACGTATGGCGGGGGAGGTCCCGGGTTCGAGGTCCTACACATCAGTCGCTAAGCAGAGCTCCCGGCAATTCGTTGGTAAGCGTGTGCCACCGTTCGATTTTCTTATCCTTGTTCTTTAAGCAGTCGAACCAATGCTTCAGGCGTTCGCCTTTGGCGTTGATGCCCAGAACTACGCCACCTGGAGGCAGAAAAGGGGTTGGAAGAGAAGGAAACCAGGTAACCAGGATAATCAAGGAAAGCCAGTTTGGTCTAGTGGTTAAGGCACCAGGCTAGAAACCAGGCGATGGTGAGTTCTAGTCCTGTCTTAGGCGTGAAAGCAGGCTGGGTGACTTCGGGCACATAACCAGGAGACCGTGAGTTCTAGTTTTGTCTTAGGCATGAAAGCCGGCTGGGTGACTTTGGGCCAATCACCAGGAGACAGTGAGTTCTAGTCCTGCCTTAGGCATGAAAGCCGGCTGCGTGATTTTGGTCTAATCATCAGGAGACAGTGAGTTCTAGTTTTATCTTAGGCATGAAAGCCAGTTGGAAGACTTTGGGCCAATCACCAGGAGATGGTGAGTTCTAGTCCTGTCTTAGGCATGAAAGCCAGCTGGTAGCTTTGGTCCAATCACCAGGAGACGGTGAGTTCTAGTCTCGCCTTAGGCCTGCAAGCCAGGTGATGGTGAGTTGTAGTCCTGCCTTAGGCATGAAAGCCGGCTGGGTGACCTTGGACCTCCCTTCCTTTCCCTCCCTCCCTCCCTCCCTCCCTCCCTCCCTCCCTCCCTCCCTCTCTCTCTCTCTCTCTCTCTCTCTGTACTGGATATTGTTTTATTGCCTTGAGTTACTTGTAAACATATTAAAGGTAGGATATAAACAAGTAAATCAATGAATAAAATGAGAGGTGCACAATCTCATAGGATGACACATATCTTAGTGGACGCAGGCAGAGGAATTCTGGGAGTGGAAGTCCACCCACATTAAAGCATGATGGATAGGGAATTCCAGCCTTCTGGCTGGGGGATTCTGGGAGTAGAAGTCCACCCCTCTTAAAGCATGCTGGATGGGGAATTCTAGCGTTCTGGCTGGGGAATTCTGGGAGTGGAAGTCCACCCCTCTTAAAGCATGCTGGATGGGGGATTCTGGGAGTGGAAGTCCACCCACATTAAAGCATGATGGATAGGGAATTCTAGCGTTCTGGCTGGGGAATTCTGGGAGTGGACGTCCACCCCTCTTAAACCATGCTGGCTGGGGGACTTCTGGGAGTGGAAGTCCACCCCTCTTAAAGCATGATGGATAGGGAATTCTGGGAGTGGAAACCCACCAACCTTAAAATCTCAAAGTTTGAAAAACTCTGGCCTAACCCAATCACAATTGCTATTAGGTGGACTTAGGAAGGGGATGGAGAAACATGGTGCGGAGTGTGTGATGACGCATAGAATCCGAGCCGATGGGGATTTGCGTGGTCCTCTGCCAAATAGCGCTGTGGGGAGCCCCGGGGTTCCAATCCTGAGCCACCTCCCAGCCTCTATTCAGATTTACCAATGAAATCGTTGGATTTGCCAATGTCATAGTCCCAGACGGTAACCTCCAAGGTCTTCTTGGTCAGATCGCCATGCTTAATCTCGTACAAAAATTCCTGCGCAAAGGGAATTGAGAAAGGAGGAGAATTATTCAGTCCGTAATTAAATAGCAAACCTATTTGCTATTTAATATATAAAACAAAAAGAAGGACCAGGGGAGACATGATAGCAGCCTTCCGATATCTCAGGGGCTGCCCCAAAGAAGAGGGAATCAAGCTATTCTCCAAAGTCAAAGGGCAGAACAAGAAGCAATGGGTGGAAACTAATCAAGGAGAGAAGCAACTTAGAACTGAGGAGGAATTTCCTGACAGTGAGAACTATTAATCAGTGGAACAGAAGTTGCCTCCAGAAGTTGTGAATGATCCAACACTGGAAGCCTTTAACAAGATGTTGGATAGCCATTTGTCTGAAACGGTATAGGGCTTCCTGCCTAGGCAGGGGGTTGGACTAGATGACCTCCAAGGTCCCTTCCAACTCTGCTATTGTATTGTATTGTATTATAACCTTTATCAGAAATGAGCAGGTCGTCTATACTTTTTAAGCAACGAGCTTTCGTCAGCCACAATCGGAATACAGAAGAACTGAGTTGGAAAGGGACCTTGGAGGTCTTCTAGGCTGGAGAGCCTACCCCACTCCAGACGAATGGCTGTCCAATCTCTTGTTGAAAACCTCTGATGTTGGAGCACCCACAACTTCTGGTGGCACGCTTAACTGTGTCTCCAACGCATGTCCACAATTAAAAAAGGAAAAACAACGAAACTCGGATCTGGGAAAGCTCACCACTTGCAATTGGTTTAAACGCCGCACGGCTCGCCTGGGTTTTTATAATGTTTTCCCAATTTGCCGACAACTTGATGCCCTGCCAGGTTGCCTCCCAGACAGACGCCCTTCGCACGGATTTTTTTTTTTATACAGGACATTTTAATCATGGCTTTGGTGGGTGTTTTGCCTTTTCCGCAGCTCCTTTTCCCCTCCCCAAGACGAGCTGTTGCAATTAGCAAGCGACCGCTGCAAAATTGGGAGGTCTGCAAATCAGCTTTGCTTAACGTGTGATTAACTTGAAAGTGTGAAAGAAAGTTCTCTTTTTTCTTTCTTTCTTTCTTTCTTTCTTTCTTTCTTTCCTTCCCTCCTTTTGTCTCTCCTTCTCTCTCTTTCTTTCTTGCCTTCCTTCCTGTTGTCTCTCCTTCTCCCTTTCTCTCTCTTCCTCTTTCTTTCCTTCCTTCCTTTTGTCTCTCCCTTTCTTTCTTTCTATTTGTGTCTCTCTCCCTCTTTTATTTTCTTTCCTTTTCTCTCTCTCCCTTTCTTTCTTTCTCTTTCTTTTTCTTTCTTTCCTTTTGTCCCGTTCTCCCTCCCTTTTTCTTTCCTTCCTTTTGTCTCTCCCTCTTTCTCTCTCTTTCTTTCCTTCCTTCCTTTTGTCTCTCTCCCTTTCTATCTTTCTTTCCTTCTATTTGTATCTCTATCCCTTTTTCTCTTTTTTTCCTTTTGTCTCTCTCCCTTTTTTTCTTTTCTTTTGTCCCTCCCTCCCTCCCTCCCTTTCTTTCCTTCCTTTTGTCTCTCCCACTTTGTCTCTCTCTTTCTTTCCTTCCTTTTGTCTCCCTCCCTCTTTTTATTTCTTTCCTTTTGTCTGTCTCCTTTCTTTCCTTCTTTCTTTATTTCTTTCCTTCCTTCCTTTTGTCTCTCTCTCTCCCTTTCTTTCTTTCTTTCTTTCTTTCTTTCTTTCTTTCTTTCTTTCTTTCTTTCTTTCCTTTTGTCTCTCCCACTTTCTCTCTCTCTTTCCTTCCTTTTGTCTCTCTCCCTCTTTTCTTTCTTTTTTTCTTTCTTTCTCTCTTTCCTTCCTTCCTTTTGTCTTTCTCCCTTTCTCTTTCCTTCCTTCCTTCCTTTTGTCTTTCTCTCCCTCTTTCTTTCTTTCCTTCCTTTTCTTTCTCTCCCTCTCTTTCTTTCCTTCCTTTTCTCTCTCTCTCTCTCTCTCTCTCTCTCCTTCTTTCTTTCTTTCTTTCTTTCTTTCATCTCTCTCACCCTTTCTTTTCCTTTCTACATTGAAATGTGAATGAAACCCATTTACCCCACCCCCCACCCCACCCCAGTTTTGAGATTCTGGATGGTGCAACTACTGTGTTTCCCCCAAAATAAGACAGGGCCTTATTTTCTTTTGACCCCCCCCCCTCCCCAAATAAGCGCTTGGCCTTATTTTCGGGGAGGCCTTATTATTTTTGAGGTGCAGGAGGCGGCGAGCGTGGTCCTCTCATGGCTGCTGCTGTGTTGCAATATTTTTGGGGAGGGCTTATTTTGGCACATGCGCTCAAAAGCCCAACTGGGCTTATCATCCGGGGAGGTCTTACTTTCGGAGAAACAGTGTATGAGCAAGGAGTAATTCCAGGCAGAAGTCAGTTCCGTTTCTTTTGCAAAATTGATTTTTAGAAGAGCTAAATATTTGTGTCTGAGCTTCCATTAGGAACCGTGTCTGGCGTTAAAAATGATTTTGGATGAAAAAGGGAAAACACCCAAGAAAATAGCTTTAAGTCAGGGTTTATTTATTTATTTTATTTATTTTGTTAAGTTTTATAGACCGAGTCCCTTTCCCCGAAGGGACTCGGGGCGGTGCACAGGAAATTAAAAACATATAAGCATAACAATTTATAAATATTTAAAACCAAATTAAATAATTATCCCCTGTGCTAAAATTTATAAAATTCATTAAAACTATATCCCCTTAAAACCAATTAAAACAATTTAGCTTCAGACTATAGGCTAGGTGAGGTAAATTAGGCCAGGCCGGCCTGTTGGAAAAAGTAAGTCTTACCCCTGTGCTAAAATCAACATTAAAACCCTAAACAGCTGTACCCCTTAAAATTCCAATTAAACAATTTAATTCTACAGGCTAGGTATGATAAGTTAGGCGAGGCCGGCCTGATGGAAGAAGCGAGTCTTTAACTTCTGGCGGAAGGAACGGAGGTCCATGGTCGTTCTAAGTTCGGGGGGGAAGGTCGTTCCAGAGGGTAGGGCCCACCACAGAGAAGGCCCTTCCCCTGGGCGTCGCCCGCTGGCATAGCCTAGTGGATGGCACCCGGAGAAGACCCTCTCTGTGGGAGCGAATCGGCCGAAGGGATGTATGGGGCAGGATGCGATCCCGTAGATAACTAGGTCCCGTGCCGTGGAGCGCTTTAAAGATGATAATCAACACCTTGAAGCGCACCCGAAAGGCCACAGGCAGCCAGTGCAGCTCGCGCAGGAGCGGTGTTACGTGGGAGTACCTAGGAGCTCCCATAATTGCCCGCGCGGCTGAATGGGTTGAATGGTTGCGTTCGTGATACTCTGAATTCGATGGCTTTCTTGCAGACGTTCGGTGACCAAGCGAGGTAACTAGTGATGTCGAGGGCTACGGCCAACCTGGCCATGCCCCCCGCCTCCCCCCAAGGTCAAACACAACCCTGATGCGGCCCTCAATGAAATCCAAGTTTGACACCCCTGAGGTGGAACCACAGCCGAAGTAACCTTGTCTCCAGAAGTTCTGAATGCTCCATCACTGGAGGTTTTAAAGAAGAGATTGGACAGCCATTGGGCTCCTGCTTGAGCAGGGGGTTGGACTAGAAGACCTCCAAGGTCCCTTATGACTCTGTAATTCTGTTAGATATTAGTTAGAAAAGTCTTTCTCAAACTTTGCCATTTTAAGATGAGTGTGTCAGGCCTGCAGCCATCTTTTCTTTTGGATCTTTGGCCTGCCACACATTCTATTCTTCTGCTATGCCTTTTTCTATTGTGGGGAAATTGTATGGAGTTAGATGATAGGTAGCCATAACAACATTCTTTCTAGAAAGCCAAGGCCTGCAGCCATCTTTTCTTTTGGATCTTTGGCCTGCCACACGTTCTATTCTTCTGCTATGCCTTTTTCTATTGTGGGGAAATGGGAGGGGAAATTGTATGGAGTTAGATGATAGGTAGTCATAACAACATTCTTTCTAGAAAGTCGAGGCCTGCAGCCATCTCTTTTTGTGGATCTTTGGCCAGCCACACTTTCTATTCTTCTGCTATGCCTTTTCCTATTGTGGGGAAATGGGAGGGGAGATTGTACGGAGTTAGATGATAGGTAGCCATAACAACATTCTTTCTAGAAAGCCAAGGTCATCGTTTGTCTTTGCACCTCTGCACCTGACCGGAACTGGATGAGTGGGACAGCCAGCATGGCAGTGGGAGATTGGACCATGGGATGGGCTTGTGGGTGTGGAGGGGCAAGATCTTGAAATTTCAACTGGGTGGGGGAAACCGGGAAGCTTCCAGATTCGGGTTTCCCCAGATGTGCCAACATGGCTCTCTTCATCAATTGGAACTTTGAGGAATCCTTTGCCTCGGACTCTGATTGACTTCTGGATGCTATTTGGAACCCTGACAGAGTGGACTTCAACTCCTACCAGCCAGCTGGGGAATTCTGGGGCTTGGCGTCCACCCGTCTTAAAGTGGCCAACAGATTTGCGACTCTATTTCTGTTCATCGTTTCAGACAAAGGCTTTCGGAGATATTTAAGAGATATTAAAAAAATATTTGCTGCTCCATCCTGGTTACTCTTGCAGAGGTAGGCTTACAGTTGGATTCCATCAAGCCCAAATGTTACCCTTTGGCACAGAAAATCATCCTGGCAGACATACCTGGCATAAGGGGGCTTTTTTCCAGGTTCGCTTGGTTCGTCAGCTATGGTCCTTACTTGACCGGGACGCCCTTCGCACAGTCACTCACGCTCTCGTGACATCCCGTCTGGACTATGGAAATGCTCTCTACATGGGGCTCCCCTTGAGGTGCATCCGAAGGCTACAGTTAGTGCAGAACGCGGCCGCGCGGGGGATCTTGGGAGCCCCACGGCATTCCCATGTAACACCACTCCTGCACGAGCTGCACTGGCTGCCTGTGGTCTTTCGGGTGCGCTTCAAGGTGTTGATCATCATCTTTAAAGCACTCCATGGCACGGGTCCTAGTTATTTGCGAGACTGCCTCCTACCCCACACATCCCTTCGACCGATTCGCTCCCACAGAGAGGGTCTGCTCCGGGTGCCAAGGGCCGCCCAGGGGAAGGGCCTTCTCTGTGGCGGGCCCTGCCCTCTGGAACGATCTACCCAGTGGTGGGTTTCAAATTTTTTAGAACCTACTCTGTAGGTGTGGCCTATTTTGTGGGCATGGCTTGGCAGTCATGTGACAGGGTGGGAGTGGCCACCTTTTAAAATGTGGTGAAACTCATTTAACAACGCTCTTGCTTAGCAACCAAAATTTGGGACTCAATTGTGATGATAATTTCTTTCTTTCTTTCTTTCTTTCTTTCTTTCTTTCTTTCTTTCTTTCTTTCTTTCTTTCTTTCTTTCTTTCTTTCTTTCTTTCTTTCTTTCCTTCCTTCCTTCCTTCTTTCCTTCCTTTCCGTTGGGTCACTGGTAGCGGCGGGTCAGATTTACTTCCAGGTACGCCGGTGGAACCCCCTCTCACCGGTTCTCTAAATTTCACCAACCGGCTCTCGCGAGTAGGTGCGAGCCTGCAGAAACCCACCACTGGATCTACCCCCCGATCTTAGGAATATCACAGACCTCCGTCTCTTCCGTCAACAATTAAAAACGCACTTTTTTCGCTTAGCTGGCCTGGCTTAATCTTCCGAGACTATCGACCGGTTTTAAATTGAATTAGATTTTATTGGGGTTTTAATTGGTTTTAGCACAGGTTGGGTTAATTTAATAAGTTTTTAATATTTATTATCTGTATTTATGTATCTGCGTGGTTTTATTTTTCCTGTGCACCGGCCCCGAGTCCCTTTTGGGAGAGTGGCGTGGTATACAAATATAATAAAATGAAAATGAAATGAAATACCTCATTAAATTCAGGATTGAGCGTTTTCTTTTTCACGGCCGTCTTATGTTTCGATTTCTTGTCCTCGTCCGGTTTCAAGTAGCTGCAAAGAAAAACGTTCCACTTCTGTTACCTGGGCCAAAAATCAGGATTTAGATAATAACAGAATACCAGACTTGGAAGGGACCTTGGTGGTCTTCTAGTCCAACCCTCTGCTCAAGCAGGAGACCGTACACCATTCCAGGCTGCCCAGTCTTTTCTGCAGGGATGGAGCGCCTACTTTTCTTTCTTTATTTATATGAAATTTATATCCCGCCCTTCTCCAGAAGGACCCAGGGCGGCGCACAGGAATTAAAAACATACAAATATAACAATATAAACTTTAAAAAGATATTAAACTCCCAACCTGTGCTAAAATCAATTAAAATCCCCAATTTAAAACTGTCTAAAAGCAGTCACAGCGGAAGGTAACGCCAGGCCGGCTTGATGGAAAAGGTGTGTCTTTAGACACTGGCGGAAGAGGCGGAGGTCAGAGATGGCAGGGGGTAAGTCGTTCCAAAGGGTAGGGCCCGCCACAGAGAAGGCCCTTCCCCTGGGTGTCGCCAACCGGCATTGCCCGGCCGACGGCACCCTGAGAAGGCCCTCTCTGTGGGAGAATACCTCAGTGGAAACAACCCCCCCTCCCCCCTCCTCCGTTTCTCTACTTCCGCCAGCCGGCCCTACAACTTCTGGTGGTAAGCTGTCCCACTGGTTCATTGTCCTCACTGCTAGGAAGTTTCTCCTTCATTTCCAGGTTGCTTCTCTCCTTGATTAGTTTCCATCCATTGTTTCTTGTCCTGCCCTCGGGTGCTTTGGAAAATAAGGGATAAGTTGAGAACTACCTGCATAATATCCGAGAGTCCATTGGATTCTTAGAATCCAGGTCAGAAGCTGTCTTAAAAATTTCTTCCTCCTGTTTCAAGTTTGACTCACATATTGATGAGTTTGGGCCAACTACCAGGAGACGGTGAGTTCTAGTCCCACCTTAGGCATGAAAGCCAACTGGGTGACTTTGGGCCAATCACCAGGAGACAGGGAGTTCTAGTCCCACCTCAGGCATGAAAGCCACCTGGGTGACTTTGGGCCAATCACCAGGAGACAGGAAGTTCTAGTCCCACCTTAGGTATGAAAGCCAACTGGGTAACTTTGGGCCAATCACCAGGAGACAGGGAGTTCTAGTCCTGCCTAAGGCATGAAAGCCACCTGGGTGACTTTGGGCCAATCACCAGGAGACGGTGAGTTCTAGTCCCACCTTAGGTATGAAAGCCAACTGGGTAACTTTGGGCCAATCACCAGGAGACAGGGAGTTCTAGTCCCACCTTAGGCATGAAAGCCAACTGGGTGACTTTGGGCCAATCACCAGGAGACAGGGAGTTCTAGTCCCACCTTAGGCATGAAAGCCAACTGAGTGACTTTGGGCCAATCACCAGGAGACAGGGAGTTCTAGTCCCGCCTTAGGCATGAAAGCCAACTGCGTAACTTTGGGCCAATCACCAGGAGACAGGGAGTTCTAGTCCCGCCTTAGGCATGAAAGCCAACTGGGTAACTTTGGGCCAATCACCAGGAGACAGGGAGTTCTAGTTCCGCCTTAGGCATGAAAGCCAACTGGGTGACTTTGGCCAATCACCAGGAGACAGGGAGTTCTAGTTCCGCCTTAGGCATGAAAGCCAACTGAGTGACTTTGGGCCAATCACCAGGAGACGGTGAGTTCTAGTCCCACCTTAGGTATGAAAGCCAACTGGGTAACTTTGGGCCAATCACCAGGAGACAGGGAGTTCTAGTCCTGCCTAAGGCATGAAAGCCACCTGGGTGACTTTGGGCCAATCACCAGGAGACGGTGAGTTCTAGTCCCACCTTAGGTATGAAAGCCAACTGGGTAACTTTGGGCCAATCACCAGGAGACAGGGAGTTCTAGTCCCACCTTAGGCATGAAAGCCAACTGGGTGACTTTGGGCCAATCACCAGGAGACAGGGAGTTCTAGTCCCACCTTAGGCATGAAAGTCAACTGAGTGACTTTGGGCCAATCACCAGGAGACAGGGAGTTCTAGTCCCGCCTTAGGCATGAAAGCCAACTGCGTAACTTTGGGCCAATCACCAGGAGACAGGGAGTTCTAGTCCCGCCTTAGGCATGAAAGCCAACTGGGTAACTTTGGGCCAATCACCAGGAGACAGGGAGTTCTAGTTCCGCCTTAGGCATGAAAGCCAACTGGGTGACTTTGGCCAATCACCAGGAGACAGGGAGTTCTAGTTCCGCCTTAGGCATGAAAGCCAGCTGGGTGACTTTGGGCCAATCACCAGGAGACAGGGAGTTCTAGTCCCACCATAGGCATTAGAGTTAACCGGTTGACTTTGTACCAACGCAATCCATATCCCAGGGTTATTGTTGTTGGGAAATTAGAAGACATGAAGATTAAATATATTATCTGCCTTGAGTTGTTTACAATAAATGAATGAATAAATAAATAAAACAGTAAAGTAAAATAATATCAAGTAAAATCAAGTAAAGTAAAATAAGATGATAAAATAAAAGTAATAAAATAAAGATAAAATGAAATAATAAATTAATAATAGGAGAGATGAGGATTAAATATACTATTTGCCTTGGGTTGTGTACGATAAATAAAAAAATAAAAAATAGTAAGGTAAAATAATATCAAGTAAATCAAGTAAAGTAAAATCAAGTAATGTAAAATCAAGTAAAGTAAAATAAAATAATAAAATAAAATGAAATGTTGAAATACAATGAGATAAAGTACAAAAAGTAAAAAAATGAAAAATAAAATGTAAAAAAATGAAAAATATAAAGTAAAAATATATATATAAAGTGAAAAAATTAAAAGTAAAAAAGTAAAAAAATAAAAAAGTAAAATAAAAAAATAAAAAATAAAAAATAAGTAAAAAATAAAAAGTAAAACAATAAAAAGTAAAAAAGTAAAAAAAATAAAAAGTAAAAAAATAAAAAGTAGAAAAATAAAAAATAAAAAGTAAAAAAAAGTAAAAAAATAAAAAGTAGAAAAATAAAAAATAAAAAGTAAAAAAAAGTAGAAAAATAAAAAGTAGAAAAATAAAAAATAAAAAGTAAAAAAATAAAAAGTTTTAAAAAATAAAAAGTAAAAAAGAAATAAAAAGTAAAAAAATAAAAAAGTAAGAATAAAATAACAAAACAACAAAACAAAATATCTGGGATGCTTTGATTCCTGCCCAAACTGAGGGTTGGACCAGATGACCTCAAGGGGCCCCTCCCCACTCTAGGATTGAAGAGAATCCCATGCTCTTTCAGGCGAAATAAAACGGCAGCCTTTAATTGAGGCACCAGAGTAAAGCAATTATTTTCTCTGGGGCTTTTAATTAAACAGAAGGTGCACACAATTTTTATGGCTGCTTTGGCATTTAATCCTAGAGGCCTCAGTGGCTGTTTTAGCATCTCGCGGCTTTATTACCATATTTTATTTATCTCTTTTCCTTTGTCGTCCCCGCGTGGATGTGCGTATGGGACTTCCTGCCTGTGCTTAAAATTACGATCTTGTGGATTGCCTTATAAATCTAACCCCAGCGCTGTAAAGCTTGGAGATTAAACTGTTGTGTGGAATAAATCACGCTTGGCCCGGCACAAACGGCAGAGCTGAGAAATTGAGGAGAAAAATGAAATGCTTAGATTTTACCCAAGAGAGGAAGGTTGGGATCGCACGTCAAACGTAAGCCGCGTTTAAACCTTGGTTTGTTGAGCAAGCAGCCATGCCTTGGATTCACTCGATGGGCAAAAACATCCAAGACAGGATGTGTGTCAGGTTTCCAAAAGATGCCCTAATTCATTAAGGAGCTGACAATGTGAATATCCCTTTGTTTCAAGAGGAAACTGGACTTTCTGGTTTTTCTTTGAAGACGTTTCGCTTCTCATCCAAGAAGGTTCCTCCGTTCTGACCGGATGGTGGGGAATGGAAGGATTGATACTCCTTGCAGACAGCTGGTCATTTGCATCCTTTTAGAGAGACATTAAGGTGACGTGGAGATTTATCTGGGTCCTCAGGGTCACCTGAGTAATGCAAATGGGTGTGGAGCCTTCTTAGAACTGCTGAAAGGACCTTGTTGTAGACTGGAGATAGATGTACTCTTCAACATCTTCATCAATGATTTGGATGAGGGAATAAAAAGGGAACTCATCAAATTTGCAGACGACACCAAGCTGGCAGGAATAGCCAACACTCCAGAAGATAGGCTTCAGATACAGAAGGATCCTGACAGACTTGAACATTGCGCACTATCTAATAAAATGAAATTCAAGGGTGAAAAAAGTAAGGTTCTACATTTAGGCAAGAAAAACGAAATGCACAGGGACAGTGTAGGTGGTACCTGGCTCAATAGTAGCAACTGTGAAAGGGATCTTGGAGTCCTAGTGGACAATCGCTTAAATAGGAGCCAGCCGTGGATAGCAGCTGCCAAGAAAGCCAACACAGTTCTAGGCTGCATAAACAGAGGGAGAGAATCAAGATCACCTGAAGGGTTAATACCACTTTACAAGGCCTTGGGAAGGCCACACTTGGAATACGGCATCCAGTTTTGGTCGCCACGATGTAGAAAAGACGTGGAGACTCTCAAAAGAGTGCAGAGAAGAGCAACAAAGAGGATGAGGGGACTGGAGACTAAAACCTATGAAGAACGGTTGCAGGAACTGGGTATGTCTAGTTTAATGACAAGAAGGACCAGGGGAGACATGATAGCAGTCTTCCAATATCTCAGGGGTTGCCCCAAAGAAGAGGGAGTCAAGCTATTCTCCAAGGCACCTGAGGGCAGAACAAGAAGCAATGGGTGGAAACTAATCCAGGAGAGAAGCAACTTAGAACTAAGGAGAAATTTCCTGACAGTGAGAACAATTAACCAGTGGAACAGACGTTGCCTCCAGAAGTTGGGAATGCCCCAACACTGCAAGTCTTTAAGAAGATGTTGGATAGCCATTTGTCTGAAACGGTATAGGGCTTCCTGCCTAGGCAGGGGGTTGGACTAGAAGACCTCCAAGCTCCCTTCCAACTCTGCTATTGTATTGTATTGATGTGGTATCCCTCCCTCCCTGTTGAGAGAGGGCTGTTCAATTTGGGCATAGTAGTCTTCTTTGACCCCTCTTTCAAACCAGCGGTCCTCTCGGTCCAAAAAGTGGACTTTGGTTGTCTTCAAGAGAGTGGCCTTGATCTTTTAAATGCAGATGAACTGCAGAATCATGTCCCGATGGGTTTGTGAAGTGGCTGTTTTGTTTCCCCAATGTACAGATCTGTGCACATGGCTCGCTGCATTGTATTGACCAGCTGTCTGCAAGGAGTATCAATCCTTCCAACTCCCAGAATTCCCCAGCCGGCACGTGGGCTTCAAAATGGGGGTGGGCTGGCTGAGGAATTCTGGGAGTTGAAGTCCAACGCAGTCAGGATTCCGACGGACGCCCTAATTAAATCATGAGCCTCGAGCCAAGCTTCAAAAGAAATCCAGTTAGTTATTAGGGGCAACATGTCGGCGGGTACCAGTGGTACCAGGACAGTTGCAATGGGCCCGATGTCGTCCACATGGACGTGCGCAGTGCGTGCATACACGCATGCAATGAGCGCATGCGCCTTACCCACTAGCGACGCCTTCGCGATGCTCCAGCTGCTCGGCGGAGCACCAAAGCACCAAAGAGTTTAAAGACAGGTGGGCCCTCCAGAGCACCGTACCGGAGCGTATCACCTGGTGGATACCCAAGTGAAGCCAGCTCTGACCCCACATAAGTTACAACCCAACTATGACCCTGTTTCCCCTCTCCTGAATGTGTCATAAATCACATTCACCAACAGAGCACTTTCACGGGCTGTAGAGATCACGCCCCTCCGGCTGCTGCGGGAAACCTGGGAGACAGCCTTGAGAAAGATAGGCCTGGGATGTGTGCCGAGCTGCGTCGTCAGTTTCCTATCCCTCTTGCCTATGGCAACTCAAGAGCAGGCCAGGGATGCTTTCCGAGTTGACGCACACATCTTAAAAGTTGGGAGACCCCTTGCTCTAAACCAGGCTCACTTACGTTTTCACGTAGGGATCGGAGTAACCATTGGCGTCCATGGCAGCCAAGTGCGCGCAGCGGACAATGCCGACTAGCAGGCCCTGTTTCTGAGAACTGTACTTTAAGGAAACAAGGATGCGGCCACGTTCCTCCAGCGATTTGTCTTCCATTTTGTCCATCTGCGAACAGAGAAGGAAAGGAAAACAGCTCAGCCCTAAATTTCCGTGTCAGGCCTGCCGCCATCTTTTCTTGTGGATCTTGGGCCTGCCACACTTTCTATTATTCTAATATGTATTTTATATTGTGTGGAAATGGGAGGTGGGGATTGTATGGAGTTAGATGATAGGTAGCCATAACAACATTCTTTCTAGAAAGCCAAGGCCTGCAGCCATCTTTTCTTGTGGATCTTGGGCCTGCCACACTTTCTATTATTATTCTACTCTGCACTTTCTATGGTGGGGAAATGGGAGGTGGGGATTGTATGGAGTTAGATGATAGGTAGCCATAACAACATTCTTTCTAGAAAGCCAAGGCCTGCAGCCATCTTTTCTTGTGGATCTTGGGCCTGCCACACTTTCTATTACTATTCTACTCTGCATTTTCTATGGTGGGAAAATGGGAAGGGGGATTGTACGGAGTTAGATGATATGTAGCCATAACATCATTCTTTCTAGGAAGCCAAGGTCATCCTTTGTCTCTGCACCTCTGCACCTGTCCGGAACTGGATGGGTGGAAGCTGCCAGCATGGCAGTGGGAGATGCCAGAATGGAAGAAGCTGCCAAAGGGATACTGCATCAGTCAGTTGCCAACATCTGGTTTGGATCATGTGATCACAGGGACCCTGCAACAGGCATTAAGTGTGAAGTAATGGCCATAAGTCAGTTCTTTGAGTGCTATTGTACCAGTGGTGGGTTTCAAATTTTTTAGAACCTATTCTGTAGGTGTGGCCTCTTTTGTGGGAGTGGCTTGGCGGTCATGTGACCAGGTGGGAGTGGCTTGGTGGTCGTGTATCCAGGTGGGTGTGGCCAACTTGGGAAATGTGGTGAAACTCACTTAACACCGTTCTTGCTTAGCAACCAAAATTTTGGGCTCAATTGTGGTCATAAGTTCTCTTTCTTTCTTTCTTTCTTTCTTTCTTTCTTTCTTTCTTTTCCTTCCTTCCTTCCTTCCTTTTGTCTCTCTCTTTTTCTTTCTTCTCTCTGCCTTTCTTTTTCTTTCTTTCTTTCTTTTTCTTTCTTTCTTTCTTTCTCTTTCTTTCTTTCTTTCTTTCTTTCTTTATCTCTCTCCCAGTTTCTTTTCCTTTCTTTTTTTCCTTTCTTTTTTCTTTTTTTCTGTCTTTTTTCTTTTTCTTTCTTTCCCTCCTTCCTTTTGTCTCTCTCTCCCTTTTTTCTTTCTTTCCTTCGTCTCTCTCCCACTTTCTTTTTCTTTCTTTCTTTTTCCTTTCTTTCATTCATCCTTTCTCTTTCCTTCTTTCTCTTTCTCTCTTTCTCTTTCCATCTTTGTCTCTCTCTCTCTCTTTTTTCTCTCCCTCTCCCTCCATTGTACCTTCAAATGGTCATTAAACAAATTCTTGTACATCGAGAACTTCCTGTAAGACAAATATCCGCATCCTGGTCATCCCTTTTCCCACTAAGAGATTTCATTCGAAAGAAAATAAAGTCTTTTTCCTTCTCTGATCTGACCTTATTCTCGGGGGAGAAAGGAGAAGGCACAGCTGTCAGAAAAAAACCCCAATGAGAGTAGTTAGTAGCTCGGCTGGAAATCAGGATATACGAGACCGTCTTCTGCCCCATACATCCCTTCGTCCGATCCGCTCCCACAGAGAGGGTCTTCTCTGGGTACCGTCGGCCGGGCAATGCCGGTTGGCGACGCCCAGGGGAAGGGCCTTTTCTGTGGCGGCCCCGGCCCTCTGGAACGACCTTCCCCCCGACCTACGCACCACCTCGGATCTCCGCCTCTTCCGCCAACGTCTTAAGACGTATCTATTCCAACAAGCCGGCCTAGTATAGCCCCCCGTTTCTGACTTTTATCTATAAATTTTAATTTTCAGGGTTTTAAATGGGTTTTTTAGCACGGTATTTAATTTAATATGTTTTTAAATAATGTATATTGTCTTTTGTTATGGTTTTAGTAATGCCTGTGCGCCGCCCTGGGTCCTAACAAGGAGAAGGGCGGGGTATACATTCGAAAAAATAAAATAAAATAAATAATAATAAGGATCCTGGACCTTCGGGGAGAGGGGGCGGTTTAGAAATTTAATAAATTATTATTATTATTTGTGAGAAAGTGAATCAGAAAGTCACATCGACTGAATTTCAGTCCTCTTGAGCAGGGGTCTCCAACTTTTGCAACTTTAAGTCTGAAGGACTTCAGCTCCCAGACTTCTCCAGCCAGCTTTGCTGGATTCGACTGAATTTCAGTCCTCTTGAGCAGGGGTCTCCAACCTTTGCAACTTTAAGTCTGAAGGACTTCAGCTCCCAGACTTCTCCAGCCAGCTTTGCTGGATTCGACTGAATTTCAGTCCTCTTGAGCAGGGGTCTCCAACCTTTGCAACTTTAAGTCTGAAGGACTTCAGCTCCCAGACTTCTCCAGCCAGCTTTGCTGGATTCAACTGAATTTCAGTCCTCTTGAGCAGGGGTCTCCAACCTTTGCAACTTTAAGTCTGAAGGACTTCAGCTCCCAGACTTCTCCAGCCAGCTTTGCTGGATTCAACTGAATTTCAGTCCTCTTGAGCAGGGGTCTCCAACCTTTGCAACTTTAAGTCTGAAGGACTTCAGCTCCCAGACTTCTCCAGCCAGCAAAGCAAAGCTGGCTGGAGAAGTCTGGGAGCTGAAGTCCTTCAAACTTAAAGTTGCAAAGGTTGGAGACCCCTGATCAAGAGGATCGACTTAAAATCAGGGGGGGTCTCTGGTGCAGGGGCTTGGGGATGAAATTGGGGGTTTGTAAAAGTGTCTCCTGCTTAATTTGAATTTGGTGGGGAAGATGGGGAGGGTGGGGGGAAGAGGCCCCTGGATGAAGGCAGGAAGACACTCATCCTTCCAGCCATCAGCCTGAGATGAGAGAAAATGCAATCTTTTTAGGCTTAAGTCCCACGGAGGAAGTTTCACTCCAGCTCTGGCCTCTTTGTCCTGGAATTGCTCATCCCAAACATTCGAGCTGCTTCCAAGATTTCATTTTATGTCATCATTTCATTTCTTTTTTTCATTCTTCCTCCCTTCCATTTTCTTCCTTTCTTTCTCATTCTCTCTCAAACACTCTTTCTTTCTTTCTTTCTTTCTTTCTTTCTTTCTTTCTTTGTCTCACACTGTCTGTCTCCTTCTCTCTCCTTCAGTCTTTCTTTCCCTCTCACACACACTCTCTTTCTCTCTCTTTCTCATTTTCATTTTCTTTCTTTCACTTTTTTCTTTCTCCTTCTCTCTCTCTCTCTCTTTTTCTCTCATATTCTATTTCTCTCTCACACACACTCTTTCTCTCTCTCTTTCACTCCTTTCTTTTGCTCTCTCTTTCTCTTCCTTTCTCTCCCTTTTTCTTTCTCTCACTCTCTTTCTTTCTCTTTCTCTTTCTTTTTTCACTATTTCTTTCTCTTTTCTTCTTTCTCCCTTTCTTTCTCTCTTTCTTTCTCTCACACACTCTCTTTCTCTCTCTTTCTCATTTTCTTTCTTTCACTCTTTTTTCTTTCTCCTTCTCTCTCTCCCTTTCTCTCTCTCTCTTTCTCTCATTCTATTTCTCTCTCACACACACTCTTTCTCTCTTTCACTCCTTTCTTTCACTCTTTCTTTTTCTCTTTCTTTCATTCTCTTCTTTTCTCTCCCTTTCTCTCTTTCTTTCACTCACTCTTTCTTTCTCTCTTTCTTTCTCTCTCTCTCTCATTTTCATTTTCTTTCTTTCACTCTTTTTTCTTTCTCCTCTCTCTCCCTTTCTCTCTCTCTCTCTCTCTCATATTCTATTTCTCTCTCACACACACTCTTTCTCTCTCTCACTCCTTTCATTCTCTTCCTTTCTCTCCCTTTCTCTTTCTTTCTCTCACTCTCTTTCTCTCTCCCTCAGACACACTCTCTTTCTCTCTCTTTCACTTTCTTTTTTCACTCTTTCTTTCTCTTTTTTCTTTCTCCCTTTCTCTCTCTCTCTCTCTCTTTCTCACACACACTTTCTCTCTGTCATTTTCATTTTCTTTCTTTCGTTCTTTCTTTCTCTCTCTCACTCTCTCCCTTTCTCTCCCTCTCTCACACTCTCTTTCTCTCATACACACACTATCTTTCTCTCTCTCTTTCTTTTTTCACTCTTTCTTTCTCTTTCTCCCTTTCTCTCTCTCTCTCACTCCCTCTCTCTCTCTTTCTTTCTTCAACCCTGCTTTTCCTTCCTTTCTTCCTTCCTTCCTTCCTTCCTTCCTTCCTTCCTTCCTTCCTTCCTTCCTTCCTTCCTTCCTTCCTTCCTTCCTATCTCTCTCTCTCCCTCCCTTCTCTTCCTTTCTCTCCTTCTTTTCGTCTTTCCTTCCCTTTCTCAAATCTTCACCCGATATTCGACGGTCACTCACCGGCAGCTGCTTCTCCAGGCAAATGTTGAACTTCTTAGTCTGGTTGGGCTTCAGTTTCTTCAGAGGGATCCGCGTTTCCCCAATGAACTCGTTGTGGCGGAACTTGTCTTCGTCGCAAACCGAGATCCTGAAAGGCACCCAAGAGGAGACGGCAGATGGGTGAACATCAAGGCCATAATTCAGCAGTGCAAAAAGGGTTAGGAAAAGCATCAGTTCAGCCCCATCTCTTCCTAACTCAGCAGCCGCCATGGCTTAGCCTGGATTGCGAAAAGCAGGGATGGGCAAACCAAATGCACAGGGACAGTCTAGGTGGCACCTTGTTCAATAGTAGCAACTGTGAAAGGGATCTTGGAGTCCTAGTAGACAACCATTTAAATAGGAGCCAGCCGTGGGCAGCAGCTGCCAAAAAGCCAACCCAGTTCTAGGCTGCATCAACAGAGGGAGAGAATCAAGATCACCTGAAGGGTTAATACCACTTTTGTAATGCCTTGGGAAGGCCACACTGGGAATATTTGCATCCAGTTTTGGTCGCCACGATGTAGAAAAAACATGGAGACTCTGGAAAGAGTGCAGAGAAGAGCAACAAAGAGGATGAGGGGACTGGAGGCTCAAACATATGAAGAACGGTTGCAGGAACTGGGTAGGTCTAGTTTGATGAAGAGAAGGACCAGGGGAGACATGATAGCAGTCTTCCAATATCTCAGGGGCTGCCACAAAGAAGAGGGAGTCAAGCTATTCTCCAAAGCACCCGAGGGCAGGACAAGAAGCAATGGGTGGAAACTAATCCAGGAGAGAAGCAACTTAGAACTGAGGAGAAACTTCCTGACAGTGAGAACAATGAATCCAGTGGAACAGAAGTTGCCTCCAGAAGTTGTGAATGCCCCAACCCTGGAAGTCTTTAAGAGGATGTTGGATAGCCATTTGTCTGAAATGGTATAGGGCTTCCTGCCTAGGCAGGGGGTTGGATTAGAAGACCTCCAAGGTCCCTTCCAACTCTGCTATTGTATTGTAAACATTCGCGCTGCGAATCAAGAGAAGGATGAGCAAAGGGGTTGGACTAGAAGACCTCCAAGGTCCCTGTTATGACCCAGGTAGTCGAGGCAAGGGCCCAGACCACTAGATCAGCGTTTCCCCAAACATTCTGAGTTGGCAGCCCTGGGGGAGATACACAGCATGCACCTTTATGCACACGTACACACACATGTGCAAACAGATGTGTGCAATGCAAACAGTACTATTATGGATATTGTGGAAATGGAAAAGGTGCAGATATTAAGATATTAAGGATATGATGGAAAGGAAAAGGTGCAGGGCAACCAGAAGGATTAGGGGGCTGGAACCCCTTCCTTACCCTCTGAGGCTGCAACGGCTGGGCCTCTTCACTCTAGAACGACGGCGCCTGAGAGGTGACCTGATTGAAATCTATAAAATCATGCACGGTGTGGACAAAGTAGAAAAGGAAAAACCGTTTTCCCTATCGCACAACACTAGAACTAGGGGGCCCTCCATGAAACTTTGGATAGCTAGACCTCAAACAAATAAGAGGAAGGACTTTTCCACCCAGAGGATCCCTGGTCTATGGAACTCCCTGCCAGAAGAAGTGGTGACAGCTGTCAGCCTCCACACCTTTAAGGAAGGATGAGAGGAGTTCATGGAGAACAAGGGTATCCATGGCTATCATGATGGGTGCCTAAGGACACCCTCCGGGTTGGAGAGATAGGCAGGATGTCTCTCAATGCCATTTGCAGGGAATCATAAGCAGGTGAAGACATCTGCTTGGGAAGACCCTGAAGCAAATGGGGAGCCACTGTGGGAGACAGAAGGCTGGACTGGATGGGCTGCGGCCTCTTCCAGCAAGGCTGTTCTTATGTTCTTCTTTCCTTCCCTCCCTCCCTCCTTTTCTTTTTCTTTATTTCCCTCCCTCCTTTCCTTCCTTCCTTCCCCCCCTCCCTGCCTTCCTTCCTTCTTGCTTTATTATTTTATATATATAGCACCCCAGTCGGACACTCACTGGGTCTAAATAGTCTCTATGGCCACAGCTCCGTTTTGGGGAGCAGCATGGAAATAACTTTGTCTAATTGAAGGATTTTTTTCCTACTTCTCAATCAAATGTACAAGAGAGAGCTTGGTGTAGTGAGTTAAGGCACAAAATCCAACTGGGTGACTTTGGACCAATCACCGGGAGATGGTGAGTTCTAGTTTCACTTTAGGTAGGAAAGCCGACTGGGTGACTTTGGGCCAATCACCGGGAGATGGTGAGTTCTAGTATCGCTTTAGGTAGGAAAGCCAATTGGGTGACTTTGGGCCAATCACCGGGAGATGGTGAGTTCTAGTATCGCTTTAGGTAGGAAAGCCAATTGGGTGACTTTGGGCCAATCACCGGGAGATGGTGAGTTCTAGTATCGCCTTAGGTAGGAAAGCCGACTGGGTGACTTTGGGCCAATCACCGGGAGATGGTGAGTTCTAGTATCGCCTTAGGTATGAAAGCCAACTGGGTGACTTTGGGCCAATCACCGGGAGATGGTGAGTTCTAGTATCGCCTTAGGTAGGAAAGCCGACTGGGTGACTTTGGGCCAATCACCGGGAGATGGTGAGTTCTAGTATCGCCTTAGGTATGAAAGCCGACTGGGTGACTTTGGACCAATCACCGGGAGATGGTGAGTTCTAGTATCGCCTTAGGTAGGAAAGCCGACTGGGTGACTTTAGACCAGTCACTGGGAGATGGTGAGTTCTAGTATCGCCTTAGGTAGGAAAGCCGACAGGGTGACTTTGGGCCAATCACCGGAAGATGGTGAGTTCTAGTATCGCCTTAGGTAGGAAAGCCGACTGGGTGACTTTGGGCCAATCACCGGGAGATGGTGAGTTTTAGTATCACCTTAGGTAGGAAAGCCGACTGCGTGACTTTGGGCCAATCACTGGAAGATGGTGAGTTCTAGTATCACCTTAGGTAGGAAAGCCGACAGGGTGACTTTGGGCCAATCACCGGGAGATGGTGAGTTCTAGTATCACCTTAGGTAGGAAAGCCGACAGGGTGACTTTGGGCCAATCACTGGGAGATGGTGAGTTCTAGTATCACCTTAGGTAGGAAAGCCGACTGGGTGACTTTGGGCCAATCCCCGGGAGATGGTGAGTTCTAGTATCGCCTTAGGTATGAAAGCCGACTGGGTGACTTTGGGCCAATCACTGGGAGATGGTGAGTTCTAGTATCGCCTTAGGTAGGAAAGCCAACTGGGTGACTTTGGGCCACTCACCGGGAGATGGTGAGTTCTAGTATCGACTTAGGTAGGAAAGCCGACTGGGTGACTTTGGGCAAATCACCGGGAGATGGTGAGTTCTAGTATCGCTTTAGGTAGGAAAGCCGACAGGGTGACTTTGGGCCAATCACTGGGAGATGGTGAGTTCTAGTTTCACTTTAGGTAGGAAAGCCGACAGGGTGACTTTGGGCCAATCACCGGGAGATGGTGAGTTCTAGTATCGCCTTAGGTAGGAAAGCCAACTGGGTGACTTTGGGCCAATCACCGGGAGATGGTGAGTTCTAGTATCGCTTTAGGTAGGAAAGCTGACAGGGTGACTTTGGGCCAATCACCGGGAGATGGTGAGTTCTAGTTTCACTTTAGGTATGAAAGCCGACTGGGTGACTTTGGACCAATCACCGGGAGATGGTGAGTTCTAGTTTCACTTTAGGTATGAAAGCTGACAGGGTGACTTTGGGCCAATCACCGGGAGATGGTGAGTTCTAGTTTCACTTTAGGTATGAAAGCCGACTGGGTGACTTTGGGCCAATCACCGGGAGATGGTGAGTTCTAGTATCACCTTAGGTAGGAAAGCCGACTGGGTGACTTTGGGCCAATCACCGGGAGATGGTGAGTTCTAGTATCGCCTTAGGTATGAAATCCAACTGGGTGACTTTGGGCCAATCACCGGGAGATGGTGAGTTCTAGTATCGCTTTTGGTAGGAAAGCCGACTGGGTGACTTTGGGCCAATCACTGGGAGATGGTGAGTTCTAGTTTCACTTTAGGTAGGAAAGCCAACTGGGTTACTTTGGGCCAATCACCGGGAGATGGTGAGTTCTAGTTTCACTTTAGGTATGAAAGCCGACTGGGTGACTTTGGGCCAATCACTGGGAGATGGTGAGTTCTAGTTTCACTTTAGGTAGGAAAGCCAACTGGGTTACTTTGGGCCAATCACCGGGAGATGGTGAGTTCTAGTTTCACTTTAGGTATGAAAGCCGACTGGGTGACTTTGGGCCAATCACCGGGAGATGGTGAGTTCTAGTATCACCTTAGGTAGGAAAGCCGACTGGGTGACTTTGGGCCAATCACCGGGAGATGGTGAGTTCTAGTATCGCCTTAGGTATGAAAGCCGACTGGGTGACTTTGGGCCAATCACCGGGAGATGGTGAGTTCTAGTATCACCTTAGGTAGGAAAGCCGACTGGGTGACTTTGGGCCAATCACCGGGAGATGGTGAGTTCTAGTATCGCCTTAGGTATGAAAGCCAACTGGGTGACTTTGGGCCAATCACCGGGAGATGGTGAGTTCTAGTATCGCTTTTGGTAGGAAAGCCGACTGGGTGACTTTGGGCCAATCACCGGGAGATGGTGAGTTCTAGTATCGCCTTAGGTATGAAAGCCGACTGGGTGACTTTGGGCCAATCACCGGGAGATGGTGAGTTCTAGTATCACCTTAGGTAGGAAAGCCGACAGGGTGACTTTGGGCCAATCACTGGGAGATGGTGAGTTCTAGTATCGCCTTAGGTAGGAAAGCCAACTGGGTGACTTTGGGCCAATCACCGGGAGATGGTGAGTTCTAGTATCGCTTTAGGTAGGAAAGCTGACAGGGTGACTTTGGGCCAATCACCGGGAGATGGTGAGTTCTAGTTTCACTTTAGGTATGAAAGCCGACTGGGTGACTTTGGACCAATCACCGGGAGATGGTGAGTTCTAGTTTCACTTTAGGTATGAAAGCTGACAGGGTGACTTTGGGCCAATCACCGGGAGATGGTGAGTTCTAGTTTCACTTTAGGTATGAAAGCCGACTGGGTGACTTTGGGCCAATCACCGGGAGATGGTGAGTTCTAGTATCACCTTAGGTAGGAAAGCCGACTGGGTGACTTTGGGCCAATCACCGGGAGATGGTGAGTTCTAGTATCGCCTTAGGTATGAAATCCAACTGGGTGACTTTGGGCCAATCACCGGGAGATGGTGAGTTCTAGTATCGCTTTTGGTAGGAAAGCCGACTGGGTGACTTTGGGCCAATCACTGGGAGATGGTGAGTTCTAGTTTCACTTTAGGTAGGAAAGCCAACTGGGTTACTTTGGGCCAATCACCGGGAGATGGTGAGTTCTAGTTTCACTTTAGGTATGAAAGCCGACTGGGTGACTTTGGGCCAATCACTGGGAGATGGTGAGTTCTAGTTTCACTTTAGGTAGGAAAGCCAACTGGGTTACTTTGGGCCAATCACCGGGAGATGGTGAGTTCTAGTTTCACTTTAGGTATGAAAGCCGACTGGGTGACTTTGGGCCAATCACCGGGAGATGGTGAGTTCTAGTATCACCTTAGGTAGGAAAGCCGACTGGGTGACTTTGGGCCAATCACCGGGAGATGGTGAGTTCTAGTATCGCCTTAGGTATGAAAGCCGACTGGGTGACTTTGGGCCAATCACCGGGAGATGGTGAGTTCTAGTATCGCCTTAGGTATGAAAGCCGACTGGGTGACTTTGGGCCAATCACCGGGAGATGGTGAGTTCTAGTATCACCTTAGGTAGGAAAGCCGACTGGGTGACTTTGGGCCAATCACCGGGAGATGGTGAGTTCTAGTATCGCCTTAGGTATGAAAGCCAACTGGGTGACTTTGGGCCAATCACCGGGAGATGGTGAGTTCTAGTATCGCTTTTGGTAGGAAAGCCGACAGGGTGACTTTGGGCCAATCACTGGGAGATGGTGAGTTCTAGTTTCACTTTAGGTAGGAAAGCCGACTGGGTCACTCTGGGCCAATCCATCTCTCTCCACCCAAGCCACCTCACAGGGTTGTCATTCCAGGGTAAATAGGAAGAAGTGATATCATGCATGTTTAACACCTTGCGTTGGGTAATAAAGATAACAACAAAATAAGAACCTAATAAGTAAAACCCTGGGATCACCTAGTGGTTTCCTATCCCTATATAGTTCCTTTTCAGTAAAGACGGAACCAGAGAAACACTACTGTCCTATGGAAATCACTTCAAGTTTGAGAATCTGAATTGTGCTGCTGGTTCGAGGGCAGCTCAGTGCACATAACAGCCGTGCCCCCGACTTCACAATGGCAGCGATTTATTTAACAACGGTGGCAAGTCGAGGGCTAACCCGCAAAGAAGTAAATTCTATGAATTCTAATAAAAACGATGTCTAAATAGAATGCATCTATAATAATAGAGATTAATGCCTCGAGTGTCAATCCTGAAGCTGGCCTGGCGGAAGCCATCTTGGAGCCCCAGTGTTGCCCCAATGGAGCTGAGGGACAGGGATGCGGGGGGGGATTAGAGATAGTTGGGGCTGTCTAGTCAAAACCACATTGATAAAAATTGCCTCGACAATATGATTGCCGACGTCCGATGACGGATATGGCATAAGGAGAAGAAGAGGTCAAAACAAGAAGAGGTTTCTCTTGAGAACCAAGGACGTTCTCACACCTGGTCGGTGGAAGGAGGAGCGATGTCACCAGGCAACCAGACAGCACCTTGATTGGACCATGTGACTGATCTTTTGGAATTGGGGGTGGGAGAAACTTTCACGTTTAATTAGCTGAAAACTGTGGGGGTCTTCAGAGTCGGTTTTCACCAGATCCGTGCCAATATATCTATATAAATAAAAATGTAAAATAGTTTGTGCAAAGCCGCTAATCTCAGAAAGTACTGCACCGATCGGCACCACATTTTCACACAATGTTCTCAAGAACGTCCGAAGCAGTCATATGTACAGTTTGTGTGGCTGGCACACCTGTGCCATGTGCAAGCAGCACAAATGTAAAAGGTACGCACTTCTAAGGTTTTCACCTCCCTTAAGCTCCTCCCACCTGGCTGCTTCTTATGATGCGTCACGCAAATGCCCCTCACATTTCCAACGGTCATTTCCTCAGCAACCGAATAAGCCTCAAACATGGCACACTCCCATGTGGCCCATTTTTGGTCCTACGGAGCTGCATGGAGGCGTACTAAGCCCAAAACTAGGCATGTGGGGTGGCACACTCCAATGTGGCCCATTTTTGGTCCCAGGAGGCTGCATGGTAGGTAGGTAGGTAGAGGGATAGAGAGAGAAAGAGAGGCAAAAATACAGTAGGTAGGTAGATAGGTAGAGGGATAGAGAGAGAGAGAGAGGGAAAAATACAGTAGGTAGGTAGAGGGATAGAGAGAGAGGGAGAAATACGGTAGGTAGGTAGTTAGGTAGGTAGATAGGTAGAGGGATAGAGAGAGAGGGAGAAATACAGTAGGTAGGTAGAGGGATAGAGAGAGAGAGGGAGAAATACAGTAGGTAGGTAGGTAGAGGGATAGAGAGAGAGTGGGAGAAATACAGTAGGTAGGTAGGTAGGTAGGTAGGTAGGGAGGGAGGGAGGGAGGGAGGGAGGGAGGGAGGGAGAGGGAAAATACAGTAGGGAGGTAGGTTGGGGGTTATACGGTGGTTGTGTGTACGTTTTTGTGTGTGCAGGTGTAGATCTACACATAGATTGGTTGGACATTTAACCAGACTGGGCCAAAGCAACACGTGGCCGTGTGCAGCTAGTTTCCAATAAAGCTATTCTTTGAGGTAATCTACCTGCCTCGGAGTTTTTGCTTGCAATGAATGTATAACTTGGAAACCCGGCACCGCAAATAATGTTCTCTGTGTTGTCTTTTCCCTTCTATTTCAAAAAAAAGAAAAATCAGGATATTTTTATCCGCGTGAATAGCAAGGTATCGGAGGGCGAGCGGGCTGTCAGCATTCAAAACCCCGAGTGCTATTCTGAGAGGATTTTCTCCCTCTCTCTCTCGACTCTCTTCATCTTAAAATGACACTTTCATATTTTTTTCCGGCGGCTGGTTGGAAACACTTCAAAATCCCATTAGTCTCTTGTTTCCCACAGATGCTTGGAGAGGATTGGGTTCCTGCTGAATTTTATTTTCATGTTATTTTCCGCCTCGTGTACAGATGCGTCCTGCACTTACGACCGCCGCGGAGGCCAACCTCGACGTCGCTCGCAGTTGAAGTGCGTTCCGGGAGCCTTGCCCCCGTTTTACGGCTTTTCTCACCGGATCGCTCCGGTTTTTTCACGATCTTTCTCACCGCCATGGTGAAGGGACTCGCCGCCGTTGGTAAATGGGGAATACGGCTGTTAAGCGAATCCAGCTTCCCCGCGAACCTCACTCGTCAGAAGTTCGTAAAAAAGGATTATATGATCCCGGTCATGTGAAAAGTGGTCGTAAGTCACTTTCAGCGGTGACGCTGTAACTTTGGTCACTAAATGAATTTTTTTTTAAATAATCATTTTAATTATTTTTTCATAAACACAAATGGTAAAAATTTCACAGAAAACCACATCAAAGCGCATCAAAAAGCCATCTTTCATTATGAATTACCAATTTTTAAGGGTCTATTAATTTATCACTGATTTCTATAAGTCTCTTCAATAGTATCACTCATTTTTCATATCAGATTGTTACAATTCTTATATCTCAGCCTTGATCTTATTAGTTATTTTAACATCCTTTTATATATAAAGTATGACTATGTAGTGGCATTCTATTTATAAAACCAACAGAGAGAAGAAAAAAAGAAAATATAGATTTAAAAATCAAAAGTCCACTCTGAGTTGTATCCTCTAGAACAGGGGTCTCCAACCTTTGCAACTTTAAGTCTGAAGGACCAGCTCCCAGAATTCTGGGAGCTGAAGTCCTTCAGAATTAAAGTTGCAAAGGTTGGAGACCCCTGCTCTAGAAGACATGCTAACCGGGCATTCATAAATTCTGTTCAACTCAAAATAGTTATTATTCATAAGTAGTCTCATTTTATCAGTTTTAAATCTGAAACATTATCATATACCTTAATATCAATATCCCACAGTTCTTATCAAGTATATCAACATCAATCTATTTCTTCTTTAAGGGTGTCTTTAAAATCTGACCATCTATTTAACACCCCTTATTTACTCCCAACATGTCAATATAAGTTCCATATTACTAAAATATAAAATATGAAACAAGCTTGAATTTTACAAGTAGTTATTGACTAATTAATAATTCTTCGTCAACGTTCTATAACCATCGAAATACCGAATTAATCGTTAGTCATCTAAATATGACAGTTCTCATTATCAATCAGTATTAACTATCATGAACTGTTGTAAATCGAGGACTCCCTGTATTGAAGAAGCTCAAAGGACTCGATTTCACCCCAAGCAGTGTGGATCTGCGGGCTGAGGAGATTGTAATTCTGGGCACAATGACAGTTGTAACTTGAGGACAACCTCTCTACAGCTAGTCCTCAACTTACAACGGCTGTTGAGCCTATAATTTCTGTTGTTCGGCGAGACCATGGCTAAGTTGAAATTTGCCCTGTTTTACAAACTTTCTTGCTATGGTCGTTAAATGAATCACTGCAGTTGTTAAGTCAGGAACACGGTTGTTAAGTGAGTCTGGCTCCTCCACTGGTCGTAAAAGGGGATCACCTGACCCCAGGATGCTGCAACTGTCGTAAATATGAGTCAGTTGCCAAGCATCCGAATCTTGTTCGCCATGGGAATGCTGCAGGGGTCATAAGCGTGAAAAATGGTCAAAAGTCACTTTTCTCAGTGCCGTTGTAACTGTGAACGGTCACTAAATGAAGTGTTGCAAATCAAGGACTACCTATATGTATTTCCAATTTAGTCTCTAATTTTCCAAAGTGGCCCCTAAATGTAAATCTGTTTTAAAACCCAGCCTCCTGATCGTAGCAAGCAACATATGTTCGTTCACACAACCCACAACGAGGGAAAGAAGCTGCATAGAAAGAGGTACAGAACAGAAATCTAACAATGAGGACTAGTCGCTTTTAGAAAACCACCACGAATTCCGACACAGAATCCCTGCTGGTGTGATCTGCAAATCGAATGGTGAATTTAGAAAAAGGACGAGGATTAGATTCCCCCCCCCCTTTCAAAGTACAGGGAGTCCTCAATTTACAATGATTCATTTAGTGACCGTTCAAAGTTACAACGGCGCTGCAAAAACTGAGCATTTTTTACACAGCTGTGGCCGCATCCCCATGATCCTGCGAGCAAAATTCAAATGCTCGGCGATTGACTCGTATTTATGACGGTCGCAGTGTCCTGGGGGGGGGGTGTCACACGAGCCCCCTTTTGCGACCTCCTGGCAAGCGAAGCCAACGGGAAAGCCAAATTCACTTAACAACCGTGTTGCTAACTAAACCACGCCAAAGATTCGCTTAACAACAGCGGCAAAGAAAAGTCGTACAACGGAGCAAAACTTGCTTAAGAAATGTCCCGCTCAGCCACGGAATACTAAACCATGGCAGAGGTTCGCTTAACGGCGGCGGCAAAGAAAAGTCGTACAACGGAGCGAAACTCGCTTCCGAAATGTCTCGTTCGGCCACGGAAACTTCGGCTACCGTTGCAGTCGTAAGCCGAGGACTGCCTGTAAAAGAGAAAACCTTTCACCCCCTTTTAAAAACAGGAGTGTACTTGTGGTGTGTTTGTGTGTGTGTTTGCTTGTGAGTTGAACTTCCCCTGGAGGGTGTGAGTGGTTTGAAATCCGGCGTTAACAAGATTGTCTCTTGTCTCATAAACAGGCTGTGGGGATCTGGAGTTGATAAAAAGAGAGGCGGACAAGGAAGATTAATAAAACCCGGGTGGGTGGGTGGAAATGGAAGAGAAGAAAGAGGGGAAAAATTTCATTTTCTTTTATCTCCCAGGAGTTCGCCTCCCTGGCCTTCAATTTCACTTACTGTCGGCAAGGGAGAACCCAGGGCCAAGCAGGTTATTTTATTTTATTTATTTTTCCAGGGCAAAACTGGAGCTTCGGAATTGATTATAAGTTGGAGGGTTTTTTTTTTTTCCGGCCACCTGGGAAATCAAAGATGTCTCAAATTCGGTTTAAGAAGTGTTGGAAGGAAAACCCATCCGGCTCAGTCCCCAGCCGAGAGAAAGATGCTGGAAATAAAACGGAGGCCGGAGGCCGATTGGAAGGGACGTCCGTTTATTGATGAAGGAGAACCACGAGGTTCTGGGGCAGCTGCCCAAAGGGCTGAAGGAGTGGACGGATCTTTATTTATTTATTTATTTTATTTTTATTTTATTGAATTTATACCCCGCCCTTCTCCAAACGGACCCAGGGCGGCGCACAGGAATGTTAAAATACATACAAAACATATAAAATTTTAAAAACTTATTCTAATATTATTCTAACTTATTCTTTATAATTTCTCTAACTCTGAAGTTTGGGGTTTTGTGCAAGATGGGCTTTGTGCTCCAAAAGAGTGTTGGGTCATTCTTATTATGGCTGATGGCTAGGTCTTATGTTAGATTTTTGAGTGAGGGGCTGCTTGCTCTAATCCTGTCACTCTCCATGGAACTCTGGGTCACTCTGGCCCAATCACCAGGACACAGTGAGTTCTAGTTTCGCCTTAGGCATGAAAGCCAGCTAGGTGACTTTGGGCCAATCACCAGGAGATGGTGAGTTCTAGTCCCACCTTAGACATGAAAGCCAAGTAGGTGACTCTGGCCCAATCACCAGGAGGTAGGTAGGTAGGTAGGTAGGTAGGTAGGTAGGTAGGGAGAGGGAGGGAGAGGGAGAAATACAGTAGGTAGGTAGGTAGGGGGAAAGAGGGAGAAATATGGTAGGTAGGTAGGTAGGTAGGTAGGTAGGTAGGTAGGTAGAGGGAGAGAGGGAGAAATACAGTAGGTAGGTAGGTAGAGGGAGAGGGAGAGAGGGAGAAATACAGTAGGTAGGTAGGTAGGTAGGTAGGTAGAGGGAGAGAGGGAGAAATACAGTAGGTAGGTAGGTAGCTAGAGGGATAGAGAGGGAGAAATAGAGTAGATAGGTAGGTAGGGAGGTAGGTAGAGGAAGAGAGGGAGAAATACAGTAGGTAGGTAGGTAGGTAGCTAGAGGGATAGAGAGGGAGAAATACAGCAGGTAGGTAGAGAGATAGAGAGGGATAAATACAGTAGGTAGGTAGGTAGAGGGAGAGGGAGAGAGAGGGGGATAAATACAGTAGGTAGGTAGGCAGAAGGAGAGAGGGAGAAATACGCTAGGTAGGTAGGTAGGTAGGGGGAGAGAGAGGGAGGGAGAAATACGGTAGGTAGGTAGGTAGGTAGGTAGGTAGGTAGGTAGGTAGGTAGAGGGAGAAAGGGAGAAATACAGTAGATAGGTAGAGGGAGAGAGGGAGAAATACGGTAGGTAGGTAGATAGGTAAAGAGAGAGAGGGAGAAATACGGTAGTTAGGTAGGTAGGTAGGTAGGTAGAGGGATAGAGAGAGAGAGAGAGAGAGGGAGAAATACGGTAGGTAGGTAGGTAGGTAGGTAGGTAGGTAGGTAGGTAGGTAGTAGGTAGGTAGGTAGAGGGAGAAAGGGAGAAATGCAGTAGATAGGTAGGTAGGTAGAGGGAGAGAGGGAGAAATATGGTAGGTAGGTAGGTAGAGGGAGAGAGGGAGAAATACGGTAGGTAGGTAGGTAGAGGGATAGAGAGAGAGGGAGAAATACAGTAGGTAGGTAGAGGGATAGAGAGAGGGGGGGGATAAATACAGTAGGTAGGTAGGTAGGTAGAGGGAGAGAGGGAGAAATACGGTAGGTCTGTAGGTAGGTAGAGGGAGAGAGAGGGAGGGAGAAATACAGTAGGTAGGTAGGTAGAGGGAGAGAGGGAGAAATACAGTAGGTAGGTAGGTAGGTAGGTAGGTAGGTAGGTAGAGGGGAGAGGGAGAAATACGGTAGGTAGGTAGGTAGGTAGAGGGAGAGAGGGAGAAATACGGTAGGTAGGTAGGTAGGTAGGTAGGTAGGTAGGTAGAGGGAAAGAGGGAGAAATACGGTAGGTAGGTAGGTAGGTAGAGGGATAGAGAGAGAGAGGGAGAAATACAGTAGGTAGGTAGAGGGATAGAGAGAGAGAGGGAGAAATACAGTAGGTAGGTAGAGGGATAGAGAGGGAGAAATATAGTAGGTAGGTAGGTAGAGAGAGAGAGGGAGAAATACGGTAGGTAGGTAGGTAGAGGGAGAGAGGGAGAAATACGGTAGGTAGGTAGGTAGGTAGGTAGGTAGAGGGATAGAGAGAGAGAGGGAGAAATACAGTAGGTAGGTAGAGGGAGAGAGGGAGAGAGGGAGAAATACAGTAGGTAGGTAGAGGGAGAGAGAGGGAGGGAGAAATACAGTGGGTAGGTAGAGAGAGAGAGGGAGAAATACGGTAGGTAGGTAGGTAGGTAGGTAGGTAGGTAGGTAGGTAGGTAGGTAGGTAGGTAGGTAGGTAGGTGGAGAGAGGGAGAAATACGGTAGGTAGGTAGGTAGGTAGGTAGGTAGGTAGGTAGGTAGGTAGAGGGAGAGAGGGAGAAATACGGTAGGTAGGTATGTAGGTAGAGGGATAGAGAGAGAGAGGGAGAAATACAGTAGGTAGGTAGAGGGATAGAGAGAGAGGGGGGGGAGACAGTAGGTAGGTAGGTTGGGGTGTTATACGGTGCTTGTGTGTACGTGTTTGTATGTGCAGGTGTAGATCTACATATAGATTGGTTGGCCTTTTAACCAGACTGGGCGACAGCAACGCGTGGCCGCAAATGGCTAGTCGCAAATAAAATAAAATAAAATAAAATAAAATAAAATAAAATGGTGATTTCTCAAATCCCTTCCCTGCCCGTCCTGTTGGCTAAAGGGCCTGAAATATACACCAACACACAATTTCCCTTAATTATGGGCGAAACGTCGAGATGCCCGACGCCCACCAAGAATCTGGCCGATCATCTCCGAAACCGGCTACACCAAATTTGTTCTCAACGGTGAGAAGAGAAAACTGCCGTGCTTGTGAGAAATTATCTGGAGCAAAACAGACCTCAGGGGGGTGAAAGGATGTTTTAATCTGATTTTCCAGGCAGCTGGAAAGAGCCGATAGGAAATCCTGCCTGGGACAGTTAGCAACAGTGGGAATCCATGTTTGTTTACAATTAAAACTCCATGGCGGAGATCTGATTAAGTGTCCCCCTTTTTTTTTTAAAGGGGGGGGGAATCACATTAAGGTAAATGAGGTAATCACCCCGGCTTATTCTGGTTTTACAGGCACATTTTTTCCAGTTGGTGGGTGAAAACAAAACATCTCTTTTTTAGGGCCTGATTTTGGCAGACTTTTCAAAAATCAGATTTTGCTGGAGCATCAGGTTGATTCAGGAAGGGTTAGAATAGAATAACAGAGTTGGAAGGGACCTTGGAGGTCTTCTAGTCCAACCTCCTGCCTAGGCAAGAAACCCTACACTACTTCAGACAAATGGTTATCTAAACTCTTCTTAAAGACTTCCAGTATTGGGGCATTCACAACTTCTGGAGGCAGGTAGTTCCACTGATTAATTGTTCTCACTGTCAGGAAATTTCTCCTTAGTTCTAAGTTGCATCTCTCCTTGATTAGTTTCCATCCATTGCTTCTTGTTCTACCCTCAGGTGCCTTGGAGAATAGCTTGACTCCCTCTTCTTTAGGGCAACCCCTGAAATATTGGAACACTGCTATCATGTCTCCCCTGGTCTTTCTTTTCACTAGACTAGACATACCCAGTTAATTGGGTTAATTGGATTTACAGACGGATATATTCGCTGATACAAGTACAGTGAATTATGACCACAAAAAGCAGAGACATCACCCTGCCAACAAACATGGGTAATTTGGAAAGTATTTACTGCATTCAGTAAAACGATATAGAAAAGATGTGGAGACTCTGGAAAGAGTGCAGAGAAGAGCAACCAAGAGGATGAGGGGACTGGAGACTAAAACATATGAAGAACGGTTGCAGGAGCTGGGTATGTCTAGTTTAATGAAAAGAAGGACAAAGAATGACAAGATAGTGTTCTTCCAATCTCTCAGGGGCTGCCCCAAAGAAGAGGGAGTCAAGCTATTCTCCAAGGCACCTGAGGGCAGAACAAGAAGCAATGGGTGGAAACTAATCAAGGAGAGAAGCAACTTAGAACTGAGGAGGAATTTCCTGACAGTAAAAACAATTAACCAGTGGAACTACTTGCCTCCAGAAGTTGTGAATGCCCCAACACTGGTAGACTTTAAGAGGATGTTGGATAGCCATTTGTCTGAAATGGTATAGCGTTTCCTGCCTAGGCAGGGGGTTGGACTAGAAGACCTCCAAGGTCCCTTCCAACTCTGCTATTGTATTGTATTGCATTACATTTTACCAATGATTGGAGAGAGAGAAAAGGAGTTTGGAAATGAAGAAAACTAAAAAATAATTAGATAATACACTTAGATAAAGAAATAAAATGGTTAGTCTGCGTGTGATAAGAATAATGATGTTTAATACTGATATATTATTACTAGAAGATAGTAAGAAGAAAACTGGTCAGTTTTATAATGTTTAAAATGCTTGATATATTATAATCCAAATCTTAAGGAAATAATGTTCATATGAACGTGAACGATGTGGCGAAAGAGGAACAATGTTGCACAGAGATGCCAGTACCCAGGCGACACCCTGCATAAGGATAGAACAAGAAGCAATGGGTGGAAACTAATCAAGGAGAGAAGCAACTTAGAACTGAGGAGGAATTTCCTGACAGTGAGAACAATTAGTCAGTGGAACAGAAGTTGCCTCCAGAAGTTGTGAATCCCCCAACACTGGAGGTTTTTAAGAAGATGTTGGATAGCCATTTGTCTGAAATGGTGTAGGGCTTCCTGCCTAGGCAGAGAGTTGGATTAGATGACCTCCAAGGTCCCTTCCAACTCTGCTATTGTATTGTATTGTATTGTATTGTATTGTATTGTATTGTATTGTATTGTATTGTATTGTATTGTATTGTATTGTATTGTATTGTATTGTAAGGAAAGATGGAATGTTTATTTTTGTAATTGAAAAATAAAAGTCATTTTTTAAAAAAAAGTGCGCATAGCCAACGGCAGGAATGGGTTCTGGCAGGCACTCCTGCTGGTCCGTTTGTGTGCATGCTGTATGTGCACGCACACACACTTAATGCGCGCACATGCACAGTACAACCAATACTGTTCTTTTCATGCGCAGAAGCAAAAAACAAGATGGCGGTGCCTATGGCGCTGGCCGGAGAACCAGTTCAGGGGTGTGGCAGGCCTTGGTCGCTGCTGGTTCCAAGGACCCAGGCTGTCAAACCACTACCGGTTTGGCCGAACTGGTCCAAACCGGTAGGAATCCACCACTAGTCAAGGCTCTGGTTTTTCCAGTTGCAATGGACGGCCGTGAAAGTTGGAGCATAACAAAGGCTGAGGGTCAAAAGAATGGAGGGCCTGGAACCCTGGGGCTGGAGAAGCTGCTGTGGCCCAGAGGTGGAGCTCTTGCCTCACAAGCAGGAGGTTGTGAGTTCGATCCTAGGTAGAGGCACATGTAGGGTCTCCTGCTTGGGCAGGGGGTTGGACTAGATGACCTGCAAGGTCCCTTCCAACTCTGTGAATCTGTCAAAGACTCCTGCATTGAGACAAGCCTTGGGTTTGCGTCCCAAAGAGTCCTAATTCCCCAAACTGCCAATTGAAAAGAAGGGGAGGAGAATTAAGGTGGTCAAAAATGAATCATTTTAATCTATCTCTGTAATTTAGGATTTTTCAGGCTTGATAACTTGAAGAGGGGTGGACTTCCACTCCCAGAATTCCCCAGCCAGCGTGCTTTAAGATGGGTGGACTTCCATTCCCAGAATCCCCCAGCCAGTATCCTTTAAGATGGGTGGACTTCCACTCCCAGAATTCCCCAGCCAGCATCCTGTAAGATGGGTGGACTTCCACTCCCAGAATCCCCCAGCCAGCATCCTGTAAGATGGGTGGACTTCCACTCCCAGAATCCCCCAGCCAGCATCCTGTAAGATGGGTGGACTTCCACTCCCAGAATTCCCCAGCCAGCATCCTGTAAGATGGGTGGACTTCCACTCCCAGAATTCCCCAGCCAGCCTCCTTTAAGATGGGTGGACTTCCACTCCCAGAATCCCCCAGCCAGCATCCTGTAAGATGGGTGGACTTCCACTCCCAGAATTCCCCAGCCAGCATCCTGTAAGATGGGTGGACTTCCACTCCCAGAATTCCCCAGCCAGCATCCTTTAAGATGGGTGGACTTCCACTCCCAGAATTCCCCAGCCAGCATCCTTTAAGATGGGTGGACTTCCACTCCCAGAATTCCCCAGCCAGCATCCTGTAAGATGGGTGGACTTCCACTCCCAGAATCCCCCAGCCAGCATCCTTTAAGATGGGTGGACTTCCACTCCCAGAATTCCCCAGCCAGCATCCTGTAAGATGGGTGGACTTCCACTCCCAGAATCCCCCAGCCAGCATCCTGTAAGATGGGTGGACTTCCACTCCCAGAATTCCCCAGCCAGTATCCTTTAAGATGGGTGGACTTCCACTCCCAGAATTCCCCAGCCAGCATCCTGTAAGATGGGTGGACTTCCACTCCCAGAATCCCCCAGCCAGCATCCTGTAAGATGGGTGGACTTCCACTCCCAGAATTCCCCAGCCAGCATCCTGTAAGATGGGTGGACTTCCACTCCCAGAATTCCCCAGCCAGCCTCCTTTAAGATGGGTGGACTTCCACTCCCAGAATCCCCCAGCCAGCATCCTGTAAGATGGGTGGACTTCCACTCCCAGAATTCCCCAGCCAGCATCCTGTAAGATGGGTGGACTTCCACTCCCAGAATTCCCCAGCCAGCATCCTTTAAGATGGGTGGACTTCCACTCCCAGAATTCCCCAGCCAGCATCCTTTAAGATGGGTGGACTTCCACTCCCAGAATTCCCCAGCCAGCATCCTGTAAGATGGGTGGACTTCCACTCCCAGAATCCCCCAGCCAGCATCCTTTAAGATGGGTGGACTTCCACTCCCAGAATTCCCCAGCCAGCATCCTGTAAGATGGGTGGACTTCCACTCCCAGAATTCCCCAGCCAGCATCCTGTAAGATGGGTGGACTTCCACTCCCAGAATTCCCCAGCCAGCATCCTGTAAGATGGGTGGACTTCCACTCCCATAATTCCCCAGCCAGCCTCCTTTAAGATGGGTGGACTTCCACTCCCAGAATCCCCCAGCCAGCCTCCTTTAAGATGGGTGGACTTCCACTCCCAGAATTCCCCAGCCAGCCTCCTTTAAGATGGGTGGACTTCCACTCCCAGAATCCCCCAGCCAGCATCCTTTAAGATGGGTGGGCTTCTACTCCCAGAATCCCCCAGCCAGCATCCTTTAAGATGGGTGGACTTCCACTCCCAGAATCCCCCAGCCAGAATGCTTTAAGAGGGGTGGACTTCCACTCCCAGAATCCCCCAGCCAGCATGCTTTAAGATGGGTGGACTTCCACTCCCAGAATCCCCCAGCCAGCATCCTTTAAGATGGGTGGGCTTCTACTCCCAGAATTCCCCAGCCAACATCCTTTAAGATGGGTGGACTTCCACTCCCAGAATCCCCCAGCCAGAATGCTTTAAGAGGGGTGGACTTCCACTCCCAGAATCCCCCAGCCAGCATGCTTTAAGATGGGTGGACTTCCACTCCCAGAATCCCCCAGCCAGCATCCTTTAAGATGGGTGGACTTCCACTCCCAGAATCCCCCAGCCAGCATGCTTTAAGATGGGTGGACTTCCACTCCCAGAATCCCCCAGCCAGCGTGCTTTAAGAGCGGTGGATTTCCACTCCCAGAATCCCCCAGCCAGCATGCTTTAAGATGGATGGAATTCAGCTTCCAGAATTCCCCAGGCATCATGCTTTACAATTCCCCAGCATCTTTAAGAGAGGTGGACTAATTCTAAGCCACCTGCAGATTTCTGGGAATTAAAATCCACTCCCCTAGAAAACATCAAAAGGACCGATACATCAAACATGGGGCCCCCAACCATCTCCTTGACCATTTCGTCCCAGCTGAGGACCCCCCTCCAAACAGAGATCCCAGAATCCCCAGCCGGTCTGGGCCCGAGGCATTCTGGGAAATTTACTTTTAATCTGGCACCAAAACGGAGGAGACAGTCAAAAGATTAAGGGAGAACTCAATAGAGGGAAATAATCAACTTTATCCTTCGGGTTTTGTTCTCAATTCCCTCTCAGAGCCTCTGGAGAAATTAAGGTCTGTTAGTCAATTATTCCTGAAGCTAAAGCGATTAAAGACTCGATAGAAACTTGGTTAATAGGACAGCCGCAACAATAAAAAAAAATGGAAAAGGAAAAGGGAAGTACAGATAGAAAAATAGCCAGGGAGAAATGGAAGCCTAATGCAGAATGAACTATGGTTGAGGTCCGTGGTGTGGCACCCAGAGCCCTTGCCATCTTCACTGAAATGTTGTACTGCCCAGGGTTGGGTCAGAACTGGAATTCAGGACCCCTAACAGCTTCCCAAGGCTGGGATAGCTGATGAAGGGTTAATGTCAGGGTTCCAAATAGCACCCCAAATTAAATCAGAGTCCGAGGCAAAGTATTGCTCAAAGTTCCAATTTATAAAGAGAGCCATGTTGGCACATCTGGGGAAACCCGAATCTGGAAGCTTCCCGGTTTCCCCACCCAGTTGAAAGTTCAAGATCTGGCCCCCCACACCCACCAGTCCATCCCATGGTCCCATCTCCCACTGCCGTGCTGGCTTTCCCACCCACCCAGTTCCAGTCAGGTGCAGAGGTGTAAAGACAAAGGATGACCTTGGTTTTCTAGAAAGAATGTTGTTATGGCTACATATCATCAAACTCCGTACAATACCTCCTCCCATTTTCCCACAACAGAAAAGACATAGCAGAAGAATAGAAAGTGTGGCAGGCCAAGGAGCCAAAAGAAAAGATGGCTGCAGGCCTTGACTTTCTAGAAAGAATGTTGTTATGGCTACCTATCATCTAATTCCGTACAATGCCCCCTCCCATTTCCCCACAATAGAAAAAGGCATAGCAGAAGAATAGAAAGTGTGGCAGGCCAAGGAGCCAAAAGAAAAGATGGCTGCAGGCCTTGACTTTCTAGAAAGAATGTTGTTATGGCTACCTATCTTCTAACTCCATACAATCCCCCTTCCCATTTCCCCACAATTGAAAATGCCTAGCAGAAGAATAGAAAGTGTGGCAGGCCAAGGATCCAAAAGGAACATGGCTGCAGGCCTGACACACAGCCCTCTCTGCGGGAACACAAGCTGTCCCCCCAGTTTATCTCTACAGCGCATGCACACACACCTCCCGCCGGCCAGCTGATTTTTGGGTCTTTTTGGTTTGGTAGTTGTAGTTCGCCGAACTGGTAGTGGTTTGGTGGCCTAGGTCACAGGACCCAGTAGTGACCCAGGTTGCCATGCCCTCAAACTGGTTCTCCTGGCTGTTTTTTGCTTCTGCGCATGCACAGAGCAATTTTTATTGCACTGCGCGTGGGGCGCAGCCCTGAACAAACCGGCAGTAGCGACTGCCAGAACCCTCCCATGGTCTCTGCAGTGCATGCGTGCAGGGATGGGCGCATGCAGGAGATGCATGCGCAGAGGGCAGAGGGATCAGGAGCGCATGTGCGGCGGTGTGTGGCTCCCACCTGCAGCCCATTTTTGGCCCCGGAAAGCTGCAGGGAGGCGCAGGAGGGCAGGGCATGGGAGGGGTGTATTGCATTATGGGTGTATTTCAGCACGCAACAGTGGTGGGTTCCAGGCGGTACCCCCCAGCACGCATGTACCGGTGCCTGCTGGAAGCAGCAGCCATCGTACCGGAACAATGCTTTGGAGGGCCCGCTTGCCCTCGTTCCTTATCTGTATTTGAAGGAAACGGGCCATTTGCACATGTATTTGTAGCATAGGGCGCCTGCGAGATGCTCCACTAAGCAGCTGGAGCATCGCAGTGCAAAGTGTGCGTGCCCGTGGTGGATGACCAGCCCCGTTGCAGCGCACCAGCTTCAATAGGAGCCAAAACCCACCACTGGCATGCAGCGACGACAAGGTTAGTCATCATTGGTGTGGGGCAGTCAACCTTTTTATACCTACTGCCCACTTTTGTATCTCTGTTAGTAGTAAAATTTTCTAACCGCCCACCGGTTCCACAGGAATGGTGATTTATAAAGTAGGGAAGTCAATTAAATTTAAAAAAGGAAAGGGCTTCAGTATCGGACAAAACCCCTAACGTCCACCATGAAAGCTGGAACGCCCACTAGTGGGCGGTAGGGACCAGGTTGACTACCACTGAGATAGAGAGATAGACAGATAGACAGATAGACAGATAGAGAGAGAGAGACAGACAGACAGAGAGATATAGACAATGATAGATAGATAGATAGATAGATAGATAGATAGATAGATAGATAGATAGATAGATAGATAGATAGATGATAGGTAGGTAGGTAGGTAGGTAGGTAGGTAGGTAGGTAGGTAGGTAGGTAGGTAGGTAGGCAGGCAGGCAGATAAATCAGGGGTAGTCAACCTTTTTATACCTACCGCCCACTTTTGTATCTCTGTTCGTAGTGAAATTTTCTAACCGCCCACCGGTTCCACAGGAATGGTGATTTATAAAGTAGGGAAGTCAATTGAATTTTAAAAAAGGGAAAGTGCTTCAGTATCGGACAAAACCCCCACCGCTCACCCTGAAAGCTGGAACGCCCACTAGGGGGCGGTACATAAGAACATTATTGCTGGAAGAGGCCACAGCCCATCCAGTCCAGCCTTCTGTCTCCCACAGTGGCTCCCCATTTGCTTCAGGGTCTTCCCAAGCAGATGTCTTCACCTGCTTAGGATTCCCTGCAAATGGCATTGAGAGACATCCTGCCTATCTCTCCAACCGGGAGGGTGTCCTTAGGCATCCCTCATGATAGCCATGGATACCCTTGTTCTCCATGAACTCCTCTCATCCTTTCTTGAAGGTGTCGAGGCTGACAGCTGTCACCACTTCTTCTGGCAGGGAGTTCCATAGACCAGGGATCCTCTGGGTGAAAAAGTCTTTCCTCTTATTTGTTGGAGGTCTAGCTATCCAAAGTTTCATGGAGGGCCCCCTAGTTCTAGAGTTGTGCGATAGGGAAAACAGTTTTTCCTTCTCTACTTTGTCCACACCGTGCATGATTTTATAGACTTCAATCAGGTGGCCTCTCAGGCACCATCGTTCTGGAGTGAAGAGGCCCAGCCGTTGCAGCCTCCGATGGTAAGGAAGGGGTTCCAGCCCTCTAATCCTTCTGGTTGTCCTCCTCTGCCCCTTTTCCATTTACATATGGAAATGGAAGGGACCAGGATGACTACCTCTAGTGTAGGGTCTCCTGCTTGGGCAGCGGGTTGGACTAGATGACCTACAAGGTCCCTTCCGACTCCGTTAATCTGTATCTGTACGTCTCCCCTGGTCCTTCTCCTTCCTGGACTAGCCATGCCCAGTTCCTGCAACCGTTCTGCGTATGTTTTCGCCTCCGGTGCCCTAAAATCTTCTCGGCTGCCCTTCCTTTCGAAGAATAAAGTCTTGTCGCTGACCTCATGCTTTGCAAAATGAATTTTCTTTCTTATCTGTTTTTTGGCCGTCGTCGCAGGCGAACAGCTTCTCTCCACGCTCGACTGGACTTAACCTGCAATCTGGCGGGGAACGCAGGATGCTTTAACCTCATTACGGGGTTCATTTTGCTCTGCCAGCCAACGCGGAGGTGGTTCGCCGCTCCTGGCACGGCGCGGAGAGAGTTCGGTCAGTCCCATTAAGAGCGACTCCTTTCCTTTTTCTCCACACCGCGAGAGACACGTTCGAAGCAATTAATTCTCTCTCGAGCATTTCAGGGCCAAGAATCGATGGAGCGCCTCAGGTTTTCCATGCGCGTTTTAAGAGATGGGGGGAGAGGAGGGGGCTGAATGGCAAATTGGACGATCCCCCCCCAAAAATAAAATGAATTTTTAAAAAATCGATCCGCGAGGAGCCAAGAACGAGTTCTACGCCGCCATGAAAAACGATGTGGCGGGGAGGAATTTTGGGGCTTTTAGGAAACTCAAGCGCATGAATGCGCATGCAGGCGAGTCCTCGGCTTGCGACCACACTCGGGATCGGAATCTCCCTTGCTAAACACGACAGTTGTTCTGTGAGTTGTGCCTGATTTAATAATAATAATATATTGTCATTGTACTAAAATTACAATGAAATTGGTTGATTTGATTTGACGAGGTCGCTCGGCCTCCGAGTGTTAAGCAAGTCACCCCTGCCGTCGTTAAGCGGATCAGTTGGCCATTAAGCGAATCCAGGTTCGCCCTGCCCTTGTCTCCACAATGGAGCTCCAATTTTGGGGTTCGCCCTGCTCGCTTCTCTTGACCCCTAATCTCCCTTTTACATGGTGTTTCGTCTCCCTGTTGTGGCCCGCCAGCGACCAGCACAGCTGGCAGCTGATTCAGATAGTGAGGAGGTTGGGGAGGAACATGGGCCAGTGCTGGACGTCTCCGTGGTCATGTGGCCGGCGTGACTCAACGCCAAAGGCGCACGGAACGCTGTTCCCTTCCCACCAAAGGTGGCTCCTATTTTTCTACTTGCATTTTTTTACGTGCTTTCGAACGGCTAGGTTGGCAGAAGCTGGGACAAGTCGCGGGAGCTCACTCTGTTACGTGGCGCTGGGGATTCGAACCGCCAAATGCTGATTTTTCTGATCGGCAAACTCAGTGCCTTCGCCCCTGAGCCTTCTGACAACTGTAGGATTTAGGGGTTCGCCTGCCCTTCTCTTCCTCCCAGCCCCTGTCTCCCTCTGCCCAGCTACCCTGAATGCCTCCAGCAGAGAGACAGACCAGACAATCCTGGTTAATAATTCATGTCTCATGTAAGGCTGTTATTCGCCAAAAACCGGCATCAGGGAATGGAGTCATAATTGGCTGGCAGCTCCAAGTTCTTCTGAATAATATATGATTTGTTTCAGGGCTCAGAAGTTGGTTTGGATGCAGTGGTAGGTTCCAGATCTCATTGCAACTGGTACGCTGCGCACCGAGCCGGACGTCCTAGTCGAGCACGTACGCCGTGCACACATGCGCACGCCACCTCCCTGCGACACCCAAGTGCTCAGGGGTGGCTGCGAAGGTGCCGCACACTGTGCGCGCATGCGCAATTGGCTGGTCACATTATAAACAGCCATAGAACCAGTGGTGGGATACGACTGGTACGCCCCAGTACGGGCGTACCGCTGTCTGCTGGGATCACCAGGTACCGTTCCGATATGGTGCTCCAGAGGGCGTACCCACCCACCCGCCCTCTTTACCTGCATTTGAGCTAATCGAGGCTTCCACGCAGAGCTTAGGGCGCTTGTGCGACACTCTGCCGAGCAGCTGGAACATCGTGGGTAGTAAGTACACATTTCAGACCTCACCACTGCATAGAACAGGGGTCTGAAACTCAATTTACCTGGGGGCTGCTGGAGGCAGAGGCTGGGTGAGGCTGGGCCGCGTAAGGGATTCCTTATATTAATATTAATACTAATATTATACTTTCATATCACGGTGGGGGCCACAAGATACCGTCCTGTGGGCCGCAATTGGCCCGCAGGCCGCGAGAATGAGACCTCTTCTATGCCAGAGGTCTCATGCTCGTGGCCCGTGGGCCAATTGCGGCCCGCATGACGGTATCTTGTGGCCCCCACCGTGATATGCAGGCGGGCGGGTGGGCCAAATGAGCCACTGTACTAGTATGATAGTTGCTGTTCCCAGCTACTACCAGTATGCCTTTACCAGGCTGTACCGCCCAGAACCCACCACTGGTCTGATGGGTTCCAACCTTCATCCCAAAGGTGAAGCCACCAGCAGAACACAACAAGAATGAATAAACCAAGGTTTTGTCTACATAAACCTAGTTAATACGAAATCAAGCTGGAAGGGCAGGAGGCATCTGTTGGGTCTCCCCCTGGTCTGCTGGGAGACCTTCTGAGGAAACTCTTCAGACCCCAAAAGGTGGGACTCAGTGAACCGATTCACGGGCGTGGCCAGCCTGCCATTCGTACCGGTTGGGAAATGTATGCCAGATTTTTACTACCTATTCGGCCAACCCGGACCGAATAGGTAGGACCCCACCTCTGGCGCATGCGCAGAAACATGCCAGCGATGGAAGAAGAGACTGGGGAACCAGTTCGGGGGCGTGGCAGGCCATTGGTTTCTGCCGGTTCCAGCGAACCAGGCTGCCAAACCACTACGGCTTTGGCCAAACCGGTCCGAACCGGTAAGAACCCACCACTGGTTGGGACTGGACTCAGGGTCTTGCATGTTTGAGAGGACTGTAATCACTGGGTGACACTTCCTCCTTCTGGGTCAATGTACAGGAGGTTTGGGCAACTCAAAGCTACAACATGGGAAGTGGAACATGGCCATTGGAGTACGGGTAGCCCTGGGCTTACCACCCCAATTGAGCCCCAAATTTCTGTGGCTAAGCGAGACAGTTGTTGGTGAGTTCTGACCCGTTTTACGACCTTTCTTGTCACAGACAAAGAACAAGGAACATGGTTGTTAAATGAATCGGCCTTCCCCGTTGAGTTGTTTGGTCAGACGTTTGCAAAAGGGGATCGCATGACACCAGGACTCTGCAACCCTCCTAAATACAAGCGGTCCTCCACTTACAACAATTCATTTAGGGACGGTTCCAACAGCACTGAAAAAAGTGATTTAGGACACCATGCTTCACAGTTATGGCCTTCGTAGCATCCCCATGGTCACACGATCAAAATTCAGACGCTTGGCAAGCGATTCATATTTATGACCCTTGTAGTGTCCTGGGGGTCATATGATCCCTTTTTGCGACCTTCTGACAAGCGAGGTCAATGGGGAAGCCTGATTCACTTAACAACCATGTTACTAACAACAATTACAACGATTCACTTAACAACTAGGACTAGAAAGGTGGTAAAATGGGGCAGAGGAGCCAGTTGCCAAGCATCTCAATTTCGATCACCACAAGGGATGGTGCAATGGTCATAAGTGTGAAAAATGGTCATAAGTCCATTTTTAGTGCCTAAAGAGGGACTAGAAGTCCCGGTCTCCTGGTGCTTGGCCCAAAGTCCCCCAGTTGGTTTTCACACCTAAGGAGGTACTAGAACTCCCAGTCTCCTGGTGATTGGCCCAAAAATCACCCAGTGGCCTTTCACGCCTAAAGGAGGGACTAGAACTCCCAGCTTCCTGGTGATTGGCCCACAAATCACCCAGTTTCACGCCTAAAGGAGGGACTAGAACTCCCAGCTTCCCGGTGATTGGCCCAAAAATCACCCAGTGGCCTTTCACGCCTAAAGGAGGGACTAGAACTCCCAGCTTCCTGGTGATTGGCTCAAAGTCACCCAGCCAGCTTTCATGCCTAAGGCGGGACTAGAACTCACTATCGCCTGGTGATTGGCCCAAAATCACTCAGTTGGCTTTCATGTCTAAGGTGGAACTAGAACTCACTGTCTCCTGGTAGTTGGCCCAAAGACACCAAGTTGGTTTTCATGCCTAAGGTGGAACTAGAACTCACTATCTCCTGGTGATTGGTCCAATATCACTCAGTTGGCTTTCATCCCTAAGGCGGGACTAGAACTCCCAGCCTCCTGGTGATTGGCCCAAAGTCACCCAGCTGACCTTCATGCCCAAGGCAGGACTAGAACTCGCAGTCTCCTGGTTCCTAGCCTAGTGCCTTAACCATTAATATTGCTTTCGATTCTTTTTTATTTCTCTGCATTTCACTGCAACATCTGTGAGCTTATGAAGTGCCTCTCCATCTATTTAAGGTTGTAGCGAAGAGGTCCTTGAGTTTTCGGCATGAAAAACTCTTAAGCAACAACATTCAGAGGCAGAAATGGAAATTTCACACGACCTCCAAAATTCCAGCACCCTTTAAAAATATATCCCAGATCCTCTTTTTAACGAAAAGTACGTGCTTTTGGTACGAGAAGTCGAAATATTTTCAGAAAATTCGTTTGGCAGGATTCACAAAAGGCGGCCCAGGGAGCTAAATCAAGGTTGGGTTACTTGCCCATCAGCCTGTGGTGTGAATCAGGATGTCAACTTTTAAGCCTTATGTTAAATATTCATTTTGGTGTAAGATGTTCCCGGTAGTCCTTGATTTATGACCACAATTCAGAGCCAAAATTGTGCCAACTCAACTGCAAAGCCAGACGGTTCTTACGTCAGCCTTGACTATTTTCCACACTTCCCCGTTTTATGACCTTTCTTAAACAGAGTTGGAAGGGACCTTGGAGGTCATCTAGTCCAACCCCCTGCCTAGGCAGGAAGCCCTATACCAGTGATGCGGGGGGAGCGCAGGGGGGTCATGCGTGGGCGTGCCACACCCATAATGCTATGTGCGTGACCCCCTGCTTTTGGCACGCTTTTTTCGCCCTCCCCAGGCTCCAGAGGCTTTCTAGGAGCCTGGGGAGGGTGAAAACAGCCTCCCTTCCCCACCTCCAGAGACTTCAGGAGCTTCCCTGAAGCCTCCAGAGGCCGAAAAACGGCCTCAAAAGAAGGCCTAAATCAGCTGGCCAGTGCACACATGCGCGCTAGTGCTGACAGGGCAACGCCTCGTGTGCCCTAAGAAATGGTTCCACGTGCCACCTGTGGCACCCGTGCCATAGGTTCGCCATCACTGCCCTATACCGTTTCAGACAAATGGCTATCCAACGTCTTCTTAAAGACTTCCAGTGTTGGGGCATTCACAACTCCTGGAGGCAAGGAGTTCCACTGGTTAATTCTTCTAACTGTCTGACATTTCTCCTTAGCTCTAAATTGCATGCGAAATTGGCCCGGTTGCTTCAAAAACCGGTAAGGAACGTGGGCGGGCGGGTAGATGGCTGTTGCTCCCAGCTAGGTTAGGTTAGGTTCGGTTCGGTTTGACTTATATACCGCCCTTCTCCCAAAGGACTCAGGGTGGCGTACAACATAAAAAACACATATTACAATTAAAAAAAAAAAAAAAAGATTAAATAAGAAAACCAATAACGTTATCAACAATTTACAATTTAAATTTAAAATTAAGTTAAAATTGACAATCAAAATTCATAAGTTATTTTGTTCCCGTCAGGCCGGGCTTGCTGAAAAAGCCAGCTTTTTAGGGCGTGACGAAAGGACGGGAGGTCGGGAATTATGCGGAGCTCCGGGGGCAGCCACCGAGAAGGCTATCCCCTGGGGGAGGGGTGGGGGATGGCCAGCCGACACTGCCTGGCCAATGGCACCCTGAAGAGGCCGACTCTGTGGGATCGTACTGGACGGTGGGAGGCTACCGGTGGCAGTAGGTGGTCTCGCAAGTACCCTGGGCCTAAGCCATGGAGCGCTTTGAAGGTCATAATTAACACCTTGAATTGCACCTGGAAGGCAACTGGCAACCAGTGCAAGCTGCCTAGGAGGGGTGTAACATGGGAGCACCTAGGTGCCCGTTGTAGCCCAGCCGGCTCCAGATGAACTGCTGACAGACTCTTCTAGCGAAGAGTCCCATGAGTCCGCCCTGGAGGATGAGGAAGACGTTGGGCAAGTTTCAGAGGCAGCGCACGACGTAGAGAGTCGTGTTGGCCACCAGGAGGCACCTGGGTCATGGAGCAGTGGGGAGGATCAGGGGCAGTTTGTCCCCGATGCTAGATTACACAGGGCTGAGAAACAGAGGCAACAGTTAAGTAAGAGGCAAGCTCGTAGGCCCTGATTAAAACCAGGTGGTTGCTGAGTGGCCCCTCCCAAGAGAGCTTATAGGTGAGACGTGGGGAGGGGACATTTGCAGGAAACAACGGATTAAACTAGTCTTTCAGAAACGTCAGCCGCCTTGTCGTGTTTGGACTTACCTGGGCTCTTAGCCAAAGTCTTATCTCGTGAGTAAGCAAGTGGCAAGCAGCCAAGTCTGTGTGTGTGCGGGGTGATTAACTCTGTGGGACAAAAAAGTACCCCCATGATAACCCGCGCAGCTGCATTCCTGGTTACTTGAGAGACCGCCTCCTACCACATACCTCCCTTCGACCTGTCCACTCCCACAGAGTGGGCCTCCTCAGGGTGCCATCAGTCGGTCAATGCCGGCTGGCGACTCCCAGGGGAAGAGCCTTCTCTGTGGCGGGTACGGCACTCTGGAACGACCTGCCCCCCGATATCCATACCATCACGGACCTACGCCTCTTCCGTCGGATGTTAAAAGCACATTTCTTTCATCTAGCCGGCCTGACATAGACTAAGGGTATAATTTTAAATTTTGATATTTATTGGTTTGAATTTTATATTATCTAAATTTTAGCACAGATTTAATAATTTAATTGTCTTTTATATTTTGTATGTATTGTTGGGTTTTTATCTTTCTGTGCACCGCCCTGAGTCCCTTTTAGGTGAAAATAGGGCGGTATATAAATCGAATAAAATGAAAATGAAATGAAAAATTCTGGACCGGCTGGAGCCTCCGGGTGCTCTTCAAGGGCAGCCCCATGTAGAGAGCGTTACAGTAGTCCAGGCAAGAGAGGACGAGGGCTATACCGGCCCGTACCGCCTGGAACCCACCACTGACACAAGCCTCGCGTTGTTTTGCGTACCGCCAGCTTCCGAGCTGTCGTATTTTACAACTTGGCACCTTAATTTGTTAATTCAAGATTCGTACACACATATGGTATTTAAAGCAAAAGCGGGCCCACCCACCCCGAATCCCACCCAGAGAGGTGTCGGTTTTCTCCTCCTGACAGATTTGTCGCAAAAGGTGCGACCGCGGCATTTTAACAAGTGGAAACGGGGCCCTTGACAGAATCGCAGGCTGTACGTACAACATCTGTCCCCTGTTCCCAGCGCGTTTGACGGATTGCTGAGGTGGGGATGAAACGCAGGATTGGAAGTGACAGGAGCAGTTCGGTCTAATTGGGTTATGCAACCTCCCGTCCTTGCTTAAAAGGGGACGCTCTTATTTTGGGGCTTCAGGAAAGCAGAAGATTTTTTTTAAAAAAAATCTATATAAATAAAAATGTAACTATGAGTTTGTTCAAAACCGCTAATCGCCGAAAGTCCTGCACCGATCGCTTCCAAATTTTCACACAAGGTTCCTTTCAAGTACGGCACCAATGATATTTATATAGATTGTGTAGATGGCACACATGTGCCAGGTACACGCAACGGAAATGTAAAAAATGGTAAAAAAGGTAGGTAGATGGATACAGAGAGAGCAGTGGGCCACAGGTATTATGTCATCCTTTATGACGTAAAATACTCTGTCCATAAGATTCAAGGAGAAATACAGTAGGTAGGCAGCTATAGGGATAGAGAGAGGGAGGGAGAAATGCAGTAGGTAGGTAGGTAGGTAGGTAGAGAAATACAGTAGGTAGGTAGGTAGGTAGGTAGGTAGGTAGGTAGGTAGGTAGGTGGATAGAGAGGGAGAAATACAGTAGGTAGGTAGGTGGAGAAATACAGTAGGTAGGTAGGTAGGTAGGTAGGTAGGTAGGTAGGTAGATAGGTAGGTAGGTAGAGGGATAGAGAGGGAGAAATACAGTAGGTAGGTAGGTAGGTAGGTGGATAGAGAGGAAGAAATACAGTAGGTAGGTAGGTAGGTGGATAGAGAGAAAAATACAGTAGGTAGGTAGGTAGGTGGAGAAATACAGTAGGTAGGTAGGTAGAGGGATAGAGAGGGAGAAATACAGTAGGTAGGTAGGTAGAGGGATAGAGAGGGAGAAATACAGTAGGTAGGCAGCTATAGGGATAGAGAGAGGGAGGGAGAAATGCAGTAGGTAGGTAGGTAGGTAGAGAAATACAGTAGGTAGGTAGGTGGATAGAGAGGGAGAAATACAGTAGGTAGGTAGGTAGGTGGAGAAATACAGTAGATAGGTAGGTAGGTAGGTAGATAGGTAGGTAGGTAGGTAGGTAGAGGGATAGAGAGGGAGAAATACAGTAGGTAGGTAGGTAGGTAGGTGGATAGAGAGGGAGAAATACAGTAGGTAGGTGGATAGAGATGGAAAAATACAGTAGGTAGGTAGGTAGGTGGAGAAATACAGTAGATAGGTAGGTAGGTAGAGGGATAGAGAGGGAGAAATACAGTAGGTAGGTAGAGGGATAGAGAGGGAGAAATACAGTCGGTAGGTAGGTAGGTAGAGGGATAGAGAGGGAGAAATACAGTAGGTAGGTAGGTAGAGGGATAGAGAGGGAGAAATACAGTCGGTAGGTAGGTAGGTAGAGGGATAGAGAGGGAGAAATACAGTAGGTAGGTAGGTAGGTAGAGGGATAGAGAGGGAGAAATATAGTAGGTAGGTAGGTTGGGGGTTACACGATGGTTGTGTGTAGGTGTTTGTGTGTGCAGGTATAGATCTACATACAGATTGGTTGGCCCTTTAACCAGACTGGGCCACAGCAACGTGTGGCTGGGAACGGCTAGTATATATATATATATATATATATATATTTATTTTCAACATAAAAAACAAGTAAAAACATTTCATCATTTTTGGCTTTGTACAACATGCCGTTCGGTCCTGAGTTTTTGTGCATCGGTCTTTACAATTACAAACATACCGTATTTATTCGAGTATAACGCGCAAAATGTTCTACCAAAAAAAGAACTCAAAGTTTGGGTGCGCGTTATAAACGAGGGTGCACATTATAAACGAGGGTGCGCGTTATAAACGATTTTTATCATGGCCGCACATGTTCAACAACGTTTGTCACTTACAATGCTTGGTCTGAGCCGAGAAAAAGTAAAACAAAATTTTATACGGATTTTTAATCGAAAATTAGGGGGTGCGCATTATACACGTGTGTGCGTTATACTCGAATAAATACGGTAATTATTAATTTTCCATCCAGTGTATGTGTATAAAATTAAGACTTTTTTCCCCTTCCTCATTTCACATCACCTTATCCTCTGCATAGTAACAAGTAGTATTTATCAAAGTCAGTCTTTTTCTATAATTATTCAACAAGTAAAAAGAAAAGAAAAAATTCTCCATAAATTCCTTGTTTTATAACATTATTCTCAATTGTCTTTAGAAAATACATTACTACTAAACACCCATGACATTTTCTCTATGTAAGACCAAGAGTTTATCCAAATTTTCCGTTATATATGGATCTCATTAATAATCTAGTTAATATACAAAATATCTTTCTGGAATAACATAATCTCAGCTTATTACAATATCTACAGTTGCAAGAAAAAGTATGTGAACCCCTTGGGATTCGTGGAGTTTTGCATGAATTGGTCATGAAATGTGCTCTGAACTTCATCTAAGTCACAACAATAAACAAACACCGTCTGCTTAAAATAATACTACGCAAACATTAGATGTTGCCATGATTTAATTGAACATAACATGTAAACATTCACAGTGCAGGGAGGAAAAAGTATGTGAGCCCTTAGCCTAATGACGTCTCCAAGAGCTAATTGGAACCAGGAGTGAGCCAACCTTGACTCCAATCAGTGTGATGATATTGGATGTGTTGCTGACAGCTGTCCTGCCCTTTAAAACCACACACCTGTGTTGGGTTTACTGGTTTCAAGAAGCACTGTCTGATGTCAACCATGCCTCGCAGAAAAGAGCTCTCAGAAGACCTACGATCAAGAATTGTTGACTTGGCGGGAGAAAATGTTTGTAATCTTCATAAAATCTTCTAATAAAAAAAATGTTTTAGGCTTAACAGAATAACTGTTCGAAGGGACCTTGGAGGTCTTCTAGTCCAACACCCTGGCTTAGGCAGGAAACCCTATACCGTTTCAGACAAATGGCTATCCAACATCCTCCTTAAAGACTTGCAGTGTTGGGGCATTCACAACTTCTGGAGGCAAGGAGTTCCACTGATTCACTGTTCTCACTGTCAGGGAATTCCTCCTCAGTTCTAAGTTGCTTCTCTCCTTGATTAGTTTCCACCCATTGCTTCTTGTCCTGCCCCCAGGTGCCTTGGAGAATAGCTTGACTCCCTCTTCTTTGGGGCAACCCCTGAGATATTGGAAGACTGGGATCATGTCTCCCCTGGTCCTTCTCTTCATCAAACTAGACATACCCAGTTCCTGCAACCGTTCTTCATATGTTTTAGCCTCCAGTCCCCTAATCCTCTTTGTTGCTCTTCTCTGCACTCTTTCTAGAGTCTCCACATCTTTTCTGCATTGTGGGGACCAAAACTGAATGCCGTATTCCAAGTGTGGCCTTACCAAGGCCTTATAAAGTGGTATTAACCCTTCACGTGATCTTGATTCTATGATCTTCTTTTCATTAAACCGCCCATCCCCAATTCCTGCACAGTTGTCTTCTCCATTTCCTTAATCATCTTTGCTGGTTTCTTCTCTACATTTCTTTTACAGTCTCAAATTTTGGTGACCAAAATAAAGAGAAGGATGAGGGTTGCAGGAACTGGGTATGTCTAGTTTAATGAAAAGAAGGACCAGGGGAGACAGGATAGCAGTCTTCCGATATCTCAGGAGCTGCCCCAAAGAAGAGGGAGTCAAGCTATTCTCCAAGGCACCTGAGGGCAGAACAAGAAGCAATGGGTGGAAACTAATCCAGGAGAGAAGCAACTTACAACTGAGGAGAAATTTCCTGACAGTTAGAACAATTAACCTCTGGAACAGCTTGCCTCCAGAAGTTGTGAATGCCCCAACCCTGGAAGTCTTCAAGAAGATGTTAGATAGCCATTTGTCTGAAATGGTATAGGGCTTCCTGCCTAGGCAGGGAGTTGGACTAGATGACCTCCAAAGTCCCTTCCAACTCTGCTATTGTATTATTGTATTACAGTAGGTAGGTAGATAGGGGAATAGAGAGAGAGTGAGAAATACAGTTTAATGAAAAGAAGGACCAGGGGAGACATGATAACAGCCTTCCAATATCTCAGGGGTTGCTCCAAAGAAGAGGGAGTCAAGCTATTCTCCAAAGCACCTGAGGGTAGAACAAGAAGCAATGGGTGGAAACTAATCAAGGAGAGAAGCAACTTAGAACTGAGGAGGAATTCCCTGACAGTGAGAACAGTGAATCAGTGGAACTCCTTGCCTCCAGAAGTTGTGAATGCCCCAACACTGCAAGTCTTTAAGAAGATGTTGGATAGCCATTTGTCTGAAACGGTATAAGGCTTCCTGCCTAGGCAGGGGGTTGGACTAGAAGACCTCTGTGGTCCCTACCAACTCTGTTATTCCCCAATAGATCTTATCAGCCTACAAATAAATAATAAATAAACAAGCCAACAAACATGAAACGCTTCCATCTCAGGGTATCCTCATCCTTGGAAGAAGAATTTTTTAAAAATTATTTGCCAAGAGAAATCTTCGGCTGTGCGGGAAAGTCTTTAAGTCTCCCGTTGCCAATGGCTGGGCGCTTCATTCGGCAACCCTCCTTGGGGGGGCGGGGGGGGGGGGAATCTTTCCGGAGCTTCAGTTGCTATGGCAACCCAGCGAAGGATGATGCCCATCGCCTCCTTTCCACATTCCGACAGGCAGGTAATTAAACCACAATAATACAATTGCAAAGGTGGAAGGGACCTTGGATGTCATTTAGTCCAACCCCCTGCCTAGGCAGGGAACCCTATACCTCCAAGGTCCCTTCCAACTCTGCTATTGTATTGTATTGTATTGTATTGTATTGTATTGTATTGTATTGTATTGTATTGTATTGTATTGTATTGTATTGTATTGTATTGTATTGTATTGTATTGTATTGTATGTCTCATAAAATCTATATATGTCAAAGGCAATATCACTCACGCATCACAAAATCTCCAGGACTGTAAAGCCTACAAACTTGAAATTTGACACGTATGTTCTTCTTGGCTTCTAGCTGCTCACTAAGGAAGGATGTTGCAAAATGACCATCAGATCATTAGTATTTCTTACACAGTAATTAACACGCTCTGATGCTAAGGAGTTCTACTCCCCCTCCCTATCTGAAAAGAACTCTGTTCCAACTGCCACTTGCCTCACATTCCGTTACCTCAGTTCAAACAGGCAGACGTTCCACTCCTTCACTCAGGAGCAGCCTGGGGCTTCTTACACTACTAAACCTCGGTACCTTACGCCTTCCACCTATGGGACTGCTTCCAAACTCAAGGCAGCGGGAGCGATATTCTGTTATGTGTTTCAATCACCGACCACCACTGAGAGAATTTCTCCCGCCTAGCCCCGATCGCACGGTTTCGTCGCAAAACACGGGCATCCAGCTAGTCTTACAATAAAGATACAGCTGTCACTCCTGGGTGTGCTTCTTGTCTGGACTACCTCGCAGGGCTGTGGAGACTACAACTCCCATCATCTAACTTCGCTGGCTTTGTTTCCAACCCATTGAAATCGGCCTGTTTTTGTGAACCCCAAAACTACACACACCTGTGGACTTCAACTCCCAGAATTCCACAGCCTGCCATCCCTGGGTCGGGGGATGTCAGCCGTTGGAAATTCAGAACTGAGCTGCATTGGATGGGTGGGCAGGAGGTTGCCGTATGTTCAAACATTAACTTGTTCTGACTCAGTTCCCTAAAGGGTGACAAACCTTTGAATTTAAATCAATGATTCCTTTATTAGGCTTGTCGACAGCCCAGACAAAAAGTTTCTCTCTCACCATGAGCTAATAAATCTGTCCGTCCGGAAGATGAATACCGTATTTTTCGGAGTATAAGACGCACCAAGATTTTTTTAAAAAAATACAACCAGTTTACTCCATCACTGGCCATAGGGGCTGAACATCTAGCCCCCGTGGATGGGGCACGCCTCCTGAATACCCGGCTGTCTATGGAAGATCATGTGACGGCTGTGGCCAGGGGGACGTTCTACCAGATTCGCCTGGTACGCCAGTTGCGTCCCCTATTGGTCATTCATGCGCTTGTGACATCCCATCTAGACTACTGTAATGCCCTCTACATGGGGCTTCCCTTGAGGTGCACCCGAAGACTACAGCTAGTCCAGAATGCGGCCGCGCAGGCAGTTCTGGGAGTTTCTAGATACTCCCATGTAACACCGCTCCTGCGCGAGCTGCACTGGCTGCCTGTGGCCTTTCGGGTGCGCTTCAAGGTGCTGATTACCATCTTTAAAGCGCTCCATGGCACGGGACCTAGTTATCTGCGGGATCGTATCCTGCCCCATACATCCCTTCGACCGATTCGCTCCCACAGAGAGGGACTTCTCCGGTTGCCGTCCACTAGGCAATGCCAGCGGGCGACGCCCAGGGGACGGGCCTTCTCTGTGGCGGGCCCGACTCTCTGGAACGACCTACCCCCCCGATCTTAGAACAACTACGGACCTCTGCTCCTTCCGCTAAAAGTTAAAGACCTATTTCTTCCATCAGGCCGGCTTGGCCTAATCTACCTTGCCAGCCTTCAGTCTGAAGTTTAAATTGTTTTAATCGGGATTTTAAGGGGAAATAGTTTTAAGGATTTTAAGATTTTAGCGCAGGGTGATAGTTTATTTAATTGGGTTTTAAATATTTATAATTGTTATGTTTATATGCTTTTTCAATACAATATCAATACAATACAATAGCAGAGTTGGAAGGGACCTTGTAGGTCTTCTAGTCCAACCCCCTGCATGGGCAGGAACCTTATACCATTTCAGACAAATGGCTGTCTAACATCTTTTTAAAGACTTCCAGGGTTGGGGCATTCACAACTGCTGGAGGCAAGCTGTTCCAGAGGTTAATTGTTCTTACTGTCAGGAAATTTCTCCTTAATTCTAAGTTGCTTCTCTCCTTGGTTAGTTTCCACCCATTGCTTCTTGTCCTGCCCCCAGGTGCCTTGGAGAAAAGTTTGACTTTTTAATTTCCTGTGCACCACCCCGAGTCCCTTCGGGGCAGTGGTGGGTTTCTGCAGGCTCGCACCTACTCGCAAGAGCCGGTTGGTGAAATTTAGAGAACCGGTGAGAGGGGGTTCCACTGGCGTACCTGGAAGTAAATCTGGCCCGCCGCTACCAGTGACCCAACAGGAAGGAAAGGAAAGGAAAGGAAGGAAGGAAGGAAGGAAGAAAGGAAAGAAAGAAAGAAAGAAAGGAAGGAAAGAAAGAAAGAAAGAAAGAAAGAAAGAAAGAAAGAAAGAAAGAAAGAAAGAAAGAAAGAAAGAAAGAAAGAAAGAAAGAAAGAAAGAAAGAAAGAAAGAAAGAAAGAAAGAAAGAAAGAAAGAAAGAATGAATTTATCATCACAATTGAGTCCAACATTTTGGTTGCTAAGCAAGAGCGTTGTTAAATGAGTTTCACCACATTTTAAAAGGTGGCCACTCCCACCGTCACATGACTGCCAAGCCACGCCCACAAAATAGGCCACACCTACAGAGTAGGTTCTAAAAAATTTGAAACCCGCCACTGCTTTGGGGAGAGGGTGCGGTTTATAAATTAAAATAATAAATAATAAATAAATAAATATTATAAACCAGTAACAAAAAAAACCCAGAAATAGGACATTGACAAGACAAAACTACATAGATATAACTGGGAGTGAGTCACCCTCTATATGTAGACAGTTACCAGGTAACATTATATATCATCTTACTACATTTCCAGTTATTCCAGTTATTTCCGTTTATCTATATCAGCGATGGAGAACCTATGGCACGGGTGCCAGTTGCCACGCGGAACCATTTCTTAGGGCACGCGAGGGGTTGCTCCGTCAGCACTAGTGTGCAAGTGTGCGCTGGCCAGCTGATTTAGGCCTTCTTTTGAGGCCATTTTCCGCCCTCTGGAGGCTTCAGGGAAGCTCCTGAAGCCTCTGGAGGTTGTGGGGAGGCTGTTTTCACCCTCCCCGGGCTCCTAGAAAGCCTCTGGAGCCTGGGGAAGGGAGAAAAAAGCGTGCCAAAAAGCAGAGGGTCACGCACATAGCATTATGGGCGTGGCTCCAAGTTCCCTCTCACAGTTGCTACTATTGAGCAAGGTCCCACCTATACTGTACCTGTGCATTTCGTTTTTCTTGCCTAAATGTAGAACCTTCTTCTTTTCGCCATTGAATTTCATTGTATTAGATAGTGCCCAATGTTCAAGTTTGTCATGCGTAACGATTCAAATCCCATACATCCCTTAGACCGATACGCTCCCACAGAGAGGGCCTTCTCAGGGTGCCGTCGGCCGGACAATGCCGACTGGCGACACCCAGGGGAAGAGCCTTCTCTGTGGCGGGGCCAGCCCTTTGGAACGACCTACCCCCTGAATTACGTACCATCACCGACCTCCGCCTCTTCCGCCAATGTCTCAAGACATACTTGTTCCAACAAGCCGGCCTAGCCTAACCTCCCATGGGGACTTTTTAGGAAGTTTTAAATTGGGTATTTTAAAATTTGATTTTAGCATAGGATAGGATTGTTTAATAGTTATTTTAAATTATATATTTATTTTTTGTATTTTTTATGTTTTAAATTTCCTGTGTGCCGCCCTGGGTCCTCTGTGGAGAAGGGTGGGATATAAATTTAAATTAAAAAAAAAATATCAAAGTGGGCAAGAGACGATGGATGGATGTTCCTTCTATTTGTTGTCGTTCTCATTTGCTTTTCCTTTTCTCTCTCTTCGTCTCTCTCTCTTCTTTCTTAGGTGACATGATTAGAAGTTAGATAGGACAGACAGAAAAAGCTTGTTAATAAAGTGTGACACGATTAAAAGCTACAATGAGGGACAGAAAGAAGAGAAGGGGGAATATTAGTGTATACACTTTATAATAATAAAGGTCATAATAAGAAACGGCATGGGATAATTGAACGATGAAGGACTTTAAGAAGATGTTGGATAGCCATTTGTCTGAAATGGTATAGGTAAAGATTCCCCTCGCACATAGGTGCTAGTCCTTCCTTCCGTGTAGATGCAGTTCCATTGAGGACTAGGGACACAAGGTTGTTCTCCGCAACAACCTTGTGAGGTAAATTAGGCTGAAACAGTGGTGGGTTTCAGCCGGTACGTCCCGGTACAGGAATACCGGTGGCTGCTGCAGAAAAGCAACCATCGTACCAGAACAGTATTTAAGACAACTGCGCGACACTCCATCGGGCAGCTAGAGCGTCGCAGGACGGTGGGTGTGCATGCATGCTGTGCTGGCTGGGGGATTCTGGGAGTTGAAGTCAGTGGTGGGTTTCTGCAGGGTCGCACCTACTCGCGAGAGCCGGTTGGTGAAATTTAGAGAACCGGTGAGAGGGGGTTCCACCGGCGTACCTGGAAGTAAATGTGGCCCGCCGCTGCCAGTGACCCAACGGGAAGGAAAGGAAAGTAAAGGGAAGGGAAGGGAAGAAGGAAGGAAGGAAGGAAGGAAGGAAGGAAGGAAGGAAGGAAGGAAGGAAGGAAGGAAGGAATTTATCATCATAATTGAGTCCAAAATTTTGGTTGCTAAGCAAGAGCGTTGTTAAATGAGTTTCACCACATTTTAAAAGGTGGCCACTCCCACCCTGTCACATGACTGCCAAGCCACGCCCACAAAATAGGCCCCACCTACAGAGTAGGTTCTAAAAATTTTGAAACCCACCACTGGTTGAAGTCCACAGGACTTAAAAGTCGCCAAGGTTGAGAAACGCTCCCTTAACCAATAGATTAAATAGCTAATGGACATTTGTGCAAGAGAACAGATTAAGTTGTGGGATCAGAAAGGCTGTTCTCAATTTCAAGCTTTTTAGTAAGCCGACGTCTTTCAAACTTTCATTGTTTAAGTAGGTAAAGGTTCCCCTCGCACATCTGTGCTAGTCGTTCCCGACTCTAGGGGGCGGTGCTCATCTCCGTTTCAAAGCCGAAGAGCCAGCGCTGTCCGGAGACATCTCCGTGGTCATGTGGCCGGCATGACTCAACGCCCCAAGGCACACGGAACGCTGTTCCCTTCCCACCAAAGGGGGGTCCCTATTTTTCTACTTGCATTTTTACATGCTTTCGAACTGCTAGGTTGGCAGAAGCTGGGACAAGTCACGGGAGCTCCCTCCGTTACGCAGCGCTGGGGATTCGAACCGCCGAACTGCCCACCTTTCCGATCGACAAGCTCAGCGTTTTAGCCACTGAGCCACCCTTAATAATAATAATAATTTATTACATTTATAAACCGCTCCCCTCTCACCGAAGGGACTCGGGGCGGTGTACAGGAAAATTAAAAAACTATCTAAAAACATACAATAATAATAATGTTCTGATTTCGGGGGGAAGGTCGTTCCAGAGGGCCGGGCCCGCCACAGAGAAGGCCCTTCCCCTAGGCGTCGCCCGCTGGCACAGCCTAGTGGACGGCACCCGGAGAAGTCCCTCTCTGTGGGAGCGAATCGGCCGCAGGGATGTATGAGGCAGAATGCGATCCCGCAGATAGCTAGGTCCCGTGCCATGGAGCGCTTTAAAGATGGTAACTAACACCTTGAAGCGCACCCGAAAGACGACAGGCAGCCAGTGCAGCTCGCGCAGGAGCGGTGTTACATGGGAGAACCTAGAGGCTCCCATAACTACCCGCGCGGCTGCATTCTGCTGAAGTCTTCGGGTGCACCTCAAGGGGAGCCCCATGTAGAGAGCATTGCAGTAGTCCAGTCGGGATGTCACGAGGGACAAGACATACAAAGTTAAAAACGAATTAAATTACCCTGTACAAGAATTTAAAACATGAAAATTATAACCCATTAAAACCAAATAGATAATTTGCAAAAAAACAGACTGGGGCAAGAAGCGTCGATTAGGCCAAAGCGGCCTGATGGAATAAATTAAGTTTTTACTTTTGATGGGCTATAACCTAATATCACTAGAAATGCATAAGTTAACTGAATGTAATAGTTATGATTAATTTCATTAGTTGTATGTGTATTAGAATGTATGACACACAGGTGGCACATTGATTTGAATGGGTGAACAGTGAACGGAAGGGAAAAAAAGAAAGGATTCAGAAAAGTAGATTATATTTCTTTCATATTCAAGGCCATCCATCCAGGGTGAAAAAGTCCTTGAGTTTGAGCCCTAAAGTGCTTTATTTAGTTCTGCTCCGTGTAAACCAGCCACTTTGATTGACAAGCCATAATTTAGGGTTTAAGGTTAATGCAAAGCCCGATACAGTGGCTTAATCATCCAAGGAAGCTTTCGAAGGCCACGTTAAGGGGGGAAGAAATGACGGACAGAAAGTTAAAATACTGAAAAGCAGGGACTACAGTGTATCAAAGTTGAGCAGAGATTATATTTTATCTTAATTGCCACAGCCCTGTTCTTGGCGATGTTTTAAATGGTGAATACGAAGGTTTAAAATTTATTTTAATTTGCTTTTCCGTGGCTTTTTTTTTTGTCTCCATGCATCAGAGATTTTCCTCAGTGCCTTAGAAATATTTTGTTAATTGCTCTTGAAGAAAAGTACTTTAAAAAAAAAGAAAGAAAGAAATGAGAACCTTTGAAGGGAAATGACTTATTGCAATGAGTAAATTCAGACCCTGTTCCTTATTCCCACATTCTCAACCTGCCCACTCAGTCACGTGGACAGTGAACGTAAAATGCGTTTCTAATGATAATCCCATCCTAATTTGAGATAGAATAGAATAGCAGAGTTGGAAGGGACCTTGGAGGTCGTCTAGTCCAACCACCTGCCTACGCAGAAAGTCCTATACCGTTTCAGACAAATGGCTATCCAACATCTTCTTAAAGACTTCCAGTGTTGGGGCATTCACAACTTCTGGAGGCAAGGAGTTCCACTGGTTAATTGTTCTGACTGTCAGGAAATTTCTCCTTAGTTCTAAGTTGCTTCTCTCCTTGATTAGTTTCCACCCATTGCTTCTTGTTCTGCCCTCAGGTGCTTTGGAGAATAGCTTGACTCCCTCTTCTTTGTGGCAACCCCTGAGATATTGGAAGACTGCTATCCTGTCTCCCCTGGTCCTTCTTTTCATTAAACAAGACCTCCCCAGTTCCTACAACCGTTCATCATATGTTTTAGCTTCCAGTCTCCTAATTATCTTTCTTGCTCTTCTCTGCACTTTTTCTACAAAACTTGTCAAAAACATTTGTAATTTGGCATTACATTTTGCATTTGGCAAGCAGTGTCTGGCAGCAACCCAAAACGCCAAAACAGTCCTAGGTTGCATTAAGAGAGGGAGAGAAAATTCTAGATCACCTGAAGGGGTAATACCACGTTATAAGGCCTTGGGAAGGCCACACTGGGAATATTTGCATTCAGTTTTGATCGCCACGATATAGAAAAGATGTGGAGACTCTAGAGAGAGTGCAGAGAAGAGCAACCAAGAGGATGAGGGGACTGGAGGCTCAAACATACAGTACCGCTTTATAAAGCCTTAGTAAGGCCATACCTGGAATACGGCATCCAGTTTTGGTCACCACATTACAAAAAAAATATGTTGAGACTTTGAAAAACTGCAACTAAGATGATGAAAGGGCTGGAGACAAAAACGCATGAAGAACGATTGCAGGAACTGGGGGTGTCTAGTTTAATGAAAAGAAGGACTAAGAGAGACGTGATAGCAGTCTTCCAATATCTCAGGGGCTGCCCCAAAGAAGAGGGAGTCAAACTATTCTCCAAGGCACTTGAGGGCAGGACAAGAAGCAATGGGGGGGAACTAATCCAGGAGAGAAGCAACCTGGAATTGAGGTGAAATTTCCTGACAGTGAGAACAATTAACCAGTGGAACAGAAATTGCCTCCAGAAGTTGTGAATGCCTCAACCCTGGAAGTCTTTAGGAAGATGTTGGATAGCCATTTGTCTGAAGTGATAGAGGATTTCCTGCCTAAGCAGGGGGTTGGACTAGAAGACCTCCAAGGTCCCATCCAACGCTATGATTCCACTTCTATTTCTAACAAGTTTCATAGGATTTTTTTTCAAATGGAACTAGTCCATGCTGACGCTAGGAAGGATTGCTCTCTCACAGAACCCCGTGGACTTAGATTTCCAATTCTGCCAAGGCGTCCTGGGAAACGCAAAATGTTTGAACAGTTTCACATCGACGCCATTGAAATTCATCCACGGTCTACGGTGGCACACATTTGTAAGTTGTTTATCTGGCCTAGAAAACCTTTGGTGCTCTAACCCGTCCCCTGAATCTTTACGAGGTCAGCATCACAGTTCATTAACACCCAAAAGGTGATAAATGAATTCACAGGTGCCTGGGAAGGCGAAGAAGTTGACACCATCTTTTATTTTGGAGCCCCGCAAGAAAATTCCCAGGAGGACAAAGAGGCCTCGAAAAGCTGGAAGCTTAAAAACAGGGCAGAGAGGTGGAGAGTTCAGACCGACTTAGTGTCAGTGCTGCCTCCAATCAATTCGTAGGAAGGAAAACCCTTGACTCCAGAGATTTAGAGAAAGGGCACTTTTACTAAGAAAGAACTGAATCGGTGGTGGGTTTCAACCGGTACGGCCTGGTAGGGCCATACCGGTAGTAGTCGAGAGGCGCAGCCATCATAGCAGTATAGTAACTTGTTTGGCCCGCCCACATTTCTTACCTGTTTTTAAGGCAACTGGTCTGATTGCGCATGTGCGCACGGCATGCACCACCTGCACAATGTCCGACAACTCTGACGAGCAGCTGGGTGTCGCAGAGGTGGAGGAGTGTGCATGCGTGCGCAGCGTATATCCGGCGTGTGCACAAATGGACCCCGAGCAGCGTACCAGTAGTAAAGGTGAGAGCAACCCACCACTGAATGGAATGTGGCAAAAGTCAGGCAAGGTCTGAAGCAAATGCATGCGGAAAGACAAATTGAAAATAGTCCTAGAGCCCACGCCTCAGTAGTCATCAGCCAATCATCATTGTCCAATCATCAGCCAGGAAGATGTTTTGAGAACATCTCTAGTCCAGGTGCTCCAACTTGCATGTCGTTCCCGGGACAGTTGGCCTTGAAAATGTTAAACAACCCTCCGCGTTGGTTCTCAGCAATTCCACTCTTGCACCACCCGCAACCATCCGTTTAATGACCGTTGGACGTTACGATGGCATTGAAAAAAACAACCTACATAAGTCCTCATACTTATGACTATCACAGCATCCTCATGGTCATGCGGTCGAACTCTGGATGGTTAGCATGTACTTATGTCTTGGGGTCCCTGTGTGACTGCCGTTTGTGACCTTCCCAGAGGGTTTCTGACAAGCAAAGTCAATGGGGGAAGCTGGATTCACTTAAGGACCCCATGATTCACCAAACAACGGCAGTGATTCAACTGTAGCAAGAAAGGCGGTTAAAAAAAAAACCCTCACAAACTGCCTTGCTTAGCAAGGGAAATTTTAGTCTCAGTTGTGGTCGTAAGTCGAGGCCTATCCGTAGAGGGAGTGGCTCGACTTACGGCCACAACTGAGCCTAACATTGATGTTGCTCAGCTCACTTAATAGTACAATCTTTCTTCCAAATTTGTCAAGGGAATCCCTACCGTCCCACAGTTGTTAAGTGAATCTGGCTTCCCCACTGATTTTTGTCTGAAGGTCGCAAAAGGGGATCACGCAACCCCAGGACACTACAACCGTTGTTGTAAATACGAGCCAGTTGCCAAGCGGCCGAATTTCGATCACGTGACCACGGGAACGCTGCCATGGTCGTAAGTGTGGAAAAACGGTCCCTTTTTCCAGCGCCGTGGTGACTTTGGTCAGTAAATGAACTGTCGTAAGTCCAGGACCTCCTGCATTCCCGAATACTCCAGACCCTTTTCAAAGCAAATTTAATACAAATTTATAAAATGAAAATTAAAAATGAAAATCAAGGATTGTAACTTCTCTTTATACGTCAGTGATTGTTAGGATATTCAGCCTTAAATTGGGCTGACAATATATATGAGCCTATGTTCTTAAAGAGTATATGTAGCTTTAAGAACTGTGTTGAATTCTGATTGGCTGTGCTTCTCAGCTCTACTATAAAGGAAGCTCAGGAACACAGTCCGTTCCCTTTTTCGATTCCATTTGAATCCTGTACTTACTGTTTGCCGCTGAGGTGACCTAGATGACCTCCAAGGTCCCTTCTAACTCCGTCATATAACGGGGTAAAATTCACTTCACATATGTCTCAGTGAACAAAATATGGGCTCCATTGGGGTCGTAGGTCAAGGACTCCCTCTGCGCGGTCCCACTTTAAGCGACTAAGAACTCCCGAGAGGTTGGGATGAGTTTGTATGTGTGAATAATGCGATATTCGATTTCGCGCAAATTGCAAATTGATACCGGGAGGCGTTTAATTCGTCCCAGATTCACTTAATGTGTGATGGAAATGTGTGTCGTTGCGACTGGGGAGTTTTTGAGGCTGTTAATTTTCTCCCCAAACTTTTGTCCCCGGGAAAACTGTGCAAGTTTTAAAAATAAAAATAAAAAATAAATCTTGTTCTCTTTTTGGAAGAATGGTTGGAGTTTTGATTATCCTCTGCTTTCCCTAATGACCCTGTGATTCCGCGAACCGTCAATTTATATTATAAGTATACGGTTTATACATATAAATACATGAATATACATATAAACGTCGAGGTATTAAAAAATTGTATCGCCTCTTTTTGTTGCGCTGGAGCCAATGAACCTGTTTACCATAACCTTGGCGTATGACCACAAGGGAGACCAAACATTTCTGTTACTAAGCGAGACAGTCGTTAAGTGAGTTTGCCGTATTGTATGACTGTCGGGGTTCCCACGGATGCCCTAATTAAACCATGAGCCTCGAGCCAAGCTTCAAAAAAAAAACCAGTTATTTATCAGGAGCAACATGTCCGCAAGTACCCAAGGGAAGCCAGCTCTGACCCCAGGTAATTTACAGCCCAACTATGACCCTATTTCCTCCTCTCCTCTCAGGGTGTGTCATAAATCACATTCTTCAATGGAGCACTTTCGTGGGCTGTAGAGATCACGCCCCTCCGGCTGTTGCAGGTGACCTGGGAGACAGCCTTGAGAAAAATACGCATGGAATGTGCTTCGGTTTGTAGCTGCCGTGCTGTGTCATCGGTTACTCATTCCCTTTGCCTATGGCAACTCAAGAGCAGGCCAGGGATGCTTGGCGAGTTGACATTGACCTTTCTAGCCAAAGTTGTTAAGTGAACCATTGCAGTTGTTACGTTAATACCTGGATTGTTGGGGCCAACATGCTTACTCTGTAAACCGCTTAGAGAGGGCTAGAAAGCACTGTGAAGCGGTATATAAGTCTAAGGCCTAGTGCTATTGCTAATAACACAGTTGTTAAGTGAATCTGGCTCCCCCATGGACTTTGTTCATCAGAAGGTCACAATAGGGGATCACGTGACCACCTGATGGGTGGGTGGGTGGACGGACGGATGGACGGACAGACAGACAGACAGATCAATGGGTGGGTTGATGGATGGATGGACATAGAGATGGATGGGTGGGCGGGTGGGAGGTTAAGTGGATGGATGGATGGACAGATGGATGGATGGACATAAAGATGGATGGGTGGGCGGGTGGGAGGTTAAGTGGATGGATGGATGGAAATAGAGATGGATGGACGGACATAGAGATGGATGGACGGACATAGAGATGGATGGATGGGAGGGTGAGTGAGTGGATGGATGGATGGATGGATGGACATAGAGATGGATGGATATAGAGATGGATGGATAGACGGGTGGGTGGGTGGGTGGGAGGTTAAGTGGATGGATGGACGGATGGACGGACAAAGAGATGGGTGGGTGGGAAGGTAAGTGAGTGGATGGATGGATGGACATAGAGATGGATGGACGGACGGATGGACGGACGGACATAGAACTACATGAATGGATAAACAGACATAGAGATGGATGGATGGATGGACATAGAGATGGATGGATAGATAAATGGATGAATAAATGGATGGATGGATGGACATAGAGATGGATGGATGGACAGACAGACAGAGATACATGAATGGATGGACAGACATAGAGATAGATGGATGGATGGATGGATGGATGGATGGATGGATGGATGGCTGGCTGGCTGGCTGGCTGGATGGGTGGATAAATGGATGGATGGATGGACAGACATAGAGATGGATGGGTGGGAGGGTAAGTGAGTGGATGGATGGATGGATGGATGGATGGATGGACATAGAGATGGACGGACGGATGGTCGGACATAGAGATGGATGGATGGACGGACGGACATAGAAATACATGAATGGATGGACAGACATAGAGATGGATGGATGGATGGATGGATGGATGGATGGATGGATGGATGGATGGATGGATAAATGGATGCATGGACGGTCATAGAGATAGATGGATGGATGGACGGACGGAACCTGTCATAACCTGCTGAATTTCACCCCTGCCTTTCAGGCTTTGTAGAATTTTAGATTTTCCATTTGCAAAAAAACCCTTAGCTTTCTACACCTCATCCCGTTTTCTCTCCAGGCTCATGAAATCAAAACTTTGCGCGTGGCCTTTAGACCCATAATTTATTCTGGGTCTTCTCACCCGAGATCCCCTTCCCTTCCCCCCCCCCCCCCCACCACTTCCTTTCTCAGCAGCAGGCCAGGATAATAGTTGGCCATCCTTTTTTGCACGCCTTCCAGGTTATCCTTCTCCCCCCACCCCAATTGCACGCTCTCCGGCTCTCGCCCATAAATCCCCTTGACAGCTGCTTGATATACGGGGAAAGGAGCGTGAAGGGGTGCGCTATCTTTTCCCCCCGGGCACTTTATTTCCTGCAGAAGGGCGCATGGGCCACGGAGTGCAAGGCACAAGATTAAAGAGAGTGGCGTAAGGAGGTCGAAGCAGGTCGGAGAAGCGTAAGAGAAAGAACCACAGCTCCGAGCTTGAGTGGCATTTTAGAAAGATGGGGAGGGGGGGGGAATATTTGATTTTTGAAAACAAAAATTGTAAAATACAATAGAATAGCAGAGTTGGAATGGACCTTGGAGGTCTTCTAGTCCAACCCCCTGCGTGGGCAGGAGCCTTATACCATTTCAGACAAATGGCTATCTAACATCTTCTTAAAGACTTCCAGGGTTGGGGCATTCACAACTTCTGGAGGCAAGCTGTTCCAGAGGTTAATTGTTCTCACTGTCAGGAAATTTCTCCTTAGTTCTAAGTCGCTTCTCTCCTTGATTAGTTTCCACCCATTGCTTCTTGTCCTGCCCCCAGGTGCCTTGGAAAATAGCTTGACTCCCTCTTCTTTGGGGCACCCTCTGAGATATCGGAACACTGCTATCATGTCTCCCCTGGTCCTTCTCTTCATCAAACTAGACATCCCCAGCTCCTGCAACCGTTCTTCATATGTTTTAGCCTCCAGTCCCCTAATCATCTTGGTTGCTCTTCTCTGCACTCTTTCCAGAGTCTCCACGTCTTTTCTACATCGTGGCAACCAAAACTGTATGCAGTATTCCAAGTGTGGCCTTACCAAGGCACTATACAGTGGCATTAACCCTTCACGTGATCTAGATTCTATCCCTCTGTTGATGCAGCCTAGAACTGTGTTGGCTTTTTTGGCAGCTGCTGCACACGGCTGGCTCATATTTAAATGGTTGTCCACTAAATTTCCTAGATCCCTCTCACAGTTGCTACTATTGAGCAAGGTACCACCTATACTGTACTTGTGCATTTTGTTTTTCTTGCGGTCGGAAACGGCAGTCTGCCAGCAGGCTAGTTAGAGGTACCATATTTTACAGACTATAAGACGCACCAGTGTATAAGATGCATCAAGATTTCGAAGAAGTAAGTAAGAAAAAAAAGTTTTTGTCCTCCCCGGTCGCTAGGAAACCCAAAATGGGGGGGGGGCATTTTTCCCTTCCCCCAGCCCTGCTGAATCCTGCAGAGTGCTCCTGGTGGGTTGGGGAAGGCAAAAACACCCCCGTTTTGATGAAAAACGGCCTGTTTTTTGCCTGTTTTTCTCAAAAATGCGGGGATGGGACTTCAGGAGGCCAAAAATGGCTGTATTCGGTGTATACGACGCACCTACATTTCCACATTCTTTTAGGAGGGAGGAAAAGGTGCATCTTATACTCTGAAAAATATGATAGTCCTCGATCTATGACTGCAATTGAGCCCCAATATTCACATGGCTAAGCGAGAGAATTCTTAAGCGCATTTTGCCCCATTTTACGACTTTTCATGCCGCGGTCGTTAAGTGAATCGCTGCCATCGTAAAGTTCGTCACACGGTGGTTAAGTGAATCCGGCTTTCTCTGTCAACTTTGCTCGTCAAATGGTCACAAAAGAGGAGCACATGACCCCATCATAACTATGAGTTGGGGGCTAAGCATCTTGAATTTGGACAATGTGACCGTCGAGGACACACAAAGGTCATAAATATGAGTCAGTTGCCATGTGTCTGAAATTGGGTCACGTGGTCATGGGGGATGCTGCAACGGTCGTAAGTGTGAAAAAACGATTGTAAGTGACTTTTTTCAATGCCGTTGTAACTTTGAATTTGTCGACTCCAAAGGCATCACGGCAGCCGCAAACAGAAGCACATTCCGGAATATGGAATTTGGAGGGAAGGGGGAAACAGGGTCATAATTGGGCCGTACATTACGTGGGGTCAGAGCTGGCTTTACTTGGGAATGTGCAGACATGACGCTCCTAATCAATAACTGGATTTCTTTTGAAGCTTGGCTCGAGGATCATGGTTTAATTAGGGCATCTGTTGGAACCCTGACAGAATTGCCACTAAGTAAATTGTCACGCCATCCCCCTTTGCGACCTTCTGACAAGCAAAGTCAAGGAGGAAGCCAGATTCCCTTGACAAACCCCGTGACTAGCTTAACAACCGCTTTCACTGGCAAGGAAAGTCGTAGAACAGGGCAAAGCTCACTTAACAACTGTCTTGCTTAGCAACAGAAATTTTCGGCTGAATTCTGGTCGTACGTTGAGGATCCCCTTTACCTGTATTCTACCTCGTTTCCCTGAAGGAAAAGAAGGATAACAAAACTAGCAAAAACAGTATTTTCCCAGAATGCAATGCACGCGTCTCACGTTGCTTCCCCTTTCCACAAAAATCCCATAACCCATCGCCCGCCCGCCACATGCCGACCTCAATTCCCATCATCCTCAGCCAGTGCTGCTTTTGAGAAAGGTCCGCTGTGCCATTTCCATGGTGTTCTCGTTGCCTTTAGAAACGTTGGCGGCCAGCGCGTTAAATGTTGAGGACTAGAAACTTTTGCTGTCGCGTCTGCCGAGACAGCTCAGACTGGGGCATACATCAACAGGGCCTCTCAGCTCCCCGAACATTTTGCTTTCATTTTTTTTTTCGGGAGGACTGTTCATCTTATGAAATTTTGCAATCAGTGGTTAAGACGGCAAGAGACTCGAACGCTGTAATTCCCTGGGCGCCTGCTGCGGGCTGTTGGTGCTTAATTGTGTGTGTGTGTGTGTGTTTTTTAAAAAAGCTCCCAATTCTTTTTAGAAAATTAGTTTAAAAGCAAATTGCAGCTCTTCCAACATAGCTGGAACGTAAAGGAGCCACGGTGCGCATAATATTGAAACGGGATTCACAATTGGTACACTGCGACGGGGCCGGGAGTCCTCGCCGGGCACGACGCGGCACACGCATGCGCACGCCACCGCCCAGTGACACTCAACTGCTCGGCGGAGGTCGCGCAGGCGGCGCATGCTGTGCACGGGGGCGCAATTGACATCAAACAGGGGTAAGGAATGTGGGTAAGCAAGGGGGCCAAAGGAGCCATTGTTTTGGTACAACGGCTGTTGATCCCAGGTACCACCGGTACACCCGTACTGAACCGGACCTTCCGGAACCCACCACATGTTAGCAACTCTAGGGTACAGAACCAGTGTTACAACTCTGGTCCCGTAACCAGTGTTTAGAAATAAATGCGGAATAGTGTAATTCACCGGACAGTAAAGAGATACGTTGCTTAATAATAAATAATACATAATAATAATTTTATTTATAGACCGCCTCCTCTCCCCAAAGGGACTCGGAGCGGTGCACAGGGAAGTTAAAAAAGCAAATATAAAATACATAAATAGCTAAAATAAGAATTAAACAATTTGTCCCTGCGCTAAAACCCACTGTACTAAAACTAAACTACACCCCCCTAAAAACCAAGTTAAAAACGGAAGACTAACCTAGGCCGGCCAAGCAGAAGAAGTATGTTTTCAATTTTTGACGGAAGGAGCGGAGGTCCGTAGTTGTTCTGATTTCGGGGGAAAGGTCGTTCCAGAGGGCTGGGCCCGCCACAGAGAAGGCCCTTCCCCTGGGCGTCGCCCGCTGGCATAGCCTAGTGGACGGCACCCGGAGAAGTCCCTCTCTGTGGGAGCGGATCGGCCGCAGGGATGTATGGGGCAGAATCCGATCCCGCAGATAGCTAGGTCCCGTGCCATGGAGCGCTTTAAAGATGATAACCAACACCTTGAAGCGCACCCGAAAGACAACAGGCAGCCAATGCAGCTCGCGCAAGAGCGGTGTTACGTGGGCAAACCTCGAGGTTCCCATAATTGCTCGCGCGGCTGCATTCTGGACAAGCTGAAGTCTTCGGGTGCACCTCAAGGGGAGCAACCACAAACAAACTCTAAAACAGTGATAGTAAGAAAATAAATAGTCTTTACTTTGTAGCAACTAAAATGCTTCTACTGACCAGCTATACTAACTTCTCAAAACAATAACAGTCCTTCACCAAACAGAGAGTTATCTTACAGTGATGCAAAACAATCCCCTCGTTGTAAGTTGAGGACTAGCTATATATTGGATGTCCTCGATTTATGACTACCATTGAGCTCAAAATTTATCTTGCTAAATTGTTAGATGAGTTTTCCCCCGTTTCACAACTTTTTTTGCCTCTCTATTGTTAAGTGAATCACTGCAGTTGTTAAGTTCGAGGCATGGTTGCTAAGTGAATCTGGCTTCCCTGTTGACTTTGCTCGTCAGAAGATCGCCAAAGGGGATCGCATGATCTCATATAGCAACGGTCATAAGTGTGAATCGGTTGCTAAACATCCAAATTTGGATCGCGTGACTATGAGGATGCTGGATCCAATGGTCGTAAGTATGGAAAACGGTCCTAATTCACTTTTTTCACTGTAACTTTGAACAGTCACTATTTATTTATTTTATTTTTATTTATTTATTTGATTTATATCCCGCCCTTCTCCAAAAGGACCCAGGGCGGCGCACAGGAATTTAAAATACATACAAAATAATACAAAAATACAAAAAATTTAAAAACCTATTAAATATCAAGTCCTGCGCTAAAACCAATTAAAATCCCCAAATAAAACTATCTATACTAGTCACAGCGGAGGTTATGTTAGGCCAGCTTGATGAAAGAGGTGTGTTTTTAAACACTGGTGGAAGAGGCGGAGATCAGTGATGGTACGGAGTTCTGGGGGTAGGTCGTTCCACAGGGCAGGGCCCGCCACAGAGAAGGCCCTTCCCCTGGGTGTCGCCAGTCGGCACTGTCCGGCCGACAGCACCCTGAGAAGGCCCTCTCTGTGGGAGCGTATTGGTCTAAGGGATGTATGGGGCAGGAGACGGTCTCGCATATAACTAGGTCCCGAGCCATGGAGCGCTTTGAAGATGGTCGTCAAAACCTTGAAGCGCACCCGAAAGACCACAGGAAGCCAGTGCAGCTCGCGCAGGATCGGTGTAATATGGGAGTGCCTCGAAGCTCCCGTAATCACCCACGCGGCTGCATTCTGAACTAACTGTAGCTTTCGGGTGCACCTCAAGGGAAGCCCCATGTAGAGAGCATTGCAGTAGTCGAGTCGGGATGTCACGAGGGCCTGAGTGACTGTGCGGAGGGCAGCCCGGTAAGGGGCGCAATTGGCGCATCAGGCGTACCTGATGAAATGCCCCCCTGGCCACGGCCGCCACATGGTCCTCCATAGACAGCCGGGAATCCAGGAGGACACCCAAACCACTATACTAATGGTTGTAAGTCAAGAATTACCTGTACTCATTTTTTAAATTATTATTATTATTATAAAATGTATGGCATACATCTCAAGCTTTTGAGCAGCCTCAATTATTTACAGCTAAGGAATTCTATATTAGCAAGTGATAATTTCCTTGACGTTTCTAAATCCCCCCGGAAGGGTATTTTATGGCTGCATTTTAAAACCCTGATTTGTATTTTATTACTCCGTTCTCCGATTAAAACATCTCCACCCTTAAACCGCCTCATAAAATTACAAAGCAGGAACGTTTAAAAATGAAAATCCCATTGAAATTAAAACCGAGTTTACCGCTGCTTCGATAGCATCCAGCCGTCTTGCTTCAGAGTGCCAAATTAGGATGTTGCAGAGTTACGAGCTAATCAAAATGGAAAATTTGCATTTTTCAAACCCCCGGGGGCGCCAGGAATCCCTCCATTGTCTTTCCAGGTAAGTCAATTTAGTTGTGCTAAAAGCTGAGAATTTACCGAGATGAGGACGAGGGGAAAGATACGTTAAATAAGTAATTGGCTGGGGAAAGGAAAGATAAATCAGCTTTAAGCTCTGCAATTGTCTGGGAAAATATATATTTTATGTTTTGGGAAAAGGGTTAGCCACTGGACAGACCAGGATCCATCTGATGGGCCTTGATATAATCCATCCAAAGGAGATTTAAAACACTTCAAAAGCCAAACAGACTCGACCCACAATTTTGCAAGGCGAACAGGGCTCTGACCGTCCTTGACTTATTACAATACAATACAATAGCAGAGTTGGAAGGGACCTTGGAGGTCATTTAGTCCAACAACCATTTAAATATGAGCCAGCCGTGTGCAGCAGCTGCCAAAAAAGCCAACACAGTTCTAGGCTGCATAAACAGAGGGATAGAATCTAGATCACCAGAAGTGTTAATGCCACTGTATAGTGCCTTGGTAAGGCCACACCTGGAATACTGCATACAGTTTTGGTCGCCACGATGTAGAAAAGACGTGGAGACTCTGGAAAGAGTGCAGAGAAGAGCAACCAAGATGATTAGGGGACTGGAGACTAAAACATATGAAGAACGGCTGCAGGAGCTGGGTATGTCTAGTTTGATGAAGAGAAGGACCAGGGGAGACATGATAGCAGTGTTCCGATATCTCAGAGGGTGCCACAAAGAAGAGGGAGCCAAACTATTCTCCAAGGCACCTGGGGGCAGGACAAGAAGCAATGGGTGGAAACTAATCAAGGAGAGAAGCAACTTAGAACTAAGGAGAAATTTCCTGACAGTCAGAACAATTAACCTCTGGAACAGCTTGCCTCCAGAAGTTGTGAATGCCCCAACCCTGGAAGTCTTTAAAAAGATGTTAGATAGCCATTTGTCTGAAATGGTATAAGGTTCCTGCCCACGCAGGGGGTTGGACTAGAAGACCTACAAGGTCCTTTCCAACTCTGCTATTGTATTGTATTGTATTAACTCCCTGCCCAGGCAGGAAGCCCTATACCAGTTCAGACAAATGGCTATCCAAATCTTCTGAAAGACTTCCAGTGTTGGGGCATTCACAACTTCTGGAGGCAACTTCTGTTCCACTGATTAATTGTTCTCACTGTCAGGAAATTCCTCCTCAGTTCTAAGTTGCTTCTCTCCTGGATTAGTTTCCACCCATTGCTTCTTTTCCTGCCCTCAGGTGCTTTGGAGAATAGCTTGACTCCCTCTTCTTTGGGGCAACCCCTGAGATATTGGAAGACTGCTATCATGTCTCCCCTGGTCCTTCTTTTTATTAAACTAGACCAGGGGTCTGCAAAGTTGACTCTTTTGAGACTGGTGGACTTCAACTCCCAGAATTCTCCAGCCAGCTAGGCTGGCTGGGGAATTCTGGGAGTTGAAGTCCATCAGTCTCAAAAGAGCCAACTTTGCAGACCCCTGAACTAGACCTACCTAGTTCCTGCAACCGTTCTTCATATGTTTTAGCCTCCAGTTCCCTCATCCTCTTTGTTGCTCTCCTCTGCACTCTTTCCAGAGTCTCCACGTCTTTTCTACATCGTGGTGACCAAAACTGAATGCAGACTTATGACAGTTCATTGAATGAGCCCTCGAAATTACAACAGCGCTAGAAAAAGTGACTTACGACCATGATATAGCATCCCTATGACTCTTGGCAACTAATTCATATTTATGACCGTGGCAGTGTTCATGTCATTTTGTGACCTTCTGACAAGCCAGATTCACTTAACAACGGTGTTACTAATTTAACAAGTGCGGTGATTCGCTTAGCAAATGTGGCAAGAGAGAGTCGTACAATGGAACCAAACTCACTTAACAAATTTCTCCTTAGCAATGTACGTTTTGTGCATGGGAGGGGGGGGGGGAGCCAGATTCACTGACTCGTATTTATGACCGTTCCGGTATCCTTTGGCAACTGACTCATAGTTATGACCGTGGTCGTGTCCCTCGGTCATATGATAAACCTTTTGCGAATTTCTGACACGCAGAATCAACCGGGAAGCCAGATTCACTTAACAACCGTGTTAAGAACTGCAGCGATCCACTTAAGAACGGTGGCAAAAAAAGTCGCAGAATGGGGCAAAATTCACCGAACAACGAGCTCACTTAGCAACAGCACGTTTGGGCTCAACTGTGGTCGTATGTCAAGGACTACCTGTAATGGTATGGGACAGGGGTGTTGTTGGGGGATATCTCCGTTGGGAGACCGAAAGTTGTGTAGCGGAATGTGCAGCTAGGCCAGTGGTTGGCAAACTGCGGCTCGCGAACCACAAGCGGCTCTTTGGCCTCTCGAGTGTGGCTCCTCCTCCACCCAGCCACGGGCAGACTCCGTCTGTTGCATAGGCGGCTGCTGTTGCCCCCGAGGCCTGCGATGCGCAGCTTCCTCTGTCTGAGGTCGCCCGGCAGGGGCATCGGGCAGGACGGCCGGGTGCGTCCCCAGCAGCTCCCTCCCATGGCCACCATAGCACACTTTCCGGGGCTGCCCGCCACACGAGGCTGGGAGGGAGGTGGGTGTGTGGCACCCGGACGGCCTCGCCGGCGCTTAAGGTAGCCGCAGCCTTGGGATCTCCCCCCGCCAGCCCGCTCACTGCGGGAGGAGGCAGCCGTAGCCTCCCCAGCTGACATGCTGGCCACTCCGCTGCTTCCGGGGGGGTGAGGAGGGAGGGAGAGAGGGAGGGAGAGACTGACAGACACACAGAGAGACAGACAGAGAGAGACAGAGGGGGAGGGAGGGAGAAACAGACAGAGAGAGGCACAGAGAGAGAGGGAGGGAGAGGGAATCACAGAGAGACAGACAGACAGACACACACACAGAGTGACAGAGATGGGTGGAGGGAGGAGAGAGAGACATACAGAGAGAGAGAGACAGACAGAAAAAGAGAGAAAGAGAAAGAAAGAAAAATAGAAAGAAAAAGAAAGTGGGAGAAAGAGATAAAGAAAGAAAGAAAGAACTTATGACCACAATTGAGCCCAAAATTTTGGTTGCTAAGCAAGACCATTGTTAAGTGAATTTCACCACATTTTCCAAGCTGGCCACGCCTACCCGGTCACATGACCACTGAGCCACTCCCACAAAACAGGCCACACCTTTTGGCTCTCAAAAGAAATTTCAACTATGACCTATGGAAAATTACCAGTGTCTCTTTGCAACTTGGACTTCCTCTAATTATTGATGAAGAATTTTCTTTTTTTGGATTTGTGTTTTCCTTTCTGGATTGCCTTCGTTATTATACCTATGGAGTTGGAAAAGCGTTTCTCTGTTGGTTTCTGAATTTTGCAGCTGTACAACTTTGAGAACTCTGGACTCCTGATCTGCCTTACCAGCCCCACCCTAAAAACGCCATTTTACTGGCACGGATTTTAATAGCTAAACATGGCACAAGAAGCAACGCTCGCAAGCCTTGAACAAAGAATGACTGCCCTTGAAACTGTTATACAAAATTTGGTATCAGAAATTAAGGCCCAGAGGGCAGAAAATGTCAACTTTAAAAAGGAACTATTGGACACTCGAAAACAAGTGCTTGAGAATACACAGAAGAATGAAGAATTGAAAGGGGGGCTGGAGGGGGCTAAGGGAGAGATTAAAAATGTTTCTAATGAGGTTGTGGAAATAAATGCGCATGTGACTAGGATTGATTTGGAAAGGATGACATATTTTTTGAGATTCCAGAATGTTTCTGAGATGGATGGTGAATGTCTCCCTGATCTTATGAGTACAATTATTGCAGACTATTTACATAAACCTAAAGAAGAGATCAGAGGGGACATTGACCTAGTCTACAGAATAAATTCTGCATATGCTAGGATGAATGAAGTACCCAGAGAGATACATGTAAAATTTGTTAGAAGGTCAACCAGAGAGGAAATCTTGAAGGCGCAAAGAGGGAGTCCTATGATTTACCAACAAAAGGAGATTACCATCTTGAAGCAGATTCCAAGAAAAATTAGAGAAGCCAGAAGGAAATTTTCCTTCTTGTCTAAAACATTGTTTGATCATGGGATCTGGTTCAAGTGGGTGATACCCGAAGGGATGCTGGTGTTCTGGGAAGGAGGTAGAGTAAAGATTAAAACAGTTGCTGAGGCGGAAGCCTTTCTTAAAAAACATTCCTCTGTCCTGGGAGAAGATCCAGGGGGGGCAGGGGGAGCCATGGCCCCGCCCGCTGGGGGCCCGGGGGAGAAGGGGGAAGATACAATTGCCAAGAGACTTAGATCTAAAAAATAACTTTGCCCTGGTTTTTCTTTTGAGTAATATTGTATGATATTTGTAATCTGGATTTTTGCAATTGACTGACAGTATATAACTGAAAAATTTAGGAATATGTACTTGCTCCTAGCTTGTAGTGTTATGTGAAATGTTTCTTTTCTTTCTTTTTAATAATGTAATTTGAGGTTCCGGAGGAGCCGACGACTTTGACGTGACCACTCTCAAAATTTCTATGTAACCCTTACCCTACCCCACAAAAAATGTAAACTCAATAAAACTTTTTCAATAAAAAAAAAAAAAAGAAATTTCAATCGTTGTACTGTTGATATTTGGCTCTATTGACTAATGAGTTTGCCCACCACTGAGCTAAAGAAGCGTTGCTAGTACACACACAAATAGTATCTCAGACCCTGTTAGTAAAAAACAATTCGCTTTACTGGTGTTGTAAAACTAAACTATTGCTTTACAAGCAATGATTGTAGATAGTTAGTCAAACAAAGTCCTTAACAAATAAACAATTGCTTACAGTCAGCAATCCACAATTCTTCCTTTTTCAAATACAGTCAGTCACAGCAAACGAGCAGAGAGCCAACAGTAGAGATATCGAGCAGAGAGAGGCAATCCGACAAAGAGAGGAATATGCGCTCTCCAGACTTCCTCTTATTGCCGAGATGATTACAGTCGCTAACTGCCTTCCAACATTCCAACATCCTTAAAGCAACAACCACCATTTGTCATCATGGTATTATACATTGCCTACCCAACTCTAGGAATCTACTCCTAACAGGGGTCAAACTCAAGGCCCAGGGGCCGCATCCGGCTCGCAGGCTGCTTAGATCACACCCGCCCATGATCCTCCCGAGCTCCATTTTCACTGACAGAGGGTCGTGGCTGAAAAGGGAGCTCAGGAGCCCATTTTCTCTGGCAGAGTGCTCCAGCCACCACAGGGGTGTCGAGCTGGCCACGCCCACCCTGGCCACGCCTACCAGGGCCCCCGAGGTCAAACACAACCCTGACGCGGCCCTCAAGGAAATCGGATCTGACACCGTTGGGATGCGAGAACGACCTTGACAGACGGAAGGAAGAAAAGCTGCCTGGGGAAGAATCCGATAAGGGACAGCTGAGCCCTGAGCCGCATAACGGACGAAGAAAGAGATCCAGAAACGGTTTCTCAAGCTTACAAAAGAGACCGAGGGCGATCCGTACTTTCCGACATGCGGGATTCTGTTGATTGCCACCTCGTAATAAACTAGAGTGCGCTCACCTGGTCATGGCTTCCTGTCTGGCCTACCTGGGGTGGCCGACACCGACTCACCTGAGCGTTTTGCGGATCATGTCTTCGTCGGTGATCCCGTAGTACGTGAGGGTTTCATTCCAGGTGGGATTCAGGGTATTCCGCAAAGTTTTGGTCCTCAGTTTGTTCGCCTGCGGGGGGGTGGGGGTGGGGGAGAGAAAAATACGATAAATCAGTTTGTTCACATGCATAGCTCAAGGCAGCAAAAAGAACTTTCTTTCCTCCGACCATTTTCTTAATACAATACAATAGCAGAGTTGGAAGGGACCTTGGAGGTCTTCTAGTCCAACCCCCTACGTGGGCAGGAACCTTATACCATTTCAGACAAATGGCTATCCAACATCCTCTTAAAGACTTTCAGGGTTGGGGCATTCACAACTTCTGGAGGCAACTTCTGTTCCACTGATTGATTGTTCTAACTGTCAGGAAATTTCTCCTTAGTTCTAAGTTGCTTCTCTCCTTGATTAGTTTCCACCCATTGCTTCTTGTCCTGCCCTCAGGTGCCTTGGAGAATAGTTTGACTCCCTCTTCTTTGTGGCACCCTCTGAGATATTGGAACACTGCTATCATGTCTCCTCTGGTCCTTCTCTTCATCAAACTAGACATACCCAGCTCCTGCAACCGTTCTTCATATGTTTTAGCCTCCAGTCCCCTAATGATCTTGGTTGCTCTTCTCTGCACTCTTTCCAGAGTCTCCACGTCTTTTCTACATCATGGCGACCAAAACTGTAAGCAGTATTCCAAGTGTGGCCTTACCAAGGCACTATGCAGTGGCATTAACACTTCACGTGATCTAGATTCTATCCCTCTGTTTATGCAGCCTAGAACTGTGTTGGCTTTTTTGGCAGCTGCTGCACACTGCTGGCTCATATTTAAATGGTTGTCCACTAGGATTCCAAGATCCCTCTCACAGTTGCTACTATTGAACAAGGTACCACCTATACTGTACCTGTGCATTTCGTTTTTCTTGCCTAAATGTAGAACCTTACTTTTTTCACAATTGAATTTCATTTTATTAGATAGTGCCCAATGTTCAAGTTTGTCAAGATCCTTCTGTATCTGAAGCCTATCTTCTGGAGTGTTGGCTATTCCTGCCAGCTTGGTGTCATCTGCAAATTTGATGAGTTCCCCATTTATCCCCTCATCCAAATCATTGATGAATATGTTGAAGAGTCCTGGGCCTAAAACAGAGCCTTGGGGGACTCCACTGCATACTTCCCTCCATGTAGATGCAGTTCCATTGAGGACTAGGGACACAAGGTTGTTCTCCGCAACAACCTTGTGAGGTAAATTAGGCTAAAACAGTGGTGGGTTTCAGCCGGTACGCCCCGGTACAGGAATACCGGTGGCTGCTGCGGAACAGCAACCATCGTACCAGAACAGTATTTAAGACAACTGCTCGACACTCCATCGGGCAGCTAGAGCGTCGCAGGACGGTGGGTGTGCATGCATGCTGTGCTGGCTGGGGGCTTCTGGGAGTTGAAGTCCACAGGACTTAAAAGTCGCCAAGGTTGAGAAACGCTCCCTTAACCAATAGATTAAACTAGCTAATGGACGTTTGTGCAAGAGAACAGATTAAGTTGTGGGATCAGAAAGGCTGTTCTCAATTTCAAGCTTTTTAGTAAGCCGACGTCTTTCAAACTTTCATTGTTTAAGTAGGTAAAGGTTCCCCTTGCACATCTGTGCCGGTCGTTCCTGACTCTAGGGGGCGGTGCTCATCTCTGTTTCAATGCCAAAGAGCCAGCGCTGTCCGAAGACGTCTCCATGGTCATGTGGCCGGCATGATTCAACACCGAAGGCGCACGGAACGCTGTTCCCTTCCCACCAAAGGTGATCCCTGTTTTTCTACTTGCATTTTTTAACCTGCTTTCGAACTGCTAGGTTGGCAGAAGCTGGGACAACCGACGGGAGCTCGATCCATTACGCGGTGCTGGGGATTTGAACTGCCAAACTGACGACCTTTCTGGTCGATAAGTGTCTTAGCCCCTGAGCCACCACATCCCCCCCACAAAATAAGTCAGCAAGTGTCATTCTGCCTCTTTATAAATCTATGGTGAGGCCCCATCTGGAGAATTGTGTGCAGTTCTGGTCCCCATACCTTCAGAAGGATATGATGGAAATGGAAAAGGGGCAGAGGAGGGCAACCAGAATGATTAGGGGGCTGGAACCCCTTCCTTACCATCGGAGGCTGCAACGGCTGGGCCTCTTCACTCTAGAACGACGGCGCCTGAGAGGTGACCTGATTGAAGTCTATAAAATCATGCACGGTGTGGACAAAGTAGGAAAGGAAAAACGGTTTTCCCTATCGCACAACACTAGAACTAGGGGGCACTCCATGAAACTTTGGATAGCTAGACCTCCAACAAATAAGAGGAAGTACTTTTTCACCCAGAGGATCACTGGTCTATGGAACTCCCTGCCAGAAGAAGTGGTGACAGCTGTCAGCCTCGACACCTTTAAGAAAGGATGAGAGGAGTTCATGGAGAACAAGGGTATCCATGGCTATCATGATGGATGCCTAAGGACACCCTCCGGGTTGGAGAGATAGGCAGGATGTCTCTCAATGTCATTTGCAGGGAATCCTAAGCAGGTGAAGACATCTGCTTGGGAAGACCCTGAAGTAAATGGGGAGCCACAAGGCTGGACTGGATGGGCTGTGGCCTGTTCCAGCAAGGCTATTCTTATGTTCTTATGTTCTGAAAGAAAGAAAGAAAGAAAGAAAGAAAGAAAGAAAGAAAGAAAGAAAGAAAGAAAGGAGGGAGGGAGGGAGGGAGGGAGGGAAGGATGGAAGGAAGGAAGGAAGGAGAGAGAGAGAGAGAAAGAAAGAAAGAAAGAAAGAAAAAGGAAGGAAGGAAGGAAGGAAGGAAGGAAGGAAGGAAGGAAGGAAGGAAGGATGAGAAGAGTTCATGGAGAACAAGGGTATACATGGCTATCATGATGAATGCCTAAGGACACCCTCCGGGTTGGAGAGACAGGCAGGATGTCTCTCAAGGCCATTTGCAGGGAATCCTAAGCAGGTAAAGACATCTGCTTGGGAAGACCCTGAAGCAAATGAGGAGCCACTGTGGGAGACAGAAGGCTGGACTGGATGGGCTGTGGCCTCTTCCAGCAAGGCTGTTCTTAGGTTCTTATGTTCATTGTTTAGTTTTGTCCAAATCCCTGCATTAAAGTTTGCAATCACGTTTGCTTATTTAGGTTTCGCATTTCTATCCTGCCACAGTCAGACACTCTCGTTGCATTATGTTGAACAAAAAAAAACCCCAACCACCATATAATTTAATAATAATAATAATAATTTAATTTTATATCCCGCTCTCTCTCCCCAAAGGGACTCGAGGCGGGGCACAGGCACTTAAAAATACAATTAAAACCACAGACAAAATACAAAATTAAAAATGAATTAAATTAATCCTGCGCTAAAAACCCATAAACTAAAATTCCCCCTTTAAAACCCCTAACCTTAAAAGAGACTACCCAAGGCCGGCCAGGCGAAAAAGATGTGTCTTTAATTTTAAACGGAAGGAGTGGAGGTCCGTAGTTGTCCTAATGTCGGGGGAAAGGTCGTTCCAGAGGGCTGGGCCCGCCACAGAGAAGGCCCTTCCCCTGGGCGTCGCCCGCTGACAGAGTCTAGTGGACGGCACCCGGAGAAGTCCCTCTCTGTGGGAGCGAATCGGCCATGAGGATGTATGGGGCAGGATCCGATCCCGCAGATAGCTAGGTCCCGAGCCATGGAGCGCTTTGAAGATGATGACTAACACCTTGAAGCGCACCCGAAAGACGACAGGTAGCCAGTGCAGCTCGCGCAAGAGCGGTGTTACGTGGGTAAACCTAGAGGTTCCCATTATTGCTCGCGCGGCTGCATTCTGGACCAACTGAAGCCTCCGGGTGCACCTCAAGGGGAGCCCCATGTAGAGAGAGTTACAATAGTCCAGTCGGGATGTCACGAGAGCATGAGTGACTGTGCGAAGGGCGTCCCGATCCAATAGGGGGCGCAACTGGCGTACCAGGCGAACCTGGTAAAACGCCCTCCTGGCCACGGCTGTCACTTGATCTTCCATGGACAGCCGGGTATCCAGGAGGACACCCAAGTTGCGCGCCCCATCCACAGGGGCAAGATGTTCGCCCCCTATGGCCAGAGATGGCATCAACTGGTTGAATCGGGCAGCCGGAAACCACAGCCACTCGGTCTTGGTCGGGTTGAGCCTCTTGGTCGGGTTAAGCCTCTGTGGTGCAATCATACACAAAAAAATAATAACTCAATAATGATTCAAACCTGTAACCAAAAAGTGACTTAAGAACTGTCCTCAGACTTATGACCACTGCCGCATCCCTGCACTTACAGGAACAAAATCGAAGTGTTTGGGTAACATACTTCTCTTATAACATTCGGGGGTGACATGATCAAAATTTCTGATCTTCCCAGCCAGCTTCTGACAAGCCCCATCAATGGGGATCTGCTCAACGACCGCGTGAATCAACTGCAGTGATTCACTTAACAACCGTGCACAAAAACTCCCCAAATCGGGCGTGTCTCGCTTAATATACATTGCCTGGTGAGGGAAGGTGAAGTCACAGTAGCAGTCGTAAGCACAGGGAGTCCTCGATTTACAACCGCTCGTTTAGTGACCATTCAAAGTTACAACGGCCCAGCAAATAGTGACTTCACACTTACGACCGTTGTAGAATTCCCACAGTCACTTGAATAAAATTCAGAGGCTTGACAACTGGTTCACGTTTATGACCGACGCAGCGTCCTGGGGGGGGGGGGGGGTCACGCGATTCCTCCTTTTGCAACCTTCTGGCAAGCAATGCCAATGGGGAAGCCAGGTTCACTTAACGACCATGTTCCCGATTTAACAACTGCCGTGATTCACTTAACAACTGTGGCCCCAAAAGAAAACCTCACTTAAAACATATCTTTTCCATCAAGCTGGTCTAGCTTAGCCAATGAGTAAATGTATTTTAGAATTTTAATTGGGATTTTTAGCACAGGTTTTTTAGTTTAATCTATTTTGGTTGCTCTGTATTTATTGTTATTTATTGATTTTAACTTCCTGTGCACCGCCCTGGGTCCATTTCGATGGAGAAGGGCGGTTCTATAAATCGAAATAAATTAAATTAAATTAATTAAAAAGAAAAAGTTTGCAAAATGGCGCGAAAGCCCACTTAAGACATTTCTCACTTAATCACTTAAGACTCTAGAAAGAGTGCAGAGAAGAGCAACAAAGAGGATGAGGGGACTGGAGGCTAAAACATATGAAGAACGGTTGCAGGAACTGGGTAGGTCTAGTTTGATGAAGAGAAGGACCAGGGGAGACATGATAGCAGTCTTCCAATATCTCAGGGGTTGCCACAAAGAAGAGGGAGTCAAGCTATTCTCCAAGGCACCTGGGGGCAGGACAAGAAGCAATGGGTGGAAACTAATCAAGGAGAGAAGCAACTTAGAACTAAGGAGAAATTTCCTGACAGTTAGAACAATTAACCTCTGGAACAGAAGTTGCCTCCAGAAGTTGTGAATGCCCCAACCCTGGAAGTCTTTAAGAAGATGTTAGACAGCCATTTGTCTGAAATGGTATAAGGTTCCTGCCGACGCAGGGGGTTGGACTAGAAGACCTACAAGGTCCCTTCCAACTCTGCTATTGTATTGTAGTGTATTGTAATCAATGCACGTTTTGGGGTCAACTGCGGTCGTAAGTCGAGGACTCGCTGTACTTGCGGCAGAATTCTGCGCGGGGAGCTCCGTTCCTGCCGATGTGGCATTTCGCGGCGGATTCTGTGCCCTTTCGAAATGCCAAAGAAAAATATAAGGCTTGAACCAAGACGTTTGCCAAGCATTGTGCCATCCTGAAAAAGGAATTGACCTTTCTCGTAAAGAATATCTCCAGTCAGGGCCCTTATGTAAAACTCTGCCCAGGGCAGGATGTGACCATTAGGGGGGGAAATGGCAGTTAATGAGAATATAATAGGGTTCCCAGCCCTTTAAAAGGACTCCGTAACTCAGCATAATAATCATAATCATATATTGCTGACATTCAGTGGAATTGCTGCTCTCTGGTTTATTTCCTGCAGTTTTGCTCCGTTCTTGAAAATAAGCATCTGTTTTCAAGGGGCAGGTTTATCGTCGCATGACTAAAGTACCGTCCAGGAGTTGTGAGAAGGCTTGGCTTGTTTTGGTCCCTCCTGTGGTGGGTAGGATGGGATGGGATGGGATAGAATAGAATAGAATAGGGGAAGGGAAGGGAAGAGAAGAGAAGAGAAAATTTGGAAGGGGAAGGGGAAGGGGAAGGGAAGGGAAGGGAAGAGAAGAGAAGAGAAGAGAAGAGAAGAGAAAATTTGGAAGGGGAAGGGAAGAGAAGAGAAAATATGGAAGGGAAGGGAAGAGGAGAGGAGAGGAGAGGAGAAAATATGGAAGGGAAGGGAAGGGAAGAGGAGAAAATATGGAAGGGAATGGAAGAGAAGGGAAGAGAAGAGAAGAAAAGAAAATATGGAAGGGAAGGGAAGGGAAGGGAAGAGAAGAGAAGAGAAGAGAAGAGGAGAAAATATGAAAGGGAAGGGAAGAGAAGAGAAGAGAAGAGAGGAGGGGAGGGGAGGGGAGGGGAGGAGAGGAGAGGAGAGGAGAGGAGAGAAGAGAAGAGAAGAGAAGAGAAGAGAAGAGAAGAGAAGAGAGAAAGATAATCTGTTGAGAATGGAAGGGAAGGGAATAGTATAAGTATATGTCTGAAATGGTATAAGGTTCCTGCCTAGGCAGGGGGTTGGACTAGAAGACCTCCAAGGTCCCTTCCAACTCTGCTATTGTATATATTGTATATAGAATAGAATAATGGAATGTGGAAGTGGAATGAAATGAAATAGAATAGAATAATGGAATGTGGACAGGAGAGGATAGAAGAATAGAATAGAATAGAATGTGAATAGGATAGGATAGAAGAATAGAATAGAATAGAATAGAATAGAATGTGGATAGGATAGGATAGAAGAATAGAATAGAATAGGATAGGATAGGATAGGATAGAATGTGGATAGAATGTGGATAGAATGTGGATAGGATAGGATAGAATAATGGAATGGAATGGAATGAAATGGAATAGTATAATGGAATGTGGACAGGATAGAAGAATAGAATAGAATAGAATAGAATAGAATAGAATAATGGGATGTGAATAGGATAGGATAGGAGAATGGAATGGAATGGAATGGAATAGAATAGAATAATGGAATGTGAATAGGATAGAATAATGGAATGGAATGGAATGAAATGGAATAGAATAATGGAATGTGAATAGGCTAGGATAGAATAGAATAATGGAATGCGGATAGGATAGGATAGGATAGGATAGGATAGAAAACTGAGAATAGAATAGAGTAGAATAGAATCTTTATTGAGAATGGAACAGGAGAGGAGAGGAGAGGAGAGGAGCATGACTGGGTATCTTCGATTTGTGGCTTCCCCCTTGATCCCTGCCAAACTCACCCATCCAACCCTCTTCATCCTTACCATCAGGTTTACAAGCTCAGCTGTGAAACCCAAACTGATTAAGCCAACTAAATTAGTTAGAGCCATGAGGGGTAAGATTGAATCCATTAGAAAAAAACAGACTGGTCCAATTAACCTTGACGAAGCTGACATAGGACTATCATTGCTTAAAGGCTGTGAATTATCAGCAAGAGGCAAGGAAGAAGGAATCTGCTGCCAGGGATTTCGGGGACAGAAGAATAATTCAGTCAAGATGGCAGCATCTCCATGCTCATTTGATCAAAATCCAGGCAGCTGGCAACTGGCATGTACTTAGGACAGTTGCCCTGTCCTGGGCGCCCGTGATCACCATTTGCAGCTGGCTGCCAACAAGCCAAGCCAATGGGGAAAGCCAGATGTGTTTAATGACTGCACGATTCACTTAACAGCAAGATGGATTCTCTTTGCAATTGTGGCAGAAAAGTTGGCAAAACGGCAAAACCCGGTTACCCGTGAGCCATGGTGGCATAGTAACTAGAAGGCAGCATTGCAGGCTAACTCTGCCCACAGCCAGGAAGTCCGATCCTGACCAGCTCAAGGTTGACTCATCCTTCCATCCTTCCGAGGTGAGTAAAATGAGGACCCAGATTGTTGGGGGCAAGGGGCTGACTCTATAAAAACAGTTTAGAGAGGGCTGTAAAAGCACTGTGAAGTGGTATATGTCTAAGGAGTATTGCTTGCGAAGGAAGAGAGAGAGAGGAGAAGAAAATAAAGAAGGAGGGAAGGAGAGAGAGAGGGAGGGAAGGAAGGAATCTATGGTGGCTATAATGCAATATTGCAGGCTAAAGAACTGTGAAGCGGTATGTAAGTCTAAGGGCTTACGAAGAAAAGGAGAGAGAGAAGAAGAAAATAAAGAAGGAGGAAAGGAGGGAGGGAGGGAGAGAGGGAGGGAGGGAGGGAAGGAATCTGTGGTGGCTATAATGCAATATTGTAGGCCAACTCTGTAAAGAACTGTGAAGCGGTATATAAGTCTAAGGGCTATGCTTACGAAGAAAAGGAGAGAGAGAAGAAGAAAATAAAGAAGGAGGAAAGGAGGGAGGGAGGGAAGGAATCTGTGGTGGCTATAATGCAATATTGTAGGCCAACTCTGTAAAGAACTGTGAAGCGGTATATAAGTCTAAGGGCTATGCTTACGAAGAAAAGGAGAGAGAGAAGAAGAAAATAAAGAAGGAGGAAAGGAGGGAGGGAGGGAGGGAGGGAGGGAGGGAAGGAATCTGTGGTGGCTATAATGAAATATTGCAGGCTAACTCTGTAAAGAACTGTGAAGCAGTATATAAGTCTAAGGGCTATTGCTTGCGAAGGAAGGGAGAGAGAGAAGAAGAAAATAAAGAAGGAGGAAAGGAGAGAGGGAAGGAAGGAAGGACTGTATGGTGGCTATAATGCAATATTGCAGGCTAAAGAACTGTGAAGCGGTATATAAGTCTAACGACTATTGCTTGCAAAGGAAGGAAGAGAGTGAAGAAGAAAATAAAGAAGGAGGGAAGGAGGGAGGAAGGGAAGGAAGGAATCTGTGGTGGCACGGTGGCTATAATGCAATATTGCAGGCTAACTCTGCCCACAGCCAGGTAGTTCGATCCTGACCAGCTCAATGTTGACTCATCCTTCCGAGGTGGGTCAAATGAGGACCCAGATTGTTGGGGGCAAGGGGCTGACTCTATAAAAACCGTTTAGAGTGGGCTGTAAAAGCACTGTGAAGTGGTATATAAGTAGTATAAGGAGTATTGCTTGTGAAGGGAGAGAGAGAAGAAGAAAATAAAGAGGGAGGGAGGGAGGGAGGAAAGGAAGGAAGGAAGGAAGGAAGGAAGGAAGGAAGGAAGGAAGGACTCTGTGGTGGCTATAATGAAATGCAGGCTAACTCTGTAAAGAACTGTGAAGCGGTATATAAGTCTAAGGGCTATGCTTACGAAGAAAAGGAGAGAGAGAAGAAGAAAATAAAGGAAAGAGAGAGGGAGGGAAGGAAGGAAGGAATCTGTGGTGGCTATAATGCAATATTGTAGGCTAACTCTGCCCACAGCCAGGAAGTTCGATGCTGACCAGCTCAAGGTTGACTCAACCTTCCGTCCTTCCAAGGTCGGTAAAATGAGGACCCAGATTGTTGGGGGCATGGGGCTGATTCTGTACACCGCTTAGAGAGGGCTGGAAAGCACCAGTGTTCCAGTATCTCAGGGGCTGCCCCAAAGAAGAGGGAGTCAAGCTATTCTCCAAAGCACTTGTGGGTAGAACAAGAAGCAATGGGTGGAAACTAATCAAGGAGAGAAGCAACCTGGAATTAAGGAGAAATTAGAACAATTAATCAGTGGAACAACTTGCCACCAGAAGTTGTGAATGTTCTAACACTGGACGTTTTTAAGAAGAGACTGGAAAACCATTTGTCTGAAATGGTACAGGGCGTCCTGCCTGAGCAGGGGGCTGGACTAGAAGACCTCCAAGGTCCCTTCCAGCTCTGTTATTCTATCCCATTCTACTACAAAGCCGTATATAAGTCTAAGTGCTATTGCTATTAACAGCTGTCTCACTTAGGAATAGAAATTCCGAGGTGGTAAGTCGAGAGCTCTCTGCGATGAAAATATCATCATGTTTTATGATTTAATTCCCTCTCTTTGGAAGATGGATTCCTTTTGAAAACAAGCAAGGTTTGAAGCGGGATTTAATCAGATTTGCAGAACTGATAACGTTTCTTCCACAGGGGTAAACTTTAAATTAGTAAGGAGGATAGAAAGAAAGGGAAAGAAATCAGAGAAACAAGAGAGAGAGAGAGAGAAGGCAAGGGAGCTGCCATTATTAATGACGAGTAATTTTGTTTAAGCCAGCATATCAAAGTTGGCTGGGCTGTGATTGTCCTCTGTACCTTTGTTATTATTTGCAAGGATTGGATTAGCAGCAGAAAATTTTTATTAATTTACTTCAAAGCATGTCACCATCTCTTGGCTTAAAATATTTCAAGACATGTCAGGGAAATGAAGTAGGTGATATTGACTCATTAACTCCACCGATGAGCTTCTAAAGGGAGAAGGGAATTTAAAATAAACTTAATATCATGATTTTCGGCTAAGGGAGGAATACTGAATACTCAATTAATTTGCTCAGTTAATTGGTTAGTTATTACTTTGCTCAGTTAATTGGTTAGTTATTAATTTACTCAGTTAATTGGTTAGTTATTAATTTACTCAGTTAATTTCCCCCCAAAACATATACAGCTTGTCCTTGACTTATGACCACAATTGAGCCCCAAAACTCTGTTCCTAAATGAAACCGCTATTAAGCGGATTTTGCCAAATTTTACGACCTTTTTTTGCTCCAGTTGTGAACAACTGCCGTTGTTAAGTGAATCACACAGTCGTTAAGCGAATCTGGCTTCCACGTTGACTTTGCTTGTGGGAAAAGGAGAGAAAGTAGGTGATTTTTACTCATTAACTCCACCGATGAGCTTCAGAGGTTCCCAAACTTAGCAACTTTAAGACTTGTGGACTTCAACTCCCAGAATTCTCCAGCCAGCTGGAGAATTCTGGGAGTTGAAGTCCACAAGTCTTAAAGTTGCTAAGTTTGGGAACCTCTGAAGGAAATTTTAAAATTCATTTAATATCACGATTTTCGGCTTGGGGGAAGAGTACTGAATACTCAATTTATTTACTCAGTTAATTGGTAGCTTCCCCCCCCCCAACATTTACACATAGTCCTTGACTTACGACCACAATTGAACCTGACACGTCCACTGCTAAGCGAGATCGCTGTTAAGCGAGATCGCTGTTAAGCGAGTTTGGCCCCATTTTATAACCTTTTTGCTCCAGTTGTGAATAGAAGCCCTTCCGTTGTTAAGTGAATCATGCAGTCGTTCAGCAAATCTGGCTTCCCCATTAATTTTGCTTGTCGGAAAAACGAGATGGCGTGACTCCCTGACAGTGCGACTGTCATAAGTATGAGTCGGTTGCCAAGCATCTGGATTTTGACCGAAGAAGGGAAGATGTAACGGCCGTTAAGCGTGAAAACGGTCCTGTCACTTTTTTTCAGTGCCGTTCTAACCTCGAATGGTCGCTAAACGAATGTCTGTAAATAAAGGACTATCTGGTAAGACACCCCTGAAACCCCTCAGGGTTTGGGTTCTGTTAAGATACAGCCTGTTGTGCCTTCCAATGGCTTCTACCGTACTGCCGTAAAATGGCTCCTGCTGTACAGCGCAGTGGAGTTGCCGTGGTAACTCTCCCCATCTCCTATCCAGCGAGTCTGATTTATCGGGCTGTCCACAACGTTACGAAAAGAGACCCAAGGCCGTTGAACAGATGCATATTTTCTTTGCAGCGAAAGGATTAAAATAGAAAGGCCGCCTTCCCAAATGACAATCCTATTAATCAATGAGAAAAGTTCTACCACCACTGAATAGTCAAACAAATGATGTAGAATGACAATAAGGTGCCCATATGTATGGAGAGTAGAAGAGCCAATCATTGTGTTTTGGGCGCTGATGGTAAGACAAATTGATGTAAACATTTAATAATACAATACAATGTTGGCTATGTAATAGTATACATGCGGTTATATGTTATGAAAATGGAAAAATAAAAATAAAAACTTCATATATAAAACCACTGCACCACCGCAACTCATATTCAGCAGTTTTCTATTGAAAGATTAGGAGACTGGCCTTTCTGTTTTGCACACAGGTCAGTGGTGGGTTTCAAATTTTTTAGAACCTACTCTGTAGGTGTGGCCTATTTTGTGGGCGTGGCTTGGCAGTCATGTGACAGGGTGGGAGTGGCCACCTTTAAAAATGTGGTGAAACTCATTTAACAACGCTCTTGCTTAGCAACCAAAATTTTGGACTCAATTGTGATGATAAATTCTTTCTTTCTTTCTTTCTTTCTTTCTTTCTTTCTTTCTTTCTTTCTTTCTTTCTTTCTTTCTTTCTTTCCTTTCCTTTCCTTTCCTTTCCTTTCCTTCCCGTTGGGTTACTGGCAGCGGCGGGCCAGATTTACTTCCAGGTACGCCGGTGGAACCCCCTCTCACTGGTTCTCTAAATTTCACCAACCGGCTCTCGCGAGTAGGTGCGAGCCTGCAGAAACCCACCACTGACACAGGTGTATTGTTATCCTCAACCTGATGCTGAAGCTTTTTCCACAGCAGGTCTGCCCGATCTCTACACCTCCCTCGACCTCTTCCCCAATTACTCCTGTTAGGAGAAGACTCCTAGAGTTGGGTAGGCCATATATAATACCACGATGATAATGGTCATTTCATTTCATTTCATTTCCATTTTATTAAATTTGTATACCGCCCCATTCTCCCAAAAAGGGGACTCGGGGCGGTGCACAGGAAAAATTAAAACCATGCATATACATAAATACCGATAATAAATATGTCATAAATATTAAAAACTTATTAAATTAACCCAACCTGTGCTAAAACCAATTAAAACCCCAATAAAATCTAATTCAATTTAAAACCAGTCGATGGTCTCGGAAGATTAAGCCAGGCCAGCTAAGGTCATGGTGGCTTTAAGACTGTTGGAATTCAATTAGAGACTCTCATTGGAGGCTGTCATTATCTCCACAATAAGAGGAAGTCAGCAGAGCGCAATCTCTCTCTGCTAATTGCTCTCTCTGCCTGATTGTTTTCTCTGCTGATATCTCTACTGATTGCTAACTGTTTGTTCGTTTGCTGTGACTGACTGTGTTTCAAGAAGGAAGGAAGAATTGTGGATTGTCGACTGTAAGCAATTGTCTTGTTGGTTAAGGACTTTGTTTTGACTAACAAAGTCAACCATCACTGCTCGTGAAGCAGTAGTTTAGTTTTACAACACCAGTAAAGCTATTTTGTTCTACTAACAGTGTCTGGTTTACTATTTGTGTGTTTCTCTAGCTGCATATTCCGCTGCACAACTTTTCTGTCTCCCAACGGAGATATCCCCCAACAACTCGGGACCTAGCTACCTGCGGGATCGCGTCCTGCCCCATACATCCCTTTGACCGATTCGCTCCCACAGAGAGGGACTTCTCCGGGTGCCGTCCACTAGGCTATGCCAGCAGGTGACGCCCAGGGGAAGGGCCTTCTCTGTGGCGGGCCCGACCCTCTGGAACGACTTACCCCTCGAACTTAGAACAACTACGGACCTCCGCTCCTTCCTTCAAAAACTAAAAACTCATTTCTTCTGCCTGGCCGGCTTGGCTTAATCGACCCATTTACCTCAAGCTGAATACTCAAATTGTTTTATTAGGGATTTTTAGGGGTATTAGTTTTTAGACAGTTGGGGATTTTAGCGCAGGATATAGGTTTAATTCATTTTAAATTTGTATGATAATGTTTGTTGGTTTTAATATATGTGTATTTTTAATTCCCTGTGCACCGCCTCGAGTCCCTTCGGGGAGAGAGAGCGGTTTACAAATTAAATTATTATTATTATTATTATTATTATTATTATTATTATTATTATTATTATTATTATTATTATTATTATTATTATATCGCACAGGTACAGTACAGCTGGTACCTTGCTCAATAGTAGCAACTGTGAGAGGAATGTTGGAGTCCTAGTGGAGAACCGTTTAAATAGGAGCCAGCCGTGTGCAGCAGCTGCCAAAAAAGCCAACCCAGTTCTAGGCTGCATCAACAGAGGGAGAGAATCAAGATCACGTGAAGTGTTAATGCCACTTTATAAGGCCTTGGTAAGGCCACACTTGGAATACTGCATACAGTTTTGGTCGCCACAATGTAGAAAAGATGCGGAGACTCTGGAAAGAGTGCAGAGAAGAGCAACAAAGAGGATTAGGGGACTGGAGGCTAAAACCTATGAAGAACGGTTGCAGGAACTGGGTAGGTCTAGTTTAATGAAAAGAAGGACCAGGGGAGACATGATAGCAGCCTTCCAATATCTCAGCGGCTGCCCCAAAGAAGAGGGAGTCAAACTATTCTCCAAAGAACCTGAGGGCAGAACAAGAAGCAATGGGTGGAAACTAATCAAGGAGAGAAGCAACTTAGAACTGAGGAGGAATTTCCTGACAGTTAGAACAATTAATCAGTGGAACAGAAGTTGCCTCCAGAAGTTGTGAAGGCCCCAACACTGCAAGTCTTTCAGAAGATGTTGGATAGCCATTTGTCTGAAGTGGCATAGGGTTCCCTGCCTGGGCAGGGGGTTGGACTAGAAGACCTCCAAGGTCCCTTCCAACTCTGCTATTGTATATGTATTAACTCCAACGTCTTCTCCCTCAATCGGTCACTGCTCGATCTGCCCCTGTATGTGTCGTTAGGATTTTCCACACACAACGTGCAACATTTTAGAGTCGCTCACATTAAAAGAAAAAGAAAAAGTAATAGGTCCAGCACAGGAGAGATGGCCTGCAAAGATTGTTTGGGTGTTTTCTTTTTTCTTGCCAGTGTCGTGACCCGCCAGTGGCCAGCGGAGGTGGCAGCAGATTCAGAGAGTGAGGAGGGTTGGGGAGGAACCTGGGCCAGTCCTGGAGTCTGGGGAAGGCTCTGAGGAGGGCTCTGTGTCGGAGGCAGAGAGGGGGCCAGGGCCTTATGATAGTTATCAGCTGCCTTCGGTGATAGACATCAGTGAGGTGGAAGAACAGCTGGAGCCTGTTCCCAGTGTGCGCATGCGCAGAGTGGCCAGAGAAACGTAACAGCTAAAGAACAGGGGTCGACTTGGGAGGAAGGCCACAGGTGGACGATGAATGGACCCTCCCAGAGGGAATAAAAGAGGAGCGACAGGGGAGTGGAGCTTGCAGGAGACCATGAGTTCAACCTGGGAGGAAGGCCACAGGTGGACGATGAGTGGCCCCTCCCAGAGCGAATAAAAGAGGAGCGACAGGGGAGTGGAGCTTGCAGGAGACCATGAGTTCGCTTCATTGGTTCGTGACTCTCTTTTGAGACCCCTGGCCAAGTTTCGCAGCTATCAGCCTGGCAGCTCTCCAAGCCAATTGCAGTCACTAAATGAGGACCAGCTTTATGTTTTTTTTAAAAACAGCACCACTCTTAAAACAAAACCCTGGGTGATTACTCTTGTTACACAACATCTTTGTGGGGAAAAAAAGTCTATTTATTTCTACTCTTAATTTTCCGGTTTTTAATCAATCGCTTAGCCAGCTGTTGTTTTTTTTAATTCCATGGCTGTTAAGCTGACAGAGGAAATGTTGATGAAGTAATCTAACAAGGGCTTTACCAAATTCTTAAGTAGGTGATCTTTTCTGGATCCCCCATAGCCGTGCCTTTATTAAAAGGTAAATCTTCCCCTTGCACATCTGTGCCAGTCGTTCCTGACTCTAGGGGGCGGTGCTCATCTCCGTTTCAAAGCCGAAGAGCCAGCGCTGTCCGAAGACGTCTCCGGGGTCACGTGGCCGGCAGGACTCAACGCCCGAAGGCGCATGGAACGCAGTTCCCTTCCCACCAAAGGTGGCTCCTCTTTTTCTACTTGCATTTTTTCCCGTGCTTTCGAACTGCTAGGTTGGTAGAAGTTGGGACGAGTCACGGGAGCTCCCTCCGTTACGCGGCACTGGGGATTCGAACCAACGAACCGCCGACCTTTCTGATTGACAAGCTCAGCGTCTCTAGCCCCTGAGCCACCGCGTCCCTCCAAATCAAAAGATTATGGGCAGTTCTCAACTTGCGACCATTTCTTTCATGACCATTCAAAGTTACAGCGGCACCGAAAAGAGCCACTTACGACCGATGCTCACCCTTACGACCGTTGCAGCACTTCTGTGATCAGCCGATCAAAATTCTTGGCAACTGACTCGTATTTATGACGGCTGCCGCGTCCCAGGGACACGTGATTTCCCCTTTGGCGACCTTCTGACGAGGCCAGTCAATGGGGAAGCCAGATTCACACGTGATTTCCCCTTTGGCGACCTTCTGACGAGGCCAGTCAATGGGGAAGCCAGATTCACTTAACAGCCGGGGGGGCTCACTGATCCGCCGCAGCGATTCGCTTAACAACAGTGGCAAGAATGGTCGTAAAACTGGGCGAAGTTCACTTAGTATAGTCTCTATTGTCATTGTACAAAATAAATACAACGAAATTGTAAAGACGTTGTATTAATAACTGCCTTGCTTAGCAACATAAATTTTTGGCTCAATTCTGGTCGTAAGTTGAGGACTACCTCTCTACCGGTATCCTACCTCACTTTCCTGAAGGAAAGGAAGGATACAAACCTGGTAAAAACAGGTGCCAGTGATTCGCTTAACAACCGTGGCAAGAAAGGTTGCAAAACGGAGCCAAGCTCACTGAACAAATGTCTCACTTAACAACAGAAATCTGGGGCTCGGTTGTGGTCGTAAATCCAGGACTACCTGTGCATGCCAGTTGCCAAGTGTCTGAATTTTCATCGCACGGGTGGTAAGTGTGAAACATCAGTCTTTTTTCAACCCCGTTGCAACCTCGAAAAACCGTCACTAAAAGAATCCTTCTATGTCGCGAGCTCTCTACACCTACTGCGTGTTTTAATGTATTTATTTGTTCGTTGGTGTTTGTTAAATTTATTTGCCGCCTACCCTCCTGTCTCGCAAAATCCTCCCCAAAGTTGGATAAATTTAATGAGCCATAAAAATTCCCTTAAAGTCTAGAGAAAATGACACAAAAACACATAGATTTTAAACCTGAACTTTTCTTGCTTGGGATTACGTCAGAAATGTTTGATAAGAATTCGAAATACTTAATTGTAAATGTTTTGACAGCAGCTAGAATGGTATTTGCAAAGAAATTGGAGAAATGAGAAATGACCCTCACAAGAAGAAGTTATTTGTAAAATTAGATAGCCATTTGTCTGAAATGGTATAAGGTTCCTGCCCACGCAGGGGGTTGGACTAGAAGACCTACAAGGTCCCTTCCAACTCTGCTATTGTATTGTATTGTATTATGGAATGTGCAGAGATGAGTAGATTAACATTTGAAGTTAGAGAGCAAGACAGCGAACAATTTTATGAAATATGGAATAAGTTTTATCAATGGTTCGAAAAAAGGGAAACTTAAGGGATATAATATACATATTATATTATTATAAAACTTGGATAAATTTTTGTCTTTAGAGGGAGAAAATATTTTGTTTTAAAATGGCAAAGTGACCTCTAGGGACAATGGAAAAACAATGTCATAAAATGGGAGGGCTTTCTTTTTTCTTTTCGTTCCTTTTTTAAATACCTTGTTTATACCTTGTTTAAAGCCAACCCAGTTCTAGGCTGCATAAACAGAGGGATAGAATCTAGATCACGTGAAGGGTTAATGCCACTGTATAGTGCCTTGGTAAGGCCACACTTGGAATACTGCATACAGTTTTGGTCGCCACGATGTAGAAAAGACGTGGAGACTCTGGAAAGAGTGCAGAGAAGAGCAACCAAGAGGATTAGGGGACTGGAGGCTAAAACATATGAAGAACGGCTGCAGGAGCTGGGTATGTCTAGTTTGATGAAGAGAAGGACCAGGGGAGACATGATAGCAGTGTTCCGATATTTCAGGGGTTGCCACAAAGAAGAGGGAGTCAAACTATTCTCCAAGGCACCTGGGGGCAGGACAAGAAGCAATGGGTGGAAACTAATCAAGGAGAGAAGCAACTTAGAACTAAGGAGAAATTTCTTGACAGTTAGAACAATTAACCTCTGGAACAGCTTGCCTCCAGAAGTTGTGAATGCCCCAACCCTGGAAGTCTTTAAGAAGATGTTAGACAGACATTTGTCTGAAATGGTATAAGCTTCCTGCCCACGCAGGGGGTTGGACTAGATGACCTCCAAGGTCCCTTCCAACTCTGCTATTGTATTGTATTGTATTGTATTGTGTTGTATATATTGAATAATCGTGGGGAAAAGATTGATTTGATAAATGAAAATGTTGGTATGTGAAACAAAGGTGACATATATGCGATGAAAGGAAAATGGATAAATATGTTTGTGATTTTAAGCACTGACGCACAGAACGTTTGCCCGAACGACATGTTGTACAAAGCATGAGATGATGAATGATGTTTTTTTTAACTTGTTTTTAATATTAAAAAATAAAATTTTCTTTTAAAAAAAAAATTCCCTTGAAAGTCACAACAACGGAAATAAGGACAGGAACTCACACCTTTCAAAAGAGAAAAGGTGACTGTTCGCAACGCAACAGCTAATTGCTTAATTAGAATTTTAAGGGGTAATTGTTGGGGTTTTAGGGGTTTTAATATTGATTTTAGCACAGGGGTAGTTTAATTCGGTTTTTAATATTTTGTATATTGTCGTATTTATTAGATTTTTAAATTTCCTGTGCACCACCTCGAGTCCCCATGGGGGAGAGGGGGCGGTCTATAAATGTAATAAAATAAAATAAAATAAAATAAAATAATAAAATAAAATAAAATAAAATAAAATAAAATAATAAAATAAAATAAAATAAAATAATAAAATAAAATAAAATAAAATAAAATAATAATAAAATAAAATAAATAAAATAAAATAAAATAATAAAATAAAATAAAATAATAAAAAAATAAAAAAATAAAAAAATAAAAAAATAAAATAAATAAAATAAATAAAATAAATAAAATAAAATAATAAAATAATAAAATAAATAACGGGAGGAGATTCAAGAGGGCTGCTGAATTTGGAAATCCTTCTCCACACACCTGTGCAAATTGTTGGTTTTTTGCCTCCCCTAATATACTGTATAATTCATATTCTGCTCTTTCTCCTAAAGGTTGCCACAGAATTGTTAAGCACCACAACCAGCTTGAATTTGTGGCCCTCGGAGAAATAACATTTCTCCTTTATATCCTTCCCTTCCCCTTCCTTCCTTCTTTCCTTCCTTCCCCTCCCCATCTGCTCCTTCCCTCCCTCCCTCATTTTTCCCTTCTCTTTCCTTCGTTCTTTTTTATTCTTCCCTCCCTCCTTCCCCCTTTCTCCCTCCTTTCCTCCTTTCTCCTTCCTTCTATCTCCTTTCCTTCCTCCTTCCTGCTCACCTCCCTCCTTTTCCCTTCTCCTTTCCTCCTTCTTCCTTTCCTTCTCCTTCTTTCTCCTTCCTTCCTTTCTCCTTCCTTCCTTCCTCTCCTCCCACCCTCCTTTTCCCTTCTCTCCTTCCTTCCTCCTCCTTCCCTCTTCCCTCCTTCCTTTTCCCTTTCCTCCTCCCTCCTCCTTTTCCTCCTTCCTTCCCTCCCTCTCCTTTTCCCCTTCCTTCCTTCTTTCACTCTTTTCTCTCTTTCTTCCTTCTTTCCCTCCTGCCCACCCTCCTCCCACCCTCCTTTCCCTTCTCTCCTTCCTTCCTTTTCCCTTCTCCTTCTTCCGTCCCTCCCTTCTTTTCCCTTCTCCTTCCTCCCTTCTTCCCTCTCTCCCTCCCTCCTACCCTCCCTCTCTCCTTTCCCCTTGCCTCCTCCCTCCTTCCTTCTTTTCCCTTCTCTCTTTCCTTCTTCCCTGCCTCCCTTCTTTTCCCTTCTCTCCTTCATTCCTTCTTCCATCCCTCCCACTTTTTCCCTTCTCTCCTTCCTTCCTTCTTCCCTCGCTCCCTCCTTTTCCCTTGTCTCCCTCCCTTCTTTTCCCTTCTCTCCTTCTCTCCTTCCTTCCTTCTTCCCTCGCTCCCTCATTTTCCCTTGTCTCCCTCCCTTCTTTTCCCTTCTCTCCTTCCTCCCTCCCTCCATCTCTCCCTCCATCCTCTCCTTTATGCTTTCCAGGCAGCCCCTCCTCGTCCAGCATCCTCTGCACCAGCCAGGCTCTGACCCAGACCTCCCATGGGCTCATGAGGACGGCTGGGTTAAGGCAGCCGGGCAGGGGAGGCCTTTCCTAGAAGACAAAACAGCTTCCGGGAAGCCTCTCCCAACCCTCTAGACCAGGGGTCCCCAACCTTTTTGGCACCAGGGACCGGTTTCATGTAAAACAAATTCCACCAAGACCGGTGGGAGCCTCCAGCGGGTGAGTCGAGTCACGTGGGGGCCCCGCGCGTTCGGTGTTCACGTGGAACCCAAGGCGGGAACCCGCATCTCGTGGGAACGCGGCCCGGGGAGGGCGCCTTGCGTGCAACCGGGCGAGAAAGCTGCCAGGGGTCCCGGGCGAAGGATCCTCTGCTGGGGCAGGGAAGGACGGGCTGCGTCCCGGGCAGGAGGGCCTGGCAGCCCCATTCCACCCCCTGCGCACAGTTTAGTTTAGTTTATTCGATTTATATACCGCCCTATTTCACCTAAAAGGGACTCAGGGCGGTGCACAGAAAGATTAAAACCCAACAATACAATACAAAATATAAAAAACAATTAAATTATTCAATCTGTGCTAAAATTGGATAAATACATTTAAAACCAATAAATATCAAAGTTTAAAATTATTCCCTAGTCTATGTCAGGCCGGCTTTGATGAAAGAAATGTGCTTTTAACATCCGACGGAAGAGTTGTAAGTCCGTGATGGTACGGATATCGGGGGGGCAGGTCGTTCCAGAGTGCCGGACCCGCCACAGAGAAGGCTCTTCTCATTGACCGGCTGATGGCACCCTTAGGAGGCCCACTCTGTGGGAGCAGACAGGTCGAAGGGAGGTATGTGGTAGGAGGCGGTCTCTCAAGTAACCAGGACCCGTGCAATGGAGCGCTTTAAAGATGGTGACTGGCACCTTGAAGCGCACCCGGAAGACCACAGGCAGCCAGTGCAGCTCGCGCAGGAGAGGTGTTACATGGGAGTAACGAGAAACTCCCAGAATCCCCCGCACAGCTGGGCGGTGCCCCGAATCCCCCCAATGCAGTTGCTCCCGTCCAGTCGCCAGGATAGCGGAGCGTTTGCTAACATTTTCCTAAGAGTTGCGCTACTCTCTCCGCCCCGGTTACTATCAAGCCAGGGTCAGGCACCGATCCGCGGCCCGGGGGAGTTGGGGACCCCTGCTCTAGAGATAAAGGAGAGGGACTCTCTCGCACCTTGCTGGCTCCGGGGAGTAAGTGCAATTTCACGTAGGGATCAGCCAGTCCATTATGGTCCATCGGCTTCAGGCCCTGGAGGGAAAGAGAGAAAATCCAGATTAGAAAAGGGAGGGAATCCAGCTGCTATCCATCAACCCTACGGCTCTCTTTGTTATGCAGAGCCTGCGATGTCTCCCTCTTGATTGATTCCAGGCAAAACTAATTCATCCACTCCTGTTTACACCACTAGCCTCCCTCTCTGTCTAATGGTCACGCCACCCACCCTGCCAAAAACGGCTGAGATCCTGCCAGTCGATGAAACGCCCGATTATCCTCATCGCCCAGGCTTAAGAAAGGCTGAAAAGAGGTTCAGGGGCACAAAGTCCCCAACTCAAGGCTGGAATTGGGTAGGTCTAGTTTGATGAAAAGAAGGACCAGGGGAGACAGGATAGCCGTCTTCCGATATCTCAGAGGGTGCCCCAAAGAAGAGGGAGTCAAGCTATTCTCCAAAGTCCCTGAGGGCAGGACAAGAAGCAATGAGTGGAAACTAATCCAACTTAGAACTCAGGAAGAAATTTCCTGACAGTGAGAACAATTACACAATAATACAATAGCAGAGTTGGAAGAGACCTTGGAGGTCTTCTAGTCCAACCCCCTGCCTAGACAGGACACCTTATACCGTTTCAGACAAATGGCTATCCAACATCTTCTTAAAGACTTCCAGTGTTGGGAAATTCACAGCTTCTGGAGACAACTTTTGTTCCACTGATTCATTGTTCTCACTTGTCAGGAAATTTCTCCTCAGTTCTAAGTTGCTTCTCTCCTCGATTAGTTTCCACCCAGTGCTTCTTGTTCTGCCCCCAGGTGCTTTGGAGAATAGTTTGACTCCCTCTTCTTTGTGGCAACCCCTGAAAGATTGGAAGACTGCTATCATGTCTCCCCTGGTCCTTCTTTTTATTAAACTAGAAATACCCAGTTCCTGCAACTGTTCTTCATATGTTTTAGTCTCTAGTCCCCTCATCCTCCTTGTTGCTCTTCTCTGCACTCTTTTCTAGAGTCTCCACATCTTTTCTACATCGTGGTGATTAAACTGGATGCCGTATTCCAAGTGTGGCCTTCCCAAGGCATTATAAAGTGGTATTAACCCTTCAGGTGATCCTGAATCTCTCCCTCTGTTGATGCAGCCTAGAACTGTGTTGGCTTTTTTGGCAGCTGCTGCCCACGGCTGGCTCCTATCTAAATGGTTGTCCACTAGGACTCCAAGATCCCTTTCAAAGTTACTGCTATTGAGCAAGGTCCCACCTATACTGTACCTGTGCATTTCGTTTTTGTTGCCTAAATGTAGAACCTTCCTCTTTTCACCCTTGAATTTCATTTTGTTAGATAGTGCCCAATGTTCAAGTTTGTCAAGATCCTTCTGTATCTGAAGCCTATCTTCTGGAGTGTTGGCTATTCCTGCCAGCTTGGTGTCGTCTGCAAATTTGATGAGTTCCCCATTTATTCAACTAAGCAACTTAGAACTGAGGATAAATTTCCTGACAGCAAGAACAATGAATCAGTGGAACAGAAGTTGCCTCAAGAAGTTGTGAATGCCCCAACACTGCAAGTCTTTACGAAGATGTTAGATAGCCATTTGTCTGAAGTGGTGTAGGGTTTCCTGCCTAAGTAGGGGGTTGGACTAGAAGACCTCCAAGGTCCCTTCCAACTCTGTTATTCTATTCTATTCTATTCTATTCTATTCTACTCTACTCTACTCTACTCTACTCTCTAATTCTAATTCTAGCAGTAGAATTAGCATCCAATATCAGGGGTTGCCCCAAAGAAGAGGGAGCCAAGCTATTCTCCAAAGCACCGGAGGGCAGGACAAGAAGCAACGGACGGAAACTAATTAAGGAGAGAAGCAACTTAGAACTGCAACCGTTCTTCATATGTTTTAGTCTCCAGTCCCCTCCTCCTCTTTGTTGCTCTTCTCTGCACTCTTTCTAGAGTCTCCACATCTTTTTGACATCGTGGCGATGGTTAGTTTCCACCCATTGCTTCTTCTCCTGCCTTCAGGTGCCTTGGAGAATAGCTTGACTCCCTCTTCTTTGGGGCAACCCCTGAGATATCGGAAGACTGCTCTCGTGTCTCCCCTGGTCCTTCTTTTTATTAAACTAGACATCCCCAGTTCCTGCAACCGTTCTTCATATGCTTTAGCCTTAACAGAATAACAGTTTGAAGGGATCTTGAAGGTCTTCTAGGCCAACCCCCTGCTCAAGAGGAAACCCTACCCCACTTCAGACAAACATCCAAACTCTTCTTAAACACTTCCAGCGTTGGAGCATTTACAACTTCTGGAGGCAAGTTGTTCCACTGGCTAAACCGATTTATCCACTCCTGTTTACACAACACATTCGTGTGTGTCTAATGATTATGCCACCCACCCTGCTAGAGCCGGCTGTGATCGTGCCAAGAGGGAGTCGATTAAATGCACGACTATCGCACAGGCCCTGGGGCTTAAGAAAGGCTGGAACACATCAAGGGCACAACTCCCCAATTTAATGCTGGAATTGGATAGGTCTGACTTAATGAAAAGAAGGACCAGGGGAGACAGGATAGCAGTGTTCCAATATCTTAGGGGTTGCCCCAAAGAAGAGGGAGTCAAACTATTCTCCAAAACACCTCAGGGTAGAACAAGAAGCAGTGGGTGGAAACTAATCAAGGAGAGAAGCAACTTAGAACTAAGGAGAAATTTCCTGACAGTGAGAACAATGAATCAGTGGAACTGCTTGTCTCCAGAAGTTGTGAATGCCCCAAGACTAGAAGTCTTTAAGAAGATGTTGGACAACCATTTGTCTGAAGTGCTGTAGGGTTTCCTGCCTAAGCAGGGGGTTGGACTAGAAGACCTCCAAGGTCTCTTTGAACAGTTATTCAGTTATTAACAGTTAAATATATAATGAACATGGGCATGGCTAGTCTAGTGAAGGACCAGGGAAGACATGATAGCAGCCTTCCAATATCTCAACATCTCAGCTTCTACTCTACTCTACTCTACTCTACTCTCCTAATTCTAGCAGTAATCCAATATCAGGGGTTGCCCCAAAGAAGAGGGAGTCAAGCTATTCTCCAAGGCACCTGAGGGTAGAACAAGAAGCAATGGGTGGAAACTAATCCAGGACAACTTACTCCTGAACAACTTAGATCTGAGGAGGAATTTCCTGACAGTTAGAACAATTAATCAGTGGAACAGAAGTTGCCTCCAGAAGTTGTGAATGCCCCAATCCTGGAAGTCTTTAAGGGGATGTTGGATAGACATTTGTCTGAAACGGTAAAAGATTTCCTGCCTAGGCAGGGGGTTGGAATAGAAGACCTCTGCGGTCCCTTCCAACTCTGCTATTGTATTGTATTGTATTGTAAGATGTTGGGTAGCCATTTGTCTGAAACAGTATAGGGCTTCCTGCCTAGGCAGGGGGTTGGACTAGAAGACCTCCAAGGTCCCTTCCAACTCTGCTATTGTGTTGCACTGTATTGTATCCTTCACGCCCACAAACCTCTGCCATTGAAATTCTGCGCACATGCAGCAGCTGCATTTCCATTCCAGGTGCTCAGGTTAAGTTCCTTTCCTGCCGCAACGGCCTTTGACGAAGCATTCAAGAAAGCGAGAATAAAGCGTTTCCAAGGCCTCCTGTCGCATTGCCGAAAGCATTAAACCCATTCAGGCGCCTTTTTCGGCGGGATCATTTGGCAGGATTCCCCCCCCCCGCCCCCTTGAATGAAACTCTCCAAGGGGAGGCGGGGAGGGTGGGGGGGGGGGCGGAATCTGAGTCACCCCGATTTCCTTGAAACGCACACCTACACAAAAGCAGCAACGCCCATGTGCCTGGCGCGGCGCGCATACGGGGCCGCCTTGGCGCGGTTTTTCTAATAGCATCTGGCTGTCGCATTCGGAAGGCGTGAAGAAAGAAAAAAAAGAGAAAGAATTCACGAGCCTTCGATCCAAAATCGAGGCCGGGCTAAAACAAGGTGAGGACTTGGTTGTTTGCTTGTTTTTAAAAGCGCGCAGGGAGGCTCCCGGTTTACAACCGTTCCGTTTAGCGACCGTTCACAATTGCAACGGGACCGAAAAACGTAACTTCGGTCCTGTCCTCACACGTCCGACCGTTGAACTACGGGTAATCTTCCGCGTACTGCACGTGCCACAAAAGAGGGCTAGGGAAAATATCTCAACACCCCTCGGATCCTGGATGTAAACTGTTTTAGCTTTTACCCTCAAAACGGATGCTATAGAGCAGGGGTCTCCAACCTTTGCAACTTTAAGTCTGAAGGACTTCAGACTTAAAGTTGCAAAGGTTGGAGACCCCTGCTATAGAGCACTGCACAATTCTAGCAACTGTTCCTCATATGTTTTAGTTCCCAGTCTCCTAGTCCTCTTTGTTGCTCTTCTCTGCACTCTTTCTAGAGTCTCCACGTCTTTTCTACATCGTGGTGACCAAAACTGGATGCAAATATTCCCAGTGTGGCCTTCCCAAGGCCTTATAAAGTGGTATTAACCCTTCAGGTGATCTTGATTCTCTCCCTCTGTTGATGCAGCCTAGAACTGGGTTGGCTTTTTGGGCAGCTGCTGCCCACGGCTGGCTCCTATCTAAATGGTTGTCCACTAGGACTCCCAAGATCCCTCTCACAATCGCAGTGGTGGGTTTCTGCAGGCTCGCACCTACTCGCGAGAGCCGGTTGGTGAAATTTAGAGACCCGGTGAGAGGGGGTTCCACCGGCGTACCTGGAAGTAAATCTGGCCCACTGCTGCCAGTGACCCAATGGGAAGGAAAGGAAAGGAAAGGAAAGGAAAGGAAAGGAAGGAAAGAAAGGAAGGAAGGAAGGAAGGAAGGAAGGAAGGAAGGAAGGAAGGAAGGAAGGAAGGAAGGAAGGAAGAAAGAAAGAAAGAAAGAAAGAAAGAAAGAAAGAAAGAAAGAAAGAAAGAAAGAAAGAAAGAAAGAAAGAAAGAAAGAAAGAAAGAAAGAATTTATCATCACAATTGAGTCCAAAATTTTGGTTGCTAAGCAAGAGCATTGTTAAATAAGTTTCACCACATTTTAAAAGGTGGCCACTCCCACCCTGTCACATGACTGCCAAGCCATGCCCACAAAATAGGCCACACCTACAGAGTAGGTTCTAAAAAATTTGAAACCCACCACTGCACAGTTGCTACTATTGAGCAAGGTGCCACCTAGACTGTCCCTGTGCATTTGGTTTGCCCATCCCTGCTTTTCGCAATCCAGGCTAAGCCATGGCGGCTGCTGAGTTAGGAAGAGATGGGGCTGAACTGATGCTTTTCCTAACCCTTTTTGCACTGCTGAATTGTGGCCTTGATGTTCACCCATCTGCCGTCTCCTCTTGGGTGCCTTTCAGGATCTCGGTTTGCGACGAAGACAAGTATTGGAGCCACTGCTATCCGGTCTCCCCTAGTCCTTCATTTCATCAAACTAGACCTACCCAGTTCCTGCAACTGTTCTTCATGTGTTTGAGCCTCCAGTCCCCTAATCATCTTGGTTGCTCTTCTCTGCACTCTTTCCAGAGTCTCCACGTCTTTTCTACATCGTGGCGACCAAAACTGAATGCCGTATTCCACGTGTGGCCCTCCCAAGGCCTTGTAAAGTGGTATTAACCCTTCAGGTGATCCTGATTCTCTCCCTCTGTTGATGCAGCCTAGAACTGGGTTGGCTTTTTTGGCAGCTGCTGCCCACGGCTGGCTCCTATTTCAATGGTTGTCCACTAGGACTCCAAGATCCCTTTCACAGTTGCTACTATTGAGCAAGGTACCACCTATACTGTATCTGTGCATTTGGTTTTCCTTGCCTAGATGCGGGGGGGCCCCTGCATGCGTGACACCCCCCCAAATGCAATGCGAGAACCCCCACGCATGCGCCACTCCCTTGCATGCGTCCCCCACAAATGCCCCACTTTGCACACATGCGACTCGAAGACCAGCTGGCTGGCGGGAGGCGTGCGTGCATGCGCAGCGGATCAACAGCTGGCGTGCCGGCAGTGAGAGGGATCTGCGTGCCACCTGGACATGCGCGCAGGTTACAGGTTCGCCCTAACAGCACTAAGCAAATCTGGCTTCTCCATTGAGTTTGCTTGTCGGGATAGGAGATCACATAGGGATAGGAGAGCACTGCAACCGTCGTAAGTACACGCCAGTTTCCCAGCTTCTTAATTTTGATCACGTGACCGTGGTAAATGCTGCAAGGGTCATAAGTGTGGAAAAGGGGTCATACTGTAAGTAACTTTTTTCAGCGCCGTTGTAACATTGAACGGTTGTATGAACAGTTGTAATGAATGGCTGTAAGTGAACGGTGATAAGTCGATGACTACCTGTAATTTCTGACTGCAATATATATATATATATATATATATATATATATATGTATGTATGTATGTATGTATGTATGTATGTATGTATGTATGTATGTGTATACATATATATATATGTTAGATTTTTAAGGGCTATCTAAAAAATGTCACACAGCAGTAATCTAATTTGGTTCTCTGTCTGGATGATCTCTGGGTTGAGTCGAAGGGCAGAGAGGGATGACGTTAAGTCTCCTCCCCTTAAAGGGACCCTGAACAGGAGCTGTGATAATTATTCTTCATATATATTTTAAGGGCTGATTAATAAATAAGAGACCAGGATGGATCCATTTCGGGCTTATTAGCCCTCTTCAGCTGGCCATACTACCTCCACTGGGGTTTGAACCGGCACTCTCCAGCATATCAAGCAAGGCTCTCTATGCTTTGAGCTATCCGGCTTCCCCTGATTACATCAGCCTTTACAGGACTATTGAATGAGAGAATATTTTTACAATTCCTGTTCGGCCCCTTTTTAAGGGAGGAGACAAACTGTCATCCTTCTCTGCCTTTCGGCTCAACCTAGAGACCATCTGGGCAGAGAGCTCATGGGATTACTGTTGAATTTTAGATATGTGTTAAGTTTTTAAGGGCTGATTAATAAATAAGAGACCAGGATGGATCCATTTCATATATATATATGAGAGAATATTTTTACAGTTCCTGTTTTTGAGGCCCGTTTAAGGGAGGAGACAAACTGTCATCCTTCTCTGCCCTTCGATTCAACCTAGAGATCATCCAGACAGATATATATATAAATATATATATTTAAGACAGTCATTTTCCCCCTCCTGAGATAACGGAGCAGTGATGAGTCTTCCATTTATTGCAAAGCGTGGCCGTACCTGGCCACATGTTGCTGTGGCCCAGTCAGGAGGGACACAACCCGAGGGTAGAGTTTCCCCCCTCTCTCTATCCCTCTACCTACCTACCTACCTACCTACTGTATTTCTCCCTCTCTCTAATCCTCTATCTACCTACCTACCTACCTACCTACCTACCGTATTTCTCCCTCTCTCTATCCCTCTACCTACCTACCTACTGTATTTCTCCCTCTCTCTCTATCCCTCTACCTACCTACCTATTGTATTTCTCCCTTTCTCTCTATCCTTCTACCTACCTACCTACTGTATTTCTCCCTCTCTCTCTATCCCTCTACCTACCTACCTATTGTATTTCTCCCTCTCTCTCTATCCCTCTACCTACCTACCTTCTGTATTTCTCCCTCTCTCTATCCCTCTACCTACCGACCGACCGACCTACCGTATTTCTCCCTCTCTCTATCCCCCTAATGTATTTATTTCTCCCTCTCTATCCCTCTACCTACCTACCTACTGTATTTCTCCCTCTCTCTCTCTATCTCCCTACTGTATTTCTCCTTCTCTATCCCGCTACCTACCTACCTACCTACTGCATTTCTCCCTCTCTCTATCCCTCTACCTACCTACCTACCACATTTCTCCCTCCCTCTCTCTATCCCTGTAGCTGCCTGCCTACCTACTGTATTTCTTCTTGAATCTTATGGACAGAGTATTATGACATTTTGTATTATGTCATCCTGTGGCTCACTGCTCTCTCTGTATCCATCTACCTACATTTTTTACCTTTCTGTTGCGTGTACCTGGCCCAGGTGTGACATCTACACAATCTGTATATATCATTGGTGCCGTATTTGTAAGGAACGTTGTGTGAAAATTTGGAAGCGATCGGTGCAGTGCTTCGGGAGATTATCTGCTTTGAGCAAACTCTTGTTACATTTTTATTTATATAGATTTCCAGGGACTGATGCGGCTGCTTTAAAGGTGTCTCTGTTGAATGCATCCCCTCAGTGCTCTGGAGCAAGGGTCCCCAACCTTTGCAACTTTAAGTCTGAAGGACTTCAGCTCCCAGACTTCTGGGAGCTGAAGTCCTTCAGACTTAAAGTTGCAAAGTTTGGGGACCCCTGCTCTGGAGCATCTATTGGGAGATCAATCACAACAACCCTGCTGGGAAGGACACAGAGACCAGGGGGGGGGGGGAGAAGGGGAAGAGATGTAGAGCCAAAAGAGACCTTACCTTTTGGTAGTGTGTTTGGGGCATCTGTTTATCCCAGCCAAGAAAATGAAATGAAGGTGGCAGAATGGAAGATGGAGAGACAACCAAAGGAAGGGAGTGGCAAACAGAAAACAGAAAAGAAAAAAAGAGAAATGAGTAAAGGATGGAACTGAAACATTAAGCACTAGTAACATACACAGATAACAGAATAACAAGAGTCGGGAGGGACCTTGTAGGTCATCTAGTCCAACCCCACTGCCCAAGCAGGAGACCCTTTCACCATTTCTGACAGACGGCAGTCCACTCTCTTCTTGAAAGGCTCCAGTGGGAGGGAGGGTAGGAAGAATAGCAGAATAACGGAGTGGGAGGGATGTTGGAGGTCATCTAGTCCAACCCCACTGCCCAAGCAGGAGACCCTACACTATTTCTGACAGGCAGCAGTCTTGAAAGCCTCCAGGGATGAAGCTCCCACAGATTCTATTCCATTCTGTGCTGTTCTACTCTGCTCTTTAACGGATTAAAAGAGTTGGGAGGGACCTTGGAGGTCATCTAGTCCAACTCCTCCTTCCCAAGCAGGAGAGAGACCCTTTCACCATTTCTGACAGATGGCAGTCCAGTCTCCTCCTGAAAACTTCCAGTGGTGAAACTCCCACAACTTCTGAAGGCAACTTCTGTTCCATCAGATGATTGTTCTCACTGTCAGGAAATTCCTCATTTCCAGGTTGAATCTCTCCTTGGTCAGTTTCCATCCATTGTTCCTTCTCTGGCCTTCAGGTGCCTTGGACAATAGCTTGACCCCCCTCCTCTCTGTAGCAGCCCCTCAAATATTGGAAGGCTGCTCTCCTGTCTCCCCTGGTCCTTCTCTTCCTAGACCAGCCATGCCCAGTTCCTGCAACCGTTCATCGTATGTTTTAGCCTCCAGTCCCCTCATCATCCTGGTTGCTCTTCTCTGCACTTTTTCTAGAGTCTCACCATCTTTATTTATAGTGTGGTGACCAAAACTGGATGCAGGATTCTAGGTGTGGCCTTACTAAGGCTTTATAGAGTGGTCTTCGTACCTCCCTTGATCTTGATTGAATCCCTCTGTTAATGCAGTTTAGGATTGCATTGGCTTTTTTGACTACTGGCTCATGTTTAACTGGTTGTCCACTAAGACTCCAAGATCCCTCTCATGGTCACTGCTATTGAGCCTGATTTCAGATGACAGTCACATAAAGTGGCATTTGCTAAATTGGGTTCTGAAATTAAGACACGCACTCCCGCCCCGCAAATAATTTAGAGAAATCATTGCAATCAATGTCACAATCGCAGCCATATTCAATACATTTCTTATAATCCTGTTGGGTACTTAGTTACTAATAATAATAATAATAATAATAATAATAATAATAATAATAATAATAATAATAATAATAATAATAATAATAATAATAATAATAATAATAATAATAATAATAATAATTTATAACCCGCTCTCTCTCCCCGAAGGGACTCGAGGCGGGGCACAGGGAAATTAAAAATACAATAAAACCACAAACAATTACAATATTAAAATGAATTAAACCAGCCCTGCGCTAAAACCCATATAAACTAAAACTAAGCTCTAAAAATCCCTTAATTAGTTAGTTCGTTCTTCTTTTTACAGGTAGTCCTCGACTTACGACCACAACTGAGTCGCAAGTGATTCTCTCCTTGATTAGTTTCCACCCATTGCTTCTTGTCCTGCCCTCAGGTGCCTTGGAGAATAGCTTGACTCCCTCTTCTTTGGGGCAACCCCTGAGATATTGGAAGACTGCTATCCTGTCTCCCCTGGTCCTTCTTTTCATTAAACTAGACATGCCCAAATCTTGCAACCAACTTTCAGTCAATGTCTATCTTTGCAGGCTTGTTTAGTGACTCCCTCATTTAACAAACATTTGTAATTATTATTATTATTGTTGTTGTTGTTGTTGTTGTTGTTGTTGTTGTTGTTGTATTGATTTTCTATTAAATACATTTGTCAGTGCTTAGTAAGTGTTGTCCCTCTGGAACGACCTGCCCCCCCGATCTTCGCACCATCACAGACATACGCCTCTTCCGCCGGGGGCTTAAAACGCATTTCTTTCATCTGTCCGGCCTGGCCTAGATTTTATGATTCAATTTTTAGATAATGTTTTAAATAGTTTTTAATAGCTTTTAATAATTTTAGCACAGATTTATTCATTTAATCTTATTTTATCCTGTATTTATACGTTGTTGCTTGTTTTTATTTCTTCTGTGCACCGCCATGAGTCCCCACAAGGGAGATAGGGCGGTATAGAAATTTGAATAAAATCAAATCAAATCAAATTTAATTTGTAGACCGCTCCCTCTCCCCGAAGGGACTCGGGGCGGTGCACAGGAGATTAAAAAGTGTACAAACATAGAAACATCATAAATATATAAAATCAAATTAAACAACTCTATCCCTGCGCTAAAAACCTAAAATCCTAAAAACTAAAACCCCATTAAAAACCCAATTAAAAACAATTTAAATATTCAGACTAAAAAGGCTGGAAGGTAGATTAGGCCAGGCCGGCCTGCTGGAAGAGATGAGTCTTAAGCTTTTGACGGAAGGAGCGGAGGTCCGAGGTTGTTCTAAGTTCGGGGGAAAGGTCATTCCAAAGGGTCGGGCCCACCACAGAGAAGGCCCTTCCCCTGGGCGTCGCCCGCTGGCATTACCTAGTGGATGGCACCCGGAGAAGTCCCTCTCTGTGGGAGCGAATCGATCGAAGGGATGTATGGGGCAGGATGCGATCCCACAGATAGCTAGGTCCCGTGCCATGGAGCGCTTTGAAGATGGTAACCAATACCTTGAAGTGCACCCGAAAGACCACAGGCAGCCAGTGCAGCTCGCGCAGGAGCGGTGTTACGTGGGAATGCCTGGGGGCTCCCAGAATTACCCACGCAGCCGCATTCTGGACTAGCTGCAGTCTTTGGGTGCACCGCAAGGGAAGTAAAGTAAAATAAAGTAAAGTCTGGGTATTTGATGAGCTCAACAATGCAAATTTACATTCTTAATCTCCATCCCTTTTTTCCAACCATTGGTCAAAGAGGTTCCATGTTTGATCATATTCTACACCTTCTTTCTGTTTAATTTTCAAGGTCAATCTATCCATTTCTCCACAATCCATCACCTTCCTGGCAATCTCTTCATCTTAACAAACTTTCATAATTATTATGGTGATGAAAAAGTAATTTAAGAACCAGTCCTTGCACTGGCAATGCTCTCTGGCAGGTCTAATAAAGCCAAGGAAAACTGGACTAAGATGATAAACAGGTGCGGTTTCCCTTAGTGACTGCTTCACTTTACGAACATGTTGCCCGTCCTACTCATGGCTACTAAATGAGGATGGGCTGTATTTTGGTGCTGCTTCGGTTTGTTACAAATGGCATGGTCCACAGCTTGCCTCCAGAGGTTGTGAATGCCCCAACCTTGGAAGTCTTTAAGATGTTAGATAGGGCTTCCTGCCTAGGCAGGGGGTTGGACTAGATGACCTCCAGGGTCCCTTCCAACTCTGCTATTGTATTGACCCCGTGTTCTAACCGAGGCTTCCCGAGAGCATGAAGCCAACTCCTGGTCCCGACAAAAAAAACCTTTTATGAATTGACTCTGAATTCTGCTCCTTCACATCCAGCAAAGTCTTCCAAGGGAGGATTTACGGTCACAGACCTTCTCTGGCTTGGAGAGCTGCCAGGCCGAGACCTGCAAAACTTGGCCAGGAGTCTTGGAGAGTCAGGAACCAATGAAGCGAACTCATGGTCTCCTGCAAACTCCACTCCCCTGTCGCTCCTCTTTGATTCCCTCTGGGAGGGGCCATTCATCGTCCACCTGTGGCCTCACTCCCAAGTCGACCCCTGTTCTTTAGCTGTTCCCTTTGTCTGGCCACTCTGCGCATGCGCACACTGGGAACAGGCTCCAGCTGTTCTTCTGCCTCACTGATGTCTGACTCCGAAGGCAGCCGATAACTGCCGGATGGCCCTGGCCCCGTCTCTGCCTCCGACACAGAGCCCTCCTCAGAGCCTTCCCCAGACTCCATGACTGGCCCATCTTCCTCCCCAACCCTCCTCACTGCCTGAATCGGCTGCCACAACAACCAGCCACTGCTGAAATGATAGAAAACTCATTCTTAACCCCGCTATTTTGGCACGACGATGATTTAAAAGGCGCTATAAATCCCTAATGGAGACCTAACAAGAATGTGATGTTATTTTGTGGTAATAAGATGGACGCGGAGTGTGGAGTAATGGCCTGTCCTTCCCTTTGTAAACCTCTCTCTCTCTCTCTCTCTCTCTCTCTCTTTCTCTCCCTCCTCTCTTTCTCTCTCTTTTTCTCTTTCGTTCTGTCTCTTTCTCTCACTCTCTCTGTCTCTTCCTCTCCCTCTCTTTCTCTCTCTCCCTCTCTCTTTCTCTCCCTCTTTCTCTCTCTCTCTCTCTTTCTCTCCCTCCTCTCTTTCTCTCTTTTTCTCTTTCTTTCTGTCTCTTTCTCTCACTCTCTGTCTCTTCCTCTCACTCTCTTTCTCTCTCTCCCTCTCTCTTTCTCTCCCTCTTTCTCTCTCTCTCTCTTTTTCTCTTTCTTTCTGTCTCTTTCTCTCTCCCCCTCTCCCTCTCTCTCTCTCTCTCTCTCTCTCTCTCTCTCTCTCTCTCTCTCTCTCTCTCTGAATCGTTTGGCTTGGAAAAATATGTGGGGATGACAGGGAGAAGGGAAATACAGAGAGGAGCAACTAAAATGATTAAAAACCTGGAGACTAAAACCTACGAAGAACGGTTGCAGGGCTTGGGAATGGCTAGTCTGGAGAAAAGAAGAATTAGAGGGAGACATGATGGCAGTGTTCCAGTGTTTGACGGGCTGCCCCAAAGAAGAGAAGGTCAATTTCTGCCTAGGCAGGGGGTTGGACTAGAAGACCTCCAAGGTCCCTTCCAACTCTGCTCTTCTATTATTGCATTTGCCCCAAAGCTCCAGAAGGCCAGACAAGAAGCAATGGGTGGAAACTAATCAAGGAGAGAAGCAACTTAGAACTGAGGAGAACATTCCCGACAGTGGGGACAATGAACCGGTGGAACAGAAGTTGCCTCCTGAACTTGTGGATGCCTGGAGATCTTTAAGAAGACCAGGTGGCACACGGAGCCATTTCTGAGGACACATTTATGCACTGCCCCTGTCAGCTCCAGGGCACATGTGTGCGCTGGCCAGTTGATTTTTGGCCATTTTTTGCAAAAAAGAACAGCCAACATGCAAACCACTATAAGAGGAAGTCAGCAGAACGCAATCCGCTCTCTTTGCTAATTGCTCTCTCGGTCATATCGTCTTGATATCTCTACTGTTTTGCTATCTGCTCGTTTGCCATGACTGACTATGAAGAAGGAATACAATACAATACAATACAATACAATACAATAGCAGAGTTGGAAGGGACCTTGTAGGTCTTCTAGTCCAACCCCCTGCATGGGCAGGAATCTTATACCATTTCAGACAAATGGCTGTCTAACATCTTTTTAAAGACTTCCAGGGTTGGGGCATTCACAACTGCTGGAGGCAAGCTGTTCCAGAGGTTAATTGTTCTTACTGTTAGGAAATTTCTCCTTAGTTCTAAGTTGCTTCTCTCCTTGGTTAGTTTCCACCCATTGCTCCTTGTCCTGCCCCCAGGTGTCTTGGAGAAAAGTTTGACTCCCTCTTCTTTGTGGCACCCTCTGAGATGGAAGAAGGAAGACTCTTTAATTGCTGACTGTAAGCAATTATTTTGTTTGTTAAGGACTTTCTTTTGACTAACTATCAACCATCACTGCTTGTGAAGCCGTAGTTTAGTTTTACAACACCGGTAAAGCTATTTTATTTTTACTAAGAGTGTCTGGTTTACTATTGCTGTGTTTACTAGCAACGTTTCTCTAGCTGTATATTCGGCTGCACAACTTTCAGTCTCCCAACGGAGATATCCCCCAACACGAACTATATTGTGTTATGGTTTTAAAATGAAGGGCCACTGGATATGTCTAGTTTAATGAAAAGAAGGACAAAGAATGACATGATAGCAGTCTTCCAATATCTCAGGGGTTGCCCCAAAGAAGAGGGAGTCAAGCTATTCACCAAGGCACCTGAGGGTAGGACAAGAAGCAATGGGTGGAAACTAATCAAGGAGAGAAGCAACTTAGAACTGAGGAGAAAATTCCCGACAGTGAGGACAATTAATCAGTGGAACTCCTTGCCTCCAGAAGTTGTGAATGCCCCAACACTGGAGGTTTTTAAGAAGAGGTTGGATAACCCTTTGTCTGAAGTGGTGTAGGGTGTCCTGTCTAAGCAGGGGGTTGGACTAGAAGACCTCCAAGGTCCCTTCCAACTCTGCTATTCTGTCATTCTGTCTTCAGCTGACTCTCAGAGAGCTAACCACGGACCTTCAGAGTGCTAACGACCAAATGCCTGCATAGGATATAAACCCTTCCCTTCCCCACCGTTCAGTCAGAACTGAAGAAGCGTTTTGGGTGAGAAGCGAAACCTATTCAAGGGAAAACCCGGGAAAGTCAAGCTATTCTCCAAAGCCTCTGAAGGCAGAACGAGAAACAATGGGTGGAAACTAATCAAGGAGAGAAGCAACTTAGAACTGAGGAGGAATTTCCTGACAGTGAGAACAAATAACCAGTGGAACTCCTTGCCTCCACTGTTGGTGCTCCAACAGTGGAGGTTTTAAAGAAGAGCCTGGACAGCCATTTGTCTGAAGTGGTGTAGGGTCTCCTGCCTGAGCAGGGGGTTGGACTAGAAGACCTCTACGGTCCCTTCCAGCTGTGCGATTCTTGTTATCTGCAACCAGCAACATGTTTGGGAGGGAATCGTACTTGGAGGGAATAAACGGAAAAGAAGATTTGCCCAGAGTGGTCCATCTCCTTTTTATTTATTAGATGAAGTGCTAAGCTGGTAAGATTTGCACGCTGTACCCTGGGGAAGATGAGATTGCAAATGCGGCGGAGAAAAATAGACCTTGTGACAAAGGGCGCCTACAAAGCAATCTTCCCAACTCGGAAAGGGAGCTGAAAGATTAAAAAAATAATAACTGTGTTGATACGACGCCTACTTTTTCATCTCCTCCTGCATCCACAACCTGGATCAAGGTTTGAAGCCTCCTGATAAATCGGAATAAGAAGAGAACGCTTGTAGCTTGGTTGTTGTGTTGTGTAACAAAGGAGGTTTCACTGCCTCAATACAGTACAATACAATAGCAGAGTTGGAAAGGACCTTGGAAATCATCTAGTCCAACTCCCTGCCTAGGCAGGAACCCTATGCCATTTCAGACAAATGGCTATCCAACATCTTCTTAAAGACTTCCAGGGTTGGGGCATTCACAAGTTCTGGAGGCAAGGAGTTCCACTGGTGAATTATTCTCACTGTCAGGAAATTTCTCCTCAGTTCTAAGTTGCTTCTCTCCTTGATTAGTTTCCACCCATTGCTTCCTGTCCTGCCCTGAGGCGCTTTGGAGAATAGCTTGACTCCCTCTTCTTTGAGGCAGATATCGGAAGACTGCTATCATGTCTCCCCTGGTCCTTCTTCTCATTAAACAAGACATCCCCAGTTCCTGCAACCGTTCTTCCTATGGACATAAACAACATCTACACATCCTTCAAAAGAGACAATCCACAATCCATAAAAGGAAGCCAAAGGACCGAAACGCCTCTTCTCTCCAGTAATCAACACCCAGAGAAGTAATGATTAACACCAACATTAACCCTAGAGTAGGCTAAGAAATGAAGAGGCGGTAAACAACACCCCAATCAAGGAGCTGCCAATGTCAACGAACAAAATATCATCTCTGTGCACCCCATCAGATCAAGCCCAGAGGCCATGCCCTGGGTCCCTTCCATTTAAGCCAGCGTGCCTTAACCTTAGCAACTTTAACATATCTGGACTTCAACTCCCAGAATTCCCCAGCTGGCAATTATGACACCATTGTGGTGGCCGTCTTAACCCTTCTAGGCTGCCCAGGGGTAATTTCGAGAGATGGACAGCCTTGGAAATGGTTCGCATAAGCGTTCCCTAAATAGAAGAAACTCTAAAGAGACCCTGGAAAGAGTGTAGAAGAGCAACCAAGAGGGTTAGGGGACTGGAGGCTAAAACATATGAAGAACGGTTGCAGGAACTGGATATGTCTAGTTTAATGAAAAGAAGGACTAAGGGAGACATGATAGCAGTCTTCCGATATCTCAGGGGTTGCCCCAAAGAAGAGGGAGTCAAGCTATTCTCCAAGGCACCTGAGGGCAGAACAAGAAGCAATGGGTGGAAACTAATCAAGGAGAGAAGCAACTTAGAACTAAGGAGAAATTTCCTGACAGTGAGAACAATTAATCAGTGGAACAGAAGTTGCCTCCAGAAGTTGTGAATGCCCCAACACTGGAAGTCTTTAAGAAGATGTTGGATAGCCATTTGTCTGGTACAGTATATAGCTTCCTGCCTAGGCAGGGGGTTGGACTAGATGACCTCCAAGGTCCCTTCCAACTCTGCTGTTGTATTGTATTATATTGTAGAATAAAATTCTAATCTGATGGCCTTTGCGATTAGGAGAGGGGCTCGCGTATGTGGGGAAGAGCACCACATTGCCACCGCTTGCCTCCAGAAGATGTAGGGGCTCCAACACTGGAAGGTTTTTGAGAAGAGACTGGGCAACCAGTTGTCTGAAATTATATAGGGCCTTCATGGCAAACCTATGGCAATGTGTGCCACAGGTGGTGTGCAGAGCCCTCTCTGCGGGCACACGACCAAACGACCCATTTCAGCTCCAACACGCATGCGTGCACGCCTCCAGCTGGCCAGCTGATTATTCGGATCTCGGCAACACATATGCGGGGGGGGGGGGCGCATGCAGGAGATGCGTGCGCATGCGAAGGGGGGCAGGGGAGCGTGCATATGCGCGGGAAGCACAGGGAGAGTATGGCACACACACCCAGCAGCCCCTTTTTGCTCCCAGGGGGCTGCAGGGAGGCCTACTCAGCCCAAAACAGAGCAAGGGAGTGGGTGGGTCCGCACGCACATGTGGGGTGGGGAGCGCAGGGGGGTGTGCATGCATGTGCAGGGGGGTGGGGCGCAGGGGGGGTGTCGCACACGCATTGCATTATGGGAATATTTTGCCACACGAGGACAAAAACGTTAGCCATCCCTGGCCTAGGGTCTCTTGCTCCCTAGGTCCCTTCCAGCTCTATTCTGATTGATTGATTGATTGATTGATTGATTGATTGAAATGGTCTAGGGTCTCCTGCTTGAGCAGGGGGTTGGACTAGAAGACCTCCAAGGCCCTTCCAGCTCTATTCTGATTGATTGATTGATTGATTGATTGATTGATTGAAATGGTCTAGGGTCTCCTGCTTGATCAGGGGGTTGGACTAGAAGACCTCCAAGGCCCCTTCCAGCTCTATTCTGATTGATTGATTGATTGATTGATTGATTGATTGATTGAAATGGTCTAGGGTCTCCTGCTTGAGCAGGGGGTTGGACTAGAAGACCTCCAAGGCCCCTTCCAGCTCTATTCTGATTGATTGATTGATTGATTGATTGATTGATTGATTGAAATGGTCTAGGGTCTCCTGCTTGAGCAGGGGGTTGGACTAGAAGACCTCCAAGGCCCCTTCCAGCTCTATTCTGATTGATTGATTGATTGAAATGGTCTAGGGTCTCCTGCTTGATCAGGGGGTTGGACTAGAAGACCTCCAAGGCCCCTTCCAGCTCTATTCTGATTGATTGATTGATTGAAATGGTCTAGGGTCTCCTGCTTGAGCAGGGGGTTGGACTAGAAGACCTCCAAGGCCCCTTCCAGCTCTATTCTGATTGATTGATTGATTGATTGAAATGGTCTAGGGTCTCCTGCTTGAGCAGGGGGTTGGACTAGAAGACCTCCAAGGTCCCTTCCAGCTCTATTCTGATTGATTGATTGAAATGGTCTAGGGTCTCCTGCTTGATCAGGGGGTTGGACTAGAAGACCTCCAAGGCCCCTTCCAGCTCTATTCTGATTGATTGATTGATTGATTGATTGATTGATTGATTGAAATGGTCTAGGGTCTCCTGCTTGAGCAGGGGGTTGGACTAGAAGACCTCCAAGGTCCCTTCCAGCTCTATTCTGATTGATTGATTGATTGAAATGGTCTAGGGTCTCCTGCTTGAGCAGGGGGTTGGACTAGAAGACCTCCAAGGCCCCTTCCAGCTCTATTCTGATTGATTGATTGATTGATTGAAATGGTCTAGGGTCTCCTGCTTGAGCAGGGGGTTGGACTAGAAGACCTCCAAGGTCCCTTCCAGCTCTATTCTGATTGATTGATTGAAATGGTCTAGGGTCTCCTGCTTGAGCAGGGGGTTGGACTAGAAAACCTCCAAGGTCCCTTCCAGCTCTATTCTGATTGATTGATTGAAATGGTCTAGGGTCTCCTGCTTGAGCAGGGGGTTGGACTAGAAAACCTCCAAGGCCCCTTCCAGCTCTATTCTGATTGATTGATTGATTGATTGATTGATTGATTGAAATGGTCTAGGGTCTCCTGCTTGAACAGGGGGGCTGGACTAGAAGACCTCCAAGGCCCCTTCCAGCTCTATTCTGATTGATTGATTGAAATGGTCTAGGGTCTCCTGCTTGAGCAGGGGGTTGGACTAGAAAACCTCCAAGGCCCCTTCCAGCTCTATTCTGATTGATTGATTGATTGATTGATTGATTGATTGATTGAAATGGTCTAGGGTCTCCTGCTTGAGCAGGGGGTTGGACTAGAAGACCTCCAAGGTCCCTTCCAGCTCTATTCTGATTGATTGATTGAAATGGTCTAGGGTCTCCTGCTTGAGCAGGGGGTTGGACTAGAAAACCTCCAAGGCCCCTTCCAGCTCTATTCTGATTGATTGATTGATTGATTGATTGATTGAAATGGTCTAGGGTCTCCTGCTTGAACAGGGGGGCTGGACTAGAAGACCTCCAAGGCCCCTTCCAGCTCTATTCTGATTGATTGATTGATTGATTGATTGAAATGGTCTAGGGTCTCCTGATTGAGCAGGGGGTTGGACTAGAAGACCTCCAAGGCCCCTTCCAGCTCTATTCTGATTGATTGATTGCAAGTAGTCCTTGACATACGACCAGAGTTGAGCCCCAAATCTTCGTCCCTAAACAAGACAGCTGCTCATTTAGTTTTGCCCGATTTTACGACCTTTCTTGCCCAGGGTTGTTAAGTGAACCACTGCGGTCAGTAACATGGCTGTTAAGTGAATCTGGCTTCCCCCACTGACTTTGCTTGTCAGTAGGCTGCAAAACGGGATCACGTGACAAACCTCGTATTTCAGCCGTCATAAATACGAGTCACTTGCCAAGCGTCGGAATTTTGATCAGGTGACCCTGGGGATGCTGTAACAGTCGCTAAGTGTGAAAAATGGTCATAAGTCACTTTTTTCAGTGTTCTTGAAACTGTTGTAAGTCGAGGACTACCTATAATTCAAGTGGGGTTTTAGAGCTATGGTTTGATGCTCCTTTCTCTCTGTTTTAGTCATATTTTTATTCAGCACTAGCCAATAATCTGCCATTGCCTGAGTATTTATTTATAGGGGGGAAATGTCCGGATCAAACATCATTTTTTATGCTGGATTTTCACCCTTACCAGAAGAAACTCCCTCGTGGAGTATTGTGAAGCTGTTACCATGACAATCCCACTGTGCTGTACAGTAAAAGCCATTTTGCGACAGTACAGTAGAAGCCATTTAAAGGCACAACAGGCTGTATCTTAACAGAACACACACCCATCGGGGTGTTAGGGTTGTCTCACCCCCCCCCCCACCACAACAATATTTTTCTCCAGAGAGTAAGTCATCTGTATACCAAGTTTGGTTGAAATTGCTCGAGGCGTTCCAGAGTTATGCTGAAAAACACACACACACACACACACACACACACACACACACACACACACACAAAGAGAGCCATTTTTATATAGAGAGATTTCTTATCAAACATGAAACCAGAGGGGGAGAAAAGAAAAAGACACAAATTAAATAAGGGATTTTATGTGTAGCAGAGAATTAGGTTATATGATACTGCTATATAGTATATTGGGCTACATTATTATATCGCTGAATATTGTTTTGAGAGCCGCAGTCCTGGTTAAAATTAAAACAAAATATTAATATCTGCAAAAATAGTTATGTGAATCATGAAATAAGATTAAAAGCTGAGGCAAATCCTACCCAAGCTTCTGAACATCTATTCTGATTTCTTTAGAATGCTCAGCATTTCTCAGGCTTGGCAACATTAAGAGGTATGAATTTCAACTCCCAGAATCCCCCAGTCAGCAATGCTTTAAGATGGATGGACTTCAATTCCCAGAATTCCCCAGCTAACCTGTTTTCAGAGGGATGGACTTCCACTCCCAGAATCCCCCAGCCAGCATGCTTTAAGAGGGGTGGGCTTCCACTCCCAGAATCCCCCAGCCAGCCTGCTTTAAGAGGAGTGGGCTTCCACTCCCAGAATCCCCCAGCCATCCTGCTTTAAGAGGGGAGGACTTCCGCTCCCAGAATCCCCCAGCCACCATGCTTTAAGAGGAGTGGACTTCCACTCCCAGAATCCCCCAGCCAGAATGCTTTAAGAGGGGAGGGCTTCCACTCCCAGAATCCCCCAGCCATCCTGCTTTAAGAGGGGTGGGCTTCCACTCCCAGAATCCCCCAGCCATCCTGCTTTAAGAGGGGTGGGCTTCCACTCCCAGAATCCCCCAGCCAGCCTGCTTTAAGAGGGGTGGGCTTCCACTCCCAGAATCCCCCAGCCATCCTGCTTTAAGAGGGGAGGACTTCCACTCCCAGAATCCCCCAGCCATCCTGCTTTAAGAGGGATGGACTTCCACTCCCAGAATCCCCCAGCCAGCCTGCTTTAAGAGGGATGGACTTCCACTCCCAGAATCCCCCAGCCAGCCTGCTTTAAGAGGGGTGGGCTTCCACTCCCAGAATTCCTCAGTCAGCCTGCTTTAAGAGGCATGGACTTCCACTCCCAGAATCCCCCAGCCACCATGCTTTAAGAGGAGTGGACTTCCACTCCCAGAATCCCCCAGCCATCCTGCTTTAAGAGGGGAGGACTTCCACTCCCAGAATCCCCCAGCCATCCTGCTTTAAGAGGGATGGACTTCCACTCCCAGAATCCCCCAGCCATCCTGCTTTAAGAGGGATGGACTTCCACTCCCAGAATCCCCCAGCCACCATGCTGTAAGAGGAGTGGACTTCCACTCCCAGAATCCCTCAGCCAGTATGCTTTAAGAGGGGAGGACTTCCACTCCCAGAATCCCCCAGCCATCATGCTTTAAGAGGGGAGGACTTCCACTCCCAGAATCCCCCAGCCATCCTGCTTTAAGAGGGGTGGGCTTCCACTCCCAGAATCCCCCAGCCAGCCTGCTTTAAGAGGGGTGGATTTCAATTCCCAGAATTCCCCAGCCATCCATGCTTTAAGATGGATGGACTTCCGCTCCCAGAATTCCCCATTTCTTTTAAAGTTGCCAAAATTGTTTAAGACTAAGTGAAGAGAAACCCCAAATTTCCGATTGGTACAGGTCTTTGATTTTAATGATCCTCTAAAAATGGCTTCCAAGCGCGATTAAACTCTCTGTCAGATTTACTTTGGAAATTGGAAGCTATTTTGGACATCGAAGAAAGTATGCTCCCACACCTCAATTAGCCATTTTCATATGGAAGGAACAGTATGTACTTTCCAAGTGGAAATGCAGAGGCAGAGTTAAACCACGTGGACGGTTAGTTTAATCCAGGAAGGTTAGTAACATTTTGCTAAAAGTAGCAGGTTGGAAAAAGAAATTTAATTTTTAGAATTGTTTGTTTGGTAAAACAAAAAACAAAAAACACTGTTCTCTTAAATCCCGAGCAATCAATTTTAGCAATCAATGCTGGAAGGCAGTCACGGGGAAATATTTTATACCGGTTTTCTCTGCGTATAATATTTAGTGTAATTAACCAATTTCGTTGTAAACCAGTACAATGACAATAAAGATTATACTTATACAGTGTAAAGTTTGATGTCTTTCTTCCATTAGAGAGTCCACTTCTGATATTTCAATGATTAAACCAACTTCAAAGAGCAATTTAATAGAATACAATAGAATAGAATAGTTGGAAGGGACCTTGGAGGTCTTCTAGTCCAACCCCTGCCTAGGCAGGAAACCCTATACCACTTCAGACAAATGGCTGTCCAACCTCTTCTTAAAGACGTCCAGTGTTGGGGCATTCACAACTTCTGGAGGCAACTTCTGTTCCACTGATGAATTGTTCTCACTGTCAGGAAATTTATCCTTAATTCTAGGTTGCTTCTCTCCTTGATTAGTTTCCACCCATTGCTTCTTGTCCTGCCCTCAGGTGCCTTGGAGAATAGCTTGACTCCCTCTTCTTTGGGGCAACCCCTGAGATATTGGAAGACTGTTATCCTGTCTCCCCTAGTCCTTCTTTTCATTAAACTAAACATACCCAGTTCCTGCAACCGTTCTTCATATGTTTTAGCCTTAACAGAATAAGAGTTGGAAGGGACCTTGGAGGTCTTCTAGTCCAACCCCCTGCCTAGGCAGGAAACCCTACACCACTTCAGACAAATAGTTATGCAACATCTTCTTAAAGACTTCCAGTGTTGGGGCATTCACAACTTCTGGAGGCAAGGAGTTCCACTGATTCATTGTTCTCACTGTCAGGAAATTTCTCCTTAATTCTAAGTTGCTTCTCTCCTTGATTAGTTTCCACCCATTGCTTCTTAATTAGAGCTTGTTTGGTTTCGGAATCATTTCACCCATAATTTGCACCCAAGGCCACAGAATTGTTCCAAATTTTATGTTAGAAAATGTTCAGATTCAGTCAAATCTCTAAAGGTTTCTCCACCTGGGCAGCTTTAAGATGCATGGACTTCAACTCCCAGAATTCCCCAGCCAGCCATCATCCTAGTGGGGCCACTTGTTGTGGCCCTCCAGTGGCCAGTAGAGCTGGCAGCAGATTCGGACAGTGAGGAGGTCGGGGAGGAAGATGGGCCAGTCCTGGCGTCTGGGGAAGGCTCTGAGGAGGGCTCTGTGTCGGAGGCAGAGAGGGGCCAGGGCCATATGCCAGTGATCAGCTGCCTTCGGAGATAGACATCAACGAGGCAGAAGAACAGCTGGAGCCTGTTCCCAGTGTACGCATGCACAGAGTGGCCAGACGAAGGGAACAGCTAAAGAACAAGGGTCCACTTGGGAGTAAGGCGCCGGGTGGACGATGAATGGCCCCTCCCAGAGGAAATCAAAGAGGAGCGACAGGGGAATGGAGTTTGCAGGAGGCCATGAGTTCGTTTCATTGGTTCGTGACTCTCCGAGACTCTTGGCCAAGTTTTGCAGATCTTGGCCTGGCAGCTCTCCAAGCCAGATAAGGTCTGTGACCGTAAATCCTCTCTGGAAAGACTTTGCTGGATGAGAAGGAGCAGAATTCACAGTCAATTATTAAAAGGGGTTTTTGTCGGGACCAGGAGTTGGCTTCAGGCTCTAGGGCAGGGCTTCCCAAACTTGGCAACTTGAAGACTTGTGGACTTCAACTCCCAGAATTCTCCAGCCAGCAGCTGGCTGGAGAATTCTGGGAGTTGAAGTCCACAAGTCTTCAAGTTGCCAAGTTTGGGAAGCCCTGCTCTAGGGAAACCTAAGTCAGAACACCACTGAGATATCCTACTTCAGCTTTGTAAATGTCTCACCAGAAACACCAAAGGTCCTACGTAGGACCACCCCCAAATCTACTCGGACTCCTCACTTTTAACACCCGCCGCGATTCACGTACCCGCCGTCTTCCGAATCAAACGTCGGACGCGACTCCCTTAACGACGGCGGCGGCAATAAACGTCGTGAACCTACCTTTTGGGCTCCCTTGGGGGTGCTACTGCAATGCGAAAGACCCCCTCTCTCTCCCACCTCCCTCCCCAATTCAGCAATATGACCTGCCCCCCGATATCCGTACCATCACGGACCTACGCCTCTTCCGTCGGATGTTAAAAGCACATTTCCTTCATCTAGCCGGCCTGACATAGACTAAGGGTATCATTTTAAATTTTGATATTAATTGGTTTGAATTTTATATTATCTAAATTTTAGCACAGATTTAATAATTTAATTGTCTTTTATATTTTGTATGTATTGTTGGGTTTTTATGTCTCTGGGCACCGCCCTGAGTCCCTTTTAGGTGAAAATAGGGCGGTATATAAATCGAATAAAATGAAATGAAATGAAAATGAATATGAGAAGGACCAGGGGAGACAGGATAGCAGCCTTCCAATATCTCAGGGGTTGCCACAAAGAAGAGGGAGTCAAACTATTCTCCAAAGCACCTGGGGGCAGGACAAGAAGCAATGGGTGGAAACTAATCAAGGAGAGAAGCAACTTAGAACTAAGGAGAAATTTCCTGACAGTCAGAACAATTAACCTCTGGAACAGCTTGCCTCCAGAAGTTGTGAATGCCCCAACCCTGGAAGTCTTTAATAAAATGTTAGATAGCCATTTGTCTGAAATGGTATAAGGTTCCTGCCCACGCAGGGGGTTGGACTAGAAGACCTGCAAGGTCCCTTCCAACTCTGCTATTGTATTGTATTATTATTGTATGTCCAAGGGGGATTTTTCTTTTCCTGCAAAAATCGGTGGGCGTTGGAAACGTTGGTTCAACGGACAATTTCCCAGCCAGCGATATTGATTAAGGAAAAAGGAACGCAGGGGGGAGATTTAGAAAACAGGGGGTGGTCCAGGAACCAACATTACATGGAAAGGAAGAGGGGAATGGAAGGGAGAAGGCAGGAATTACTCATCCCTTCCCCATCGCATTCTTCACCGCTTTTGGATGGGCACGTCCGTTGCCGGGCTTGGATTTTGGCAAGGACCCAGCTAGCCCTCCGCCCACCGGTTCTCCGGCATTGATTGGCACCACATGTTCTGCTTCCCATGTTCCTCTTTCTTTTTCTCTCCCAGGGGCATTTTTGGGAAAGGAAGTGGGGGGGGGGGCGGGCAGGGAAAACAGAGTGGGAAAAATTTCGGTGGGGAGGGATAGACTGACAGGTGAGTGGTGTGGGGGTCCATGAGGTGGAGCTGTCACCTCGCAATCCGTTCGATCCTAGGTAGAAACAGGTACAATACAACAGCAGAGTTGGAAGGGACCTTGGAGGTCATCTAGTTCAACCCCCTGCCTCGGCAGGAACCTTATACCGTTTCAGACAAATGGCTATCCAACATCTTCTAAAAGACTTCCACTGTTGGGGCATTCACAACTTCTGGAGGCAAGTAGCCCAGAGTCCGTCTCGACGGAGATTGGTGCGGTTAACAAATCGAATAAATAAATAAATAAATAAATAAATAAATAAATAAATAAATAAATAAATAAATAAATAAATAAATAAATAAATAAATAAATAAATAAATAAATAAATAAATAAATAAATAAATAAATAAGTAGTTCCACTGATTAATTGTCCTCACTGTCAGGAAATTTCTCCTTAGTTCTAAGTTGCTTCTCTCCTTGATTAGTTCCCACCCATTGCTTCTTGTTCTACCCTCAGGGGCCTTGGAGAACAGCTTGACTCCCTCTTCTTTGTGGCAAGATATTTCTCTCTCTCTCTGAGCACCAAGAGAATGCATCTGCTGAACAAAACTCCGCCCTGGCGACAGGGAAAGGCATCGGGCCAGGAAACATTTCTCCTTAATTCCAGGTTGCTTCTCTCCTTGATTAGTTTCCACCCGTTGCTTCTTGTCGGTTGTAAGGCAAGGACTTATGCGTAAACTGCCCAGGGTTACTTAAACGGTGACCTGGGCTGTGTATAACTTTGACTAATCAATAAACAAATAAATCATGAGTTGATACAACCAATGACAATCAATCCCATGTGCAGTCTTCCAATATTTGGAGGGCTGCCACAGAGAGGAGGGGGGTCAAGCTATTCTCCAAAGCACCTGAAGGGCCAGACAAGGAAGAATGGATGGAAACTGACCAAGGAGAGATTCAACCTGGAATTAAGGAGAAACTTCCTGACAAGGAGCACAATTAACCAGTGGAACAGCTGGCCACCAGATTTTTATTTATTTATTTTATTTTATTAAATTTATACCCCGCCCTTCCCCTTGTTAGGACCCAGGGCGGCGCACAGGCATCTTAAAAACACAAAAATACAATAAATATCGATTAAAATGTAATTAAATTCATTAACCCATGCTAAAAACCCAATATTAAAAACCCTACCAAATTACAAATTTCCTTAAAACGTCAGAAACGGGGGGCTATCCTAGGCCGGCTTGTTGGAATAAGTACGTCTTAAGACGTTGGCGGAAGAGGCGGAGGTCCAAGATTGTACGAAGGTCGGGGGGTAGGTCGTTCCAGAGGGCCGGGCCCGCCACAGAGAAGGCCCTTCCTCTGGGTGTCGCCAACCGGCATTGCCCGGCCGACGGCACCCGAAGAAGACCCTCTCTGTGGGAGCGGATCGGACGAAGGGATGTATGGGGCAGGAGGCGGTCTCGTATATAGCTAGGCCCCGAGCCATGGAGCGATTTAAAGATGGTCATCAGTACCTTGAAGCGCACTCGAAAGGCCACAGGCAGCCAGTGCAGCTCGCGCAGGAGAGGTGTTACGTGGGTTTGCCTTGGGGCACCCATAATCACCCGCGCGGCCGCATTCTGTACTAACTGTAGCTTTCGAGTGCACCTCAAGGGAAGCCCCATGTAGAGAGCGTTACAGTAATCCAGCCGGGACGTCACAAGTGCTTGAGTGACTGTGCGAAGGGCTCCCCGGTCCAGTAAGGGGCGCAACTGGCATATCAGGCGTACCTGATAGAACGCCCCCCTGGCCACGGCCGCCACATGGTCCTCCATGGACAGCCGGGAATCCAGGAGGACGCCCAAGTTGCGTGCCCTCTCCACGGGGGCCAGTTGTTCGCCCCCAATGGCCAGAGGTGGACTTATCTGGCTGAACCGGGGTGCCGGAAACCACAGCCACTCGGTCTTCGACGGGTTGAGCTTGAGTTTGTTACTACCCATCCAGATCCGTACGGCCTCCAGACACCGGGACAGCACCTCGACGGCATCGTTGGGGTGGTTTGGGGCGGATATGTACAACTGAGTGTCATCAGCGTACAGATGGTATTCCACCCCAAAACCACAGATGATCTCGCCCAGCGGCTTCATGTAGGTGTTGAACTGGAGTGGCGAGAGGACCGACCCCTGAGGAACCCCACATGTGAGGGGCCTCGGGGACGACCTCTGCCCTCCTGCCAACACCCATTGCGACCGACCAGAGAGGTAGGACATGAACCACCGTAGAACGGTGCCTCTCAGCCCCAACCCCCCCAATCGGTGCAATAAGATACCATGGTCGATGGTATCAAAAGCTGCTGAGAGATCTAATAGGACAAGGATAGAGGAACAACCTCTATCCCGTGCCCTCCAGAGATCATCCACCAACGCGACCAATGCCGTCTCAGTGCTGTGCCCGGGCCGGAAGCCGGACTGGCGCGGGTCTAGATAATCAACTTCCTCCAGGTGACGGGGAAACTGTTGAGCCACCACACTCTCGACAACCTTCACTAAAAAGTGAAGGTTGGAGACGGGACAATAGTTCTCTAACAGAGCCGGGTCCAGGGATGGCTTCTTGAGGAGGGGCCTCACCACCGCCTCTTTCAAGACGGTGGGCAAATACCCCTCACTCAGAGATGAATTCACAATGCCCTGGAGCCAGCCTCGTGTCACCTCCCAGGATGCCAGTACAAGCCAGGAGGGGCACGGGTCCAATAAACATGTGGTGGCTCTAAGGTTCCTCCGCAACCTGTCCATATCCTCGGTAGTAACAAAGTCGAACTCCTCCCAAGGTGTAATCTCAAGACCAGCACCGGACGCCACGACCGGACCACTAGTGGAGGGCAACTCGTTCCGAATCTGAGTGATTTTGTCCTGCAGGAAAACTCCAAATTCCTCTGCTCGACCCTGCAGAGGGGCTTCCCGCGGCCTCAGGTGAAGGAGGGAGCGGGTCACCCCAAACAGGGCGGCAGGGCGGTTTTCCACGGACGCGATAAGGGTGGCACAATACTCCCGTTTGGCCACTCTTAGCGCCACTAAATAAGTCCTAATATGGTCTCTCACTAGTGTTCGGTCAGATTCGGATCGAGAAGATCTCCACCTACTCTCTAGGCGTCTCTTGCGGCGTTTCATCTCCCGAAGCTCCTCGGTAAACCAAGGAGCCTGGGTGACTCGACGCCGCATGAGAGGCCGCAAGGGCGCGACTCTGTCCAAGGCCCCCGTGGCCACACTATACCATGCGGCCACTAGATCCTCAGTCGAGCCGTGGGACAGGGACACAGGTACTGGCCCAAGCTCCCTCTGGAACCTTTCCGGGTCCATCAGGCGCCTGGGGCGGAACCAACTCGGTGTCTCCGGTTCCGCCTCCCCGCGGTGGGGTGTGACGGTTGGAAAGTCTATCCGAAGGAGAGAGTGATCTGTCCATGACAAGGGTAAGATGACTAAATCCCCTGTTCCAAGATCACTAATCCAGTGTCCAGAGACAAAAATCAGATCCAGCGCGTGTCCTCCCTCGTGAGTGGGGCCCTGAACTACTTGGGTCAGGTCCATGGCCGTCATGGAAGCCATGAACTCCCGAGCTGCCTCGGATGTTTCGCCCGCCGATGGCAGGTTAAAGTCCCCCATGACCATAAGTCTGGGGGTCTCCACCGCCATTGCGGCGATCACCTCGAGCAGCTCGGGCAGGGCTGCTGTTACATAGCGGGGAGCCAGGTATACAACTAGCAAGCCCAACTGCCTCCCTAGGCCCCACTTCACGAAGAGGGACTCACAGTCGGTCGTCTGAGGCACAGTGGTCTCCTTCGGCACCAGACTTTCCTTAACGATAACCGCCACCCCCCCCACCCCTGCCTAGGGCCCTAGGTTGATGAAATGCACGGTAACCTGGTGGGCACATTTCCACGAGGGGTAGACCCCCCTTGGGGCCCAACCAGGTCTCCGTAATTCCCACCAGGTCCGGGTTGTAAGTGCTTCATCACTGGAGATTTTCAAGAAGAGACTGGACAGCCACTTGTCAGAAATGGTGAAGGGTCTCCTGCTTGAGCAGAGGGTTGGACTAGATGACCTACAAGGCCCCTTCCAACTCTGTTATTCGGCTCCTAAAATTCTTTTGGCACAACTTAGATTAACGCTTCATGTGCTGAATAAATTAGACTAGACTAGACTAGACTAGACTAGGAATGGGAATGGGAATAGGAATAGGTACAGGAAGAGTAGAGTAGAGTAGAATAGGAATAGAAGAGTAGAGTAGAGTAGAGTAGAGTAGAGTAGAGTAGAGTAGAGTAGGGATAGGAATAAGTAGAGTAGAGTAGAATAGGGATAGGAATAGGAATAAGTAGAGTAGAGTAGAGTAGAGTAGGAATAGAAGAGTAGAATAGAGTAGAGCAGGAATAAAAGAGTAGAGTAGAGTAGAGTAGGGATAGGAATAAGTAGAGTAGAGTAGAGTAGAGTAGAGTAGAGTAGAGTAGAGTAGGGATAGGAATAGGAATAAGTAGAGTAGAGTAGAGTAGAGTAGAGTAGAGTAGGGATAGGAATAGGAATAAGTAGAGTAGAGTAGAGTAGAGTAGAGTAGAGTAGAGTAGAGTAGGAATAGAAGAGTAGAATAGAGTAGAGCAGGAATAAAAGAGTAGAGTAGAGTAGAATAGGAATAGAAGAGTAGAGTAGAGTAGAATAGGGATAGGGATAGGAATACGTAGAGTAGAGTAGGAATAGAAGGGTAGAGTAGAGTAGGAATAGGAATAGATAGAGTAGAGTAGGAATAGGAATAAGTAGAGTAGAGTAGGAATAGAGTAGAGTAGGAATAGGAATAGGAATAAACAGAGTAGAGTAGAGTGGAATAGGAATAGGAATAGAATAGAATAGAATAGAATAGAATAGAATAGAAGAGGAAGAGGAAGAGGAGAGATTGTTAGAATAACAGAATTGGAAGGGACCTTGGAGGTCTTCTAGTCCAACCCCCTGCTTAGGCAGGAAACCCTATACCACTTCAGACAAATGATTGTCCAGTCTTTTCTTAAAAACCTCCAGTGTTGGGAGCATTCACAACTTCTGGGGGCAAGGAGTTCCACTGATTAATTGTTCTAACTGTCAGGAATTTTCTCCTTAGTTCTAGGTTGCTTCTCTCCTTGATTAGTTTCCATCCCTTGCTTCTTGTCCTGCCTTTGTCCGGGCTTTGGAGAATAGATTGATCCCCTTCTTCTTTGTGAGAAAGAACGCTAGAGAAATAGAGAGTCCAAAGATCCTAACCATAAAATTACAAGCCAAAGGATACTGGGTCTCTTGCAGGGGTCCCCAACCTTTGCAACTTTAAGTCTGAAGGACTTCAGCTCTCAGAATTCTCCAGCCAGCAAAGCTGGCTGGAGAATTCTGGGAGCTGAAATCCTTCAGACTTAAAGTTGCAAAGGTTGGGGACCCCTGGTCTATTGTATGTGCTCAGGATGCTGACATTAATAATTGGATTTGCAGAAACGTGTAGGCACCTACCTTGGCTTTGTTGATGGTGCAGTGAAGCGCATTATTTTCCTGATCGTACAGCAAGCTGAAATCCAACGTCCCCAGAGCAGCTGAAAAAAGAAGAACGCAGGATACATTAAAGGGGAAAAAATCCTTTGGCTTCCTCTTTAAAATATAAATGAAGGGAGGAGAAGAGTTGAAGATGAAATAGACTATATAATACGGTGTATGGGAAGCAGAAGAGCAAATAAAAATTGAAGAGCCTTGAGGGCAACAGGTGTCGATGCATTATTGAATATTCAAAAATGTTTGTTAAGATGTAATGATATACTTTGGATTATATGTACAATAATACAATACAATAGAAGAATTGGAAGGGACCTTGGAGGTCTTCTAGTCCAACCCCCTGCCTAGGCAGGAAGCCCTAGACCGTTTCAGACAAATGGCTATCCAACATCTTCTTGAAGACTTGCAGTGTTGGGGCATTCACAACTTCTGGAGGCAACTTCTGTTCCACTGATTAATTGTTCTCACTGTCAGGAAATTTCTCCTCAGTTCTAAGTTGCTTCTCTCCTTGATTAGTTTCCACCCATTGCTTCTTGTTCTGCCCTCAGTTGCCGCGGAGAATAGCTTGACTCCCTCTTCTTTGGGGCAACCCCTGAGATATTGGAAGACTGCTATCCTGTCTCCCCTGGTCCTTCTCTTCATCAGACTGGACTAGAAGAGAAGAGAATAATAGAGTTGGAAGGGACCTTGGATGGTCTTCTAGTCCAACCCCCTGCTCAAGCAGGAGACCCTATACTGTACCAGACAAATGGCTCTCCAACAACTTCTTAAAGACTTCCAGTGTTGGGGCAGTCACAACTTCTGGAGGCAAGGAGTTACACTGATTAATTGTTCTCACTGTCAGGAAAAAGCTGCTTCTCTCCTTGATTAGTTTCCATCCATTGCTTCTCGTTCAGGTGCCTCGGAGAATAGCTTGACTCCCTCTTCTTTGGGGCAACCCCTGAGATATTGGAAGACTGCTATCCTGTCTCCCCTGGTCCTTCTTTTCATTAAACTAGACCTACCAAGTTCCTGCAACCGTTCTTCCTATGTTTTAGCCTCCAGTCCCCTAATCATCTTTGAACTGGATGATGGAGATTCTCCATAGACACCTCCATTGCGTTGTTGATGGCGAGGGGTTAAGGCAGCAGGCTAGAAAACTGGGACACTGGAAATTCTAGACCGGCCTTAGGTCCAAAACCAACTGGGCCAGTCGCTTTCGCTCAGCCCTAGGAAGAAGGCAATGGCATACCGCTTTGCAAAACTGCAGAGGCCTCTCTCCATTATAGTCGCCCAGGAGTTGGGCCTGGAAGGAAATATCCATTGGGGATTTGCTGTCCTTTTGTGCTATGCCTTATGGAGCATGAATTCAATGCGCCATTCAATGCGAAAATATGAAAAACCAGGACAGGCTAAGCTTCCAGATAACTGACTGCTTTATGCCAAGGAACAGCTATGGGTAGATCATCGGCCCCCTAAACCACATGGGGAGATGGGAAAAAGGTAGACCATTTATTTGAAAAAAATATTTATTAATGCATATAAAAGAGCTAATTCAAGGCAGATTAACGGCCCCAGGCTAGAAAGTTGGAGACTATTAGTTCTGGGCCTGAAGCCAGCTGGGTGAGTTTGGCCCAATCGTTCCTTCTCAGCCCCAGGAAGAAGTCAAGAGCGAATCGCTTCTAAAAATGTTGCCAAGAAAACAACAGGGACTAGCGACCAGAAGTTCAAGCACTCGGCCTCTGGCTGATTAAACCTTCATTTTTCATGTCGTTTCCCTTTACTTAACATGATCATTCGGGATTCTGTGTTTATTTTCTAGTCTCTTTGCATTTGGTTTTCTGCCACTTGCAAAACCTGATAACCCTACCTCTACCAGGACTACAACCTTGACCGATGCAGTTTTATGGAAAGAAATATCACTTTTCAACCCAGCCTTGGACTGGTCTCATAGAGAGAATATCAGACTTTAGTAAACTAGTTTGCAAATCCAAATATTATGAGATACAAAAATCTACAAAAATCAAGATCAATTACATCTATAGCAGTAATAATACAATAGCAGAGTTGGAAGGGACCTTGGGGGTCATCTAGTCCAACCCCCTGCCTAGGCAGGAAGCCCTATACCGTTTCAGACAAATGGCTATCCAACATCTTCTTGAAGACTTCCAGTGGCCTGGGCATTCACAACTTCTGGAGGCAACTTCTGTTCCACTGGTTCATTCCACTGATTAATTCACTGGCTGACCAACCGCACTCAACGTGTAGTCCTCAATGGAACGGCATCTACATGGAGGGAAGTATGCAGTGGAGTCCCCCAAGGCTCTGTTTTAGGCCCAGGACTCTTCAACATCTTCATCAATGATTTGGATGAGGGGATAAATGGGGAACTCATCAAATTTGCAGACGACACGAAGCTGGCAGGAATAGCCAACACTCCAGAAGATAGGCTTAAGATACAGAAGGATCTTGACAAACTTGAACATTGGGCACTGTCTAATAAAATGAAATTCAATGGCGAAAAGAGTAAGGTTCTACATTTAGGCAAGAAAAACAAAATGCACAGGTACAGTATAGGTGGTACCTTGCTCAATAGTAGCAACTGTGAGAGGGATCTTGGAATCCTAGTGGACAACCATTTAAATATGAGCCAGCAGTGTGCAGCAGCTGCCAAAAAAGCCAACCCAGTTCTAGGCTGCATAAACAGAGGGATAGAATCTAGATCACGTGAAGTGTTAATGCCACTGTATGGTGCCTTGGTAAGGCCACACTTGGAATACTGCATACAGTTTTGGTCGCCACGATGTAGAAAAACGTGGAGACTCTGGAAAGAGTGCAGAGAAGAGCAACCAAGATGATTAGGGGACTGGAGGCTAAAACATATGAAGAACGGTTGCAGGAACTGGGTATGTCTAGTTTGATGAAGAGAAGGACCAGGGGAGACATGATAGCAGTGTTCCGATATCTCAGAGGGTGCCACAAAGAAGAGGGAGTCAAACTATTCTCCAAGGCACCTGGGGGCAGGACAAGAAGCAATGGTTGGAAACTAATCAAGGAGAGAAGCAACTTAGAACTAAGGAGAAATTTCCTGACAGTTAGAACAATTAACCAGTGGAACAGAAATTGCCTCCAGAAGTTGTGAATGCCCCAACCCTGGAAGTCTTTAAAAGGATGTTGGATAGCCATTTGTCTGAAATGGTATAAGGTTCCTGCCCACGCAGGGGGTTGGACTAGAAGACCTCCAAGGTCCCTTCCAACTCTGCTATTGTATTGTATTGTATTGTATTGTATGAAATTTCTCCTCAGTTCTAAGGTGCTTCTCTCCTTGATTAGTTTCCACCCATTGCTTCTTGTTCTGCCCTCACTGCCCCCCGCAGTGAGGGCTAACCTTTTCATCGCTCCGTGCCAAAAGCGCGCCCATGCACCCATGATGCAATGCATGCGTGAACCCCTCCCGCGGGCCCTGCGTCCCGCCCATGCATGCATGCATGCCTCCTGCATGCGCCCCCCTGCACATGAGCAGCAAAGACCCAAAATCCAGCTGGGCGGTGGTAGGCGCGCACACATGCACGGTGAAGTTCAGCTGGGTTGACGGCTCATGTGCCCACAGGGGGGAAGGCTCTGCGTGCCATAGGTTCGCCATCATGGATCCAGAGGATTCCCACAATCTACTAAGTTACTCATCAAAAACCGAAACAAGTGTGGTGTGATTTTTAATCACTGCATAGCTTTCAAAATGTTTACTGTTATTGATTGACACCTCCCAGGAAACGTTAAAAGGTAATGGTTCCCCAAACATATGGGCTAGTCGTTCCCGACTCTACGGGGCAGTGCTCATCTCTGTTTCAAACCCGAAGAGCTGTCCAAAAATGTCTCTGTGGTCCTGCGGCCGGCATGACTAGACACCAAAGGCGCACGGAACGCTGTTCCCTTCCCACCAAAGGTGGCTCCTATTTTTCTACTTGCATTTTTGAACCTGCTTTCGAACTGCTAGGTTGGCAGAAGCTGGGACAAGTCACGGGAGCTCACTCCGTTAAATGGCGCTAGGGATTCGAACCGCCAAACTGCCGACCTTTCTGATCGACAAGCTCAGCGTCTTAGCCACTGAGCCACTGCGTTCCTAGATTAAGATACCTTAATCACTCACTAATACCCTTCATTTTAATTGTTATACAACAGGGGTGGGCATCTATGATGACTTTACAACCTGTGAACTTCAACTCCCAGAATCCCCCAACCAGCAATGCTTTAAGAGGGGTGGGCTTCCACTCCCAGAATCCCCCAGTCAGCTTGCTTTAAGATGGATGGACTTCCATTCCCAGAATCCCCCATCCAGCTATGCTTTAAGATGGATGGACTTCCATTCCCAGAATCCCCCAGCCATCCTGCTTTAAGATGGATGGACTTCCACTCCCAGAATCCCCCAGTCAGCTTGTTTAAGATGGATGGACTTCCATTCCCAGAATCCCCCATCCAGCTATGCTTTAAGATGGATGGACTTCCACTCCCAGAATCCCCCAGCCATCCTGCTTTAAGATGGATGGACTTCCACTCCCAGAATCCCCCTGTCAGCTTGTTTAAGATGGATGGACTTCCATTCCCAGAATCCCCCATCCAGCTATGCTTTAAGATGGATGGACTTCCACTCCCAGAATCCCCCAGTCAGCTTGCTTTAAGATGGATGGACTTCCATTCCCAGAATCCCCCATCCCACTATGCTTTAAGATGGATGGACTTCCACTCCCAGAATCCCCCAGCCAGCATGTTTTAAGATGGATGGACTTCCACTCCCAGAATCCCCCAGCCAGCATGTTTTAAAATGGATGGACTTCCATTCCCAGAATCCCCCATCCAGCTATGCTTTAAGATGGATGGACTTCCACTCCCAGAATCCCCCAGCCAGCATGTTTTAAAATGGATGGACTTCCATTCCCAGAATCCCCCATCCAGCTATGCTTTAAGATGGATGGACTTCCACTCCCAGAATCCCCCAGCCAGCTTGCTTTAAAATGGATGGACTTCCACTCCCAGAATCCCCCAGCCAGCTTGCTTTAAAATGGATGGACTTCCACTCCCAGAATTCCTCAGTAGCCATTATGGACACTGGAACTTCAAAATTGGGCCATAGCTCTCTGTTTCGGGGGCCTGTTGTAACTTCAAACAGTCCCTAAGTGACCGGTCGTAAATTGAGGACTATCTGTAGCCGCAGCCATTATTTCAATTTTCTTTTTTTAAACCTTCCTGCAGGCAACTTTGCAATTATCCCGAAAGAGAACAGAGTGCCGGCTAAATATATCATAAATCTAATTCACGAAGATGGTTTATTTATCCATTTATCTCTTTATCAGATTCCTAGCCTGATGTAACGAGAAAAATACTCCAGGCCGGTCGCTAATTAAAGCAAAACAATGACGCAATAATAAGAAATATACAAACACCAAACAAACAGATAACCATTTATATTCTAGAACGTTATCTGTCAGGGGTTGGACTAGAAGACCTCAAGGTCCCTTCCAACACTGTTATTCTGTCAACTCTCAAACACGCTCCAGGAAAAACTGCACTTTTGGAAGGAAGACAAAATCAGAGCCAATTAAACATTGACTTACAACCATTTGTTTAGTGACCATTGAAAGTTACAACGGCACTAAAAAAAAAGTAGTGGTCATGTGATCAAAATTCCGAGGCTTGGAAACTGGCATGTACTTATGACAGCTGCAGCCTCCCAGGGTCAGGGGGTCCCCTTTTGCGACCTTCGGACAAGCAAAGTCAATGGGGAAGCCAGATTCACTTAACGGCCATGTTCCTGACTTAACAACTGCGATGGGGCAAAGCTCACTTAACGACTGTCTCGCTTAGCCACAGAAATTTGGGGCTCAATTGTAGTCGAGGATTACCCAGACTGACAAACGGAAGGAAATTATTAGAAAGTAGAACAGAATCATAGAGTCGGAAAGGACGTTGGAGGTCTTTTATCGAATTTATTGGAGGCCTTTAATTGAATCTGTTTATTTATTGAAACAGATGCCTTTTATTTTCATATTTCCTTCTCGTATTTTAAATCAAATCAAGCGTGCCGAAGTCAGAAATGCAGTCTGTCTTCCTTGGCAGAACAAGGCTGCTTCCCTCTGACCACGATTACTGGGGAATATCAAGCCTTAACCATGGTTTGGTCATAGAATTCTTGGTCACTGGAAGGGGAGAGGACGAAGCAGAAATGTGGCACAATGCCCATGGATGGAACACCAACACACACACTCCCAGAATCCCCCAGAGAGGGAGGGAGGGAGGGAGGGAGGGAGGGAGGGAGAGAGAGAGAGAGAGAGAGAGAGAGAGAGAGAGAGAGAGAGAGAGAGGCAGAGAGGGAGGGAGGGGGAGAGAGGGAGAGAGGGAGAGACAGAGACGCAGAGGCACAGAGAGAGATGGAAAGAGGGAAGGATAGAGAGAAGGAGGGAGAGAGACACAGAGAAAGACGAAGACACATAGAGGGAGAGAGTGAAGATGAGAGAGAAAAGGAGGTACGGAGAGAGACAGAGAGAGGGAAGGGGAGAGAGAGAAGGAGGGAGTGAGAGAGGGGGGGGAAGGGTAGAAAGAGGAGGGAGAGGAGGGAGAGACAGAGAGAGAGACAGAGAGAGAAAGAGACACAGAGAGACAGAGGGAGAGAGTGAAGGGGAGAGAGAGAAGGAAGGAGAGAGGGAGACAGAGAGAGAGACAGAGACAGAGACAGACGGAGAGAGTGAAGGGGAGAGAGAGGAGGGAGAGAGAGAGACTGGAAGACACGGAGAGAGGGAAGGGGAGAGAAACAAGGTGGGAGAGAGACAGAGAGAGAGAGAGAGACAGAGTGAGACGGAGAGAGGGAAGGGGAGAGAGAGGAGGGAGAGACGGAGAGAGAGATATGGAGAGAGACAGAGAGAGACAGAGAGAGGGGAGAGAGAGAAGGAAGGAGAGAGGGAGACAGAGAGAGAGACACAGAGAGAGACGGAGAGAGTGAAGGGGAGAGAGAGAAGGAGGGAGAGACGGAGAGAGGGAAGGGGAAACAAGGTAGGAGAGAGACAGAGAGAGAGAGAGAGAGAGAGAGAGAGAGAGAGTGAGACGGAGAGAGGGAAGGGGAGAGAAGGAGGGAGAGAGACAGAGAGAGGGAAAGGGGGAGAGAGAAGGAAGGAGAGAGAGAGACAGAGAGACTAAATAAATAGTAATGGTTGATACAGATAGATATATCCAGGAGATGGATAGATGGATGGATGGATGAGAGAGGGAGAAAGAGAGAGGGAGGGAGGGAGAAAGACAGAGACGGAGAGTCACAGAGAGAGAGTGGGAAGGGGGAGAAAGGGAAGGAGGGAGAGACAGAGAGAGAATGAATAAATAGATATGGATGGTTGATACAAATCGATATATCCAGGAGATGGATGGATGGATGGATGAGAGAGGGAGAAAGAGAGAGAGAAAAGACAGAGACGGAGAGACACAGGGAGAGGGAAGGGGGAGAGAGAGAAGGAGGGAGAGACAGAGAGACAGAGAGAGACTCAAGAAATAGATACGGATGGTTGACACAGATCGATATATCCAGGAGATGGATGGATGGATGGATGAGAGAGGGAGAAAGAGGGAGGGAGCGTCCACTATCCACCACCTTTGGCGTGTCCAGAAAAACGGGCCTTTGTTTTATCCAGTCCGGTTCCGCCAGGGCCCAGTCGCAGGCATGCACCCCCTGACCCACTGCGGAAATATCCCCCCACAACCCCCGCCCATCCTCCTCTCCTTAAACAGGCTGGCATTGCCCTTGATGGTCTCGGCTGGAGTTAATTCGGCCCAGCGTAGCTAAGCCAGAGCAGTGATGGATGCACGGCTGAGGGTTCCCTCGTTCTAGGGTCACCTTGAACCGCCCAGCTGCTGGGGAAGCTTTGCGGGGATCAGGAAAAAAAGCGGAATTCTGTTTGCAAAATCAGGAGAGAGAGAGAGAGAGAGAGAGAGAGAGAGAGAGAGAGAGAGAGAGAGAGAGAGAGAGAGAGAGAATTCAAACTGCCCGAGAATTTCATGTCACGTAATCTGGGCTGGATTGGGGGGGATTTTAAACCGGTGACGGCGAACCTTTTCGTCGTTGCGTGCCGAAAAAGCGTGCACGCACCCATAATGCAAATGCGTGCACAAACCCCCCCCCCCACGCTCCCTCCACCCTGTGCATGTGTGTGCAAACCCACCCCAGTGCTCCCCCTGCCCCCACGCATGCGGGTGAGCCCCCGCACTGCCCCCCTGCCCCCACGCATGCACACATTATTAAGTCCTCGGATTTACGACGCTGTTTGCCGTGTTCACTTGTTGGAATAAAGGTTGTTTGACCTGCCACGTTATTGCCTGTCTAGTTCTCCATACGGAGCACATATGACCACCACCAATCCGTGCGTGGTTTTGGGCCTAGTCGGCCTCCCTGAAGCCAACTGGGACCAAAAATGGGCCGCGGAGGGTGGGCGCATCATGCACACCCCTGCACACCCATTTGGGCCTAGTCGGTTTCCCTGAAGCCTCCTGGGACCACAAATGGGCCACGGAGGGGGGGCACATCATGCATACCCTTGCGCCCCAATCTGGGCCTAGTCGGCCTCTCTGAAGTCTCCTGGGACCAAAAATGGGCCGTGGAGGGTGGGCGCATCATGCACACTCCTGCACCCTCATCTGGGCCTAGTCCGCCTCCCTGAAGCCTCCTGGGACCACAAATGGGCCACGGAGGGTGGGCGCATCATGCACACCCCTCCGCCCCCATTTCAGCTTAGTCGGCCTCCCTGAAGCCTCCTGGGACCACAAATGGGCCGCAGGAGGGGTGCGTCACCCCCCCCATGCATGCGCGTGTGACCCACCCCCGAACCCGCACATGCGGGTGCATCTCCTGCATGCGCCCCTCTGCCCGCGCATGTGAGGCAGATACCCGGAAATCTGGCCTTTGGCATCCTCTCTGGCCCTGATAGATTACTTTTACTGGTAGTCCTCGACTTACGACAATTCCTTTGGCGACCAAAGTTAGAACGGCGCTGAATGAGGGAACCCTCCTCCATGGTCACATGATCAGAATTCGGACACTTGCCAACTGGCATATATTTCCGTTGCTAAGCGAGACGGTTTTAAAATGAGGGATGCCCCATTTGACCACCTTTCTTGCCACCGTTGTTAAGCGAATCCCTGCAGTTGTTAAGTTAGTCACACGGTTGTTAAGTGAAGCCGGCTTCCTTGTCAGAAGGTCGCCAAAGGGGATCGCTCCCAGGACACTGCAACCGTCTTAAGTACATGCCAGTTGCCAAGCCTCTGAATTTTGATCACAGGACCAATCAAGTCCCATTTCTCAGGGCCCTTGTAACTCCGAATGGTCACTAAACGAATCGTCGTAAGTCGAGGACTAACAGTAGTTGCTAGGGGTCGGTAACCAAGTTGATGACACATCGTATTTGGCAAATGTCTATATATTATTTTTGTTTATTCTGGGTTTTTTTATAGCCGCCTATCTCAACCCAGGGAGTCTATACAAACATCGATATAGAAATATTACCTATTTATGTAAAAAAAGGCTTACATTTCATATCTTGGGGGAAAATAGCTTGAAGGAACGACCTGCAAAATTGCAAATTGAAACTGTCTGCCGAAACGGGGAAGAAGGGCCATAAGGCGAGAGAGGTGGAAGAGTGAACATCTCAACACAATTTGCGATTTTGATGAGCCGCGGAAAATAGAGAAAGGAAAAACCAACAACCGTCGGTTGCCTGACTTAATAGAAGAGAGTCTCTTTGCTTGGCTGACTCTCCCCGATACAGGCTGAATAGGAAAATAAAATAAAAGAAAAATATTTCCATTTAAGCCAGGGAAAATTCAAGCTGTAAAACAGACTGGGGAAACGCCTGGTTTCGAAATATCAAAATTGGCACTGCGGGTCTTCACACACAAACATCTATCTGTTCTGACCGAGGCTTCCCCCAAAAGCCCGAAGCGGAGTCCTGGTCCCGGACAAACCCCCTTTTTATTAAACAAATGTGAATTCCTCTCCTTCCCCTTTACCAGCAAAGGCCTGGCAAACAGTCTTTCAAAGGAATATTTAGGACCACAGACCTTATCTAGCTTGGAAAGCTGCCATGTAAATATTTCCCAAAGGAGGGGCTGGGCAAGGAAAGGCTGGGCACAGAGTCTCTGAGATTCACGGGCAGATCTTCACACTCCTGAAACGAATCTAAACGACCGAACGAAGGAATTGTTTCCTGCAAAAGCCCCCTCCCCTTTCGCTCCTCTTTTCTTTCCTCTGGGAGGGGCCATTCATCGTCCACCTGTGGCCTCACTTCCAAGTCAACCCCTGTTTTTCAGCTGTTCCCTTCGTTTGGCAACTCTGCGCATGCGCACACTGGGAACAGGCTCCAGCTGTTCTTCTGCTACACTGATGTCTATCTCTGAAGGCAGCTGATAACTGTCGGATAACCCTGGCCCCCTCTCTGCCTCTGACACAGAGCCCTCGTCCGAGCCTTCCCCAGACTCCAGGACTGGCCCATGTTCCTCCCCACTGTCTGAATCTGCCCCCGGCTCCACTGGCCACTATCGGGCCACCACACAACTACAATAAGTACATGCCAGTTGTCCACCATCTGAATTTCGATGATGTGACCACTGGCCCATGACAGATTGCTGTCCATTTATTATCATTCAGATGGTTTGGACTGGTTCGCCTGAACCGATAGTGGAAATAGCCAACACTCCAGAAGATAGGCTTAAGATACAGAAGGATCTTAAGCCTATCTTAAGGTTTGATTAGGGTACTGGAGGCTAAAACATATGAAGAATGGTTGCAGGAACTGGGTATGTCTAGTTTAATGAAAAGAAGGACCAGGGGAGACATGATAGCAGTCTTCCAATATCTCAGGGGTTGCCCCAAAGAAGAGGGAGTCAAGCTAGTCTCCAAGGCACCCGAGGGCAGAACAAGAAGCAATGGGTGGAAACTAATCCAGGAGAGAAGCAACTTAGAACTGAGGAGGAATTTCCTGACAGTTAGGACAATTAATCAGTGGAACAGAAGTTGCCTCCAGAAGTTGTGAATGCCCCAACACTGCAAGTCTTTAAGAAGAGGTTGGATAGCCATTTGTCTGAAACAGTATAGGGCAGGGATGGCGAACCTATGGCACGGGTGCCACGCAGAACCATTTCTTAGGGCACGCGAGGCGTTGCCCTGTCAGCACTAGCGTGCATGTGTGTGCTGGCCAGCTGATTTAGGCCTTCTTTTGAGGCCGTTTTTCGCCCTCGGGAGGCTTCAGGGAAGCTCCTGAAGCCTCTGGAGATGGGGAGGGAGGCTGTCAGCAACCTACATTTTGGTCTCCAAAATGGTCGTAAGTCGAGGACTGCCTGTATTTTTTAACCTGACAGGGAAAAAAGGCTTCGTTTTAAAAGTCTTGGACGTCGGTGTGCGAAAAGTCTTTCCCCCCCCTTTTTTTTCAGCGCCGTTGCAACTGCGCAAACCGTTGCTAAGCGGACTGGAGGACTAACCTGCAGAGCTGCAGCATGCGCGGAAACCTTCCCTGCAAGGCTGGCTCGCATCCTGCCAACGGCAACGTAGCGCCAACCCCGATCCCTTGGCAATCTGCTCTCTCCCCCTTCGCCCCCACCCCTCCTTCCTTCTGCTGTGCTTCACGCTCGGCATTAATCCCCCAATCAGGCTTTTAATTAGAAACCCCGAGATTGGAAAATAAACCCCAGCCGTGTGGAGGGGGGGGGGGGTTCCCCTGGTTTTTTTTTGTTTACATGAATATAAACAAATCTGTTGCTCCAGATGCCTCCGAGCCAGCGTAGCGATCCCAGAACGGACCCTTGATACCGTCTATCAGGAGTCTCCAACCTTTGCAACTTTAAGCAAAGCTGGCTGGAGAAGTTTGGGAGATGAAGTCCTTCAGACTTAAAGTTGCAAAGGTTGGAGACCCCTGGACTAGCCTTTATTGTCCTTGTGCATCATCCTTCAGACTTAAAGTTGCAAAGGTTGGAGACCCCTGGATTAGCCTTTATTGTCCTTGTGCATCATCCTTCAGACTTAAAGTTGCAAAGGTTGGAGACCCCTGGACTAGCCTTTATTATCCTTGTGCATCATCCTTCAGACTTAAAGTTGCAAAGGTTGGAGACCCCTGCTGTATATTATTAATTTTTTTTAATGTATTATTTGGGGGTGGAGGGGGGATTATAAAAGATGAAGGAAGGCCACTCGGTGGTACCGATGCCCCAGGCTCCTGCGTTTTCTCTGCCCCAACAAAGAGGGGTTCTCAGAGATGTGGAATTTGTTTATGAAGTTTGAGCCGCGGTCCTCCTCCTCCTCCTCTTCCTCCTCCCGCCCCCACTTCTAGCACTGATGATGTTACCCAGTTGGATCATGAAAAGTCTGCAAGAAAGCAGCAAGCTCAGAGAGCACTAAGGACTTCACAGTCCTCCTCCTCGTCTCTGCAACCCCACCACTCTCTTCTAGCAGTGATGACGTTACCTAGTTGGGTCATGAAACGTCTGCAAAAAAACCCACCTAGCTCAGAGAGCATCAAGGACTCCCAGAATTTCCCAGCCAGCAATGCTTTAAGAGGGGAGGACTTCCACTCCCAGAATCCCCCATCCAGCCTGCTTTAAGAGGGGTGGACTTCCACTCCCAGAATCCCCAAGCCAGCATGCTTTAAGAGGGGAGAACTTCCACTCCCAGAATCCCCCAGCCAGGCTGCTTTAAGAGGGGAGGACTTCCACTCCCAGAATCCCCCATCCAGCCTGCTTTAAGAGGGGAGGACTTCCACTCCCAGAATCCCCCATCCAGCCTGCTTTAAGAGGGGTGGACTTCCACTCCCAGAATCCCCAAGCCAGCATGCTTTAAGAGGGGAGAACTTCCACTCCCAGAATCCCCCATCCAGCCTGCTTTAAGAGGGGAGGACTTCCACTCCCAGAATCCCCCATCCAGCCTGCTTTAAGAGGGGTGGACTTCCACTCCCAGAATCCCCCAGCCAGAATGCTTTAAGAGGGGAGAACTTCCACTCCCAGAATCCCCCAGCCAGGCTGCTTTAAGAGGGGAGGACTTCCACTCCCAGAATCCCCCATCCAGCCTGCTTTAAGAGGGGAGGACTTCCACTCCCAGAATCCCCCATCCAGCCTGCTTTAAGAGGGGTGGACTTCCACTCCCAGAATCCCCAAGCCAGCATGCTTTAAGAGGGGAGAACTTCCACTCCCAGAATCCCCCATCCAGCCTGCTTTAAGAGGGGAGGACTTCCACTCCCAGAATCCCCCATCCAGCCTGCTTTAAGAGGGGTGGACTTCCACTCCCAGAATCCCCCAGCCAGAATGCTTTAAGAGGGGAGAACTTCCACTCCCAGAATCCCCCAGCCAGGCTGCTTTAAGAGGGGAGGACTTCCACTCCCAGAATCCCCCAGCCAGCAATGCTTTGAGAGGGCTGGACTTCCACTCCCAGAATCCCCCAGCCAGCAATGCTTTAAGAGGGATGGACCTCCACTCCCAGAATCCCCAAGCCAGCCTACTGACTGAGGGATTCTGGGAGTTGAAATCCATCCATCTTAAAGCTGCATAAGTGAAGAAACAGATTCAATTTAGGGCATGTCAGGTTGACCTCACTGTTAGAATGCAAAGAGATTCTTAATGAATGCATTCGGTATCAAAGGTTTGGCCTAAATAAATACTAATTTTTATGTTCTACTTTTGTCTTTGTTCGATCTTTTTGTTAAGAATATTTCTGTCACCGCCAGCACATTTCAACGCAAATGTAAATACACAACTTCACACACACACACTCACACACCAGAGACCTCGTTCAGCCTTTTCTCCTCAAAACAAAAACCTTGAAACTTCTAATGAAAAAGGGACGCTTTAATTATTCCTCATGCCGGCGGCAGTGTTTTTAATTATGATCACAATTATCTGTTTGATTTACATTTCTCTATTATTGTTTTGTTTCCCCACGCATCCATGAGAATTCATTTTATTTTATTTTATTTTTGGACACAGCGATAAAAGCTTTTTCAGTCTGTCTGTCTGTCTGTCTGTCTGTCTGTCTATCTATCTATCATCTCCATTTTCCTCTATCTCTGCCTCTTTCTCTATCCTTCCTTCCTTCCATCAATATGTGTCTGTCTGTCTGTCTGTCTGTCTGTCTGTCTGTCTGTCTGTCTGTCTATCTATCTATCTATCCATCCATCCATCCATCCATCCATCCATCCATCCATCCATCCATCCATCTATCTATCTATCTATCTATCATCTCCATTTTCCTCTATCTCTGCCTCTTTCTCTATCCTTCCTTCCTTCCATCAATATGTGTCTGTCTATCTGTCTATCTATCTCTATCTATCTATCATCTTCATTTTCCTATCTCTGCCTCTTTCTCTATCCTTCCTTCCTTCCATCCATCCATCCATCTATCCATCCATCCATTTCTTTCTAGCTTTCTTTCTTTCTATCTCTCTATTATCATTTTCCTCTATCTCTGTCTCTTTCTCTATCCTTCCTTCCTTCCATCCATCCATCCATCCATCCATTTCTTTCTATCTTTCTTTCTATCTACCATCTCCATTTTCCTCTATCTCTTTCTCTATTCTTCCATCCATCCATCCATCCATCCATCCATCCATCCATCCATCCATCTATCTAATTATCTAGCTATCTATTACCTCCATTTTCCTCTATCTCTGTCTCTTTTTCTATCCTTCCTTCCTTCCATCAATATGTGTCTGTCTGTCTATCTATCTCTATCATCTCCATTTTCCTCTATCTCTGTCTCTTTCTCTATCCTTCCTTCCTTCCATCCATCCATCCATCTATCCATCCATCCATCCATCCATCCATTTCTTTCTATCTTTCTTTCTTATCTACCATCTCCATTTTCCTCTATCTGTCTTTCTCTATTCTTCCTTACTTCCATCCATCCATCCATCCATCCATTTCTTTCTTTCTTTCTTTCTTTCTTTCTTTCTTTCTTTCTTCTTTCTTTCTTTCTTTCTTTCTTTCTTTCTTTCTTTCTTTCTTTCTAGCTAGCTAGCTAGCTAGCTATATAAAATTTTACAAGGTACAGAGGATAAATTGATCAAGAAATTATATAACTACTTATTGAATTACAGAACGGAGGAGGAGGTAGTTAAAGAAACTATAACTTGGGCCCAAAATGTTGGCTACAGTATTGATTTGGAGAAGTGGGGAAAAATTGCAATGAAAATTATAAATTGACAATGGCAGTAGCCTGCAGGGAAAATATGTATAAAATGTTCTATAGATGGCATCTCCCACCAGAGAGACTGGTTAAAATGTACCCAAACCTATCACTAGATTCTTGGAAATGTAGGGAAAATCAAAGAACTATTACCACATGTGGTGGTTATGCCCAAAGGCTAAGCAACATTGGAATTGAATAAGAAAATGGCTTAAAGAAATTACTAAACATCAAATAGACATGAAACTGGAATTATTTCTATGGGGAAATAGAAGAAAATATAACAAAAATCCACAATATTTAATTATACATAACGGCAGCGAGAATAATATATGTACAAAATTGGAAAAATAACAATATATACCATCAGAGGGGAATGTTATAATAATATACCAATAATAATACACCATCAGAGGGGAATGGTATAATGGAAGTGTTAAAGCGGGCAGTGATGGACAAACTCACAAAAGAAATAAAAGGAGGAAACAGAATATTAATATGGGATGAAGGGAGTGGTACAAATTGCTAGAAGACAGGTGTAAAGCTTAAGGAAAGACTAAATGAAGAAGACACAGGAGATAGAAATTAGCAACGTATAGGCAGAGATGAACAAACATTTATAAATGGAAACAGTACGCTAATGATAGATAGATAGTAATAATACAATAATATAATAGCAGAGTTGGAAGGGACCTTGGAGGTCTTCCAGTCCAACCCATGCTTAGACAGGAAGCCCTATACCGTTTCAGACAAATGGCTATCCAACATCTTCTTGAAGACTTCCAGTGTTGGGGCATTCACAACTCTGGAGGCAACTTCTGTTCACTGTCAGGAAATTCCTCCTCAGTTCTAAGTTGCTTCTCTCCTTGATGTGGAAGTCTTTAAGAAGATGTTAGATAGCCATTTGTCTGAAATGGTATAAGGTTCCTGCCCACGCAGGGCATTGGACTAGAAGACCTCCAAGGTCCCTTCCAACTCTGCTATTGTATTGTATTGATTAGTTTCCACCCATTGCTTCTTGTCCTGCCCTCAGATGCCTTGGAGAATAGTTTGACTCCCTCTTCTTTGGGGCAACCCCTGAGATATTGGAACACTGCTATCATGTCTCCCCTGGTCCTTCTTTTTATTAAACTAGTAAATTAATTACTTAATTAGTAAATTAAGGAATGTACATAATCGTATCATACGTGTAGGCAAAGAGAAATTGAATGAAGGGGGGAGAAGTGTATTTACAATGGATGTACACCGAGGTGGAAATGTTATCTAGAAGGAAATTGCAAATATATATATAATTGTCTTCTTTTTTTAAAAAAAACTGTTGTTTTAGCTTGCTTCTAAAACCATCTTTTCTTCTTTGCGTGGTATTTCTTTATTTAATCAATTTATAGAGCATCTCACCAACAGCGATTCCGTGCAGAGGATACTATTAAAAAAAGAAAGCACAACCAAAGGGCTAACTCACAGTGGAAGAGAATCTGTGCAGTTCAGAATTGGACGGCCTGTTCTATATCCTCCTGCTTGGGCAGGGGGTTGGACTAGATGACCTACAAGGTCCCTTCCAACTCTGCTAAATCTGTGAATCTGTTATATATACAATACAATACAATACAATACAATAGCAGAGTTGGAAGGGACCTTGTAGGTCTTCTAGTCCAACCCCCTGCGTGGGCAGGAACCTTATACCATTTCAGACAAATGGCTATCTAACATCTTTTTGAAGACTTCCAGGGTTGGGGCATTCACAACTTCTGGAGGCAAGCTGTTCCAGAGGTTAATTGTTATCACTGTCAGGAAATTCCTCCTCAGTTCTAAGTTGCTTCTCTCCTTGATTAGTTTCCACCCATTGCTTCTTGTCCTGCCCCCAGGTGCCTTGGAGAATAATTTGACTCCCTCTTCTCTGTGGCACCCTCTGAGATATTGGAAAGCTGCTATCATGTCTCCCCTGGTCCTTCTCTTCATCAAACTAGACCTACCCAGCTCCTGCAGCCGTTCTTCATATGTTTCAGCCTCCAGTCCCCTAATCATCTTGGTTGCTCTTCTCTGCACTCTTTCCAGAGTCTCCACGTCTTTTCTACATCGTGGCGGCCAAAACTGTATGCAGTATTCCAAGTGTGGCCTTACCAAGGCACCATACAGTGGCATTAACACTTCACGTGATCTAGATTCTATCCCTCTGTTGATGCAGCCTAGAACTGGGTTGGCTTTTTTGGCAGCTGCTGCACACTGCTGGCTCATATTTAAATGGTTGTCCACTAGGATTCCTATTCTTCACCTTTGTGGAGGCTCGGCATGTGGTACCCTGGGCAATGGCCACTACCCTTTCTCTAATTCCCCATTTTCTCTTGTTTAATCATTTAAAAAAAAAAACACACATTGACAATTAGTCCTCAATTTACAATAGTTCATTTAGTGACCGTCACAACGGCACTGAAAAAAAGACTTACAACCATTGCAGCATTCCCATGGTCACATGATCAAAATCCAGCCGCTTGGCCACTGACTCGTATTTATGACGGTCGCAGCGCCCCGAGTTATGCAATACTCTTTTGCGACCTTCTCTCAGGAAGAGCGATTCACTTAACAACTACGGCAAGGAAGGGGGCAAAACTGACTCAAGAAGTGTTTCACTTAGCGGCAGGGGTTTTGGGCTCCATTGGCGGTCGTAAATCGAGGACTACCTGCGTAATTGCTCTCAGCTGCTTCTCCAACCATTATCCCTGTTTTCATTTGCAGTGCATACTGTCACATTCTTTTTTTTAAAAATGAACCTTTTTTAGCTGATCTATTTTTAAGCTCTCGGGCTAATTTATTGAAATTCATTACTCCTTTTTTTTCTGGCAGGCCGTTGAAAGGGGAAACTTTTTTTTCCTTTCTGACTGATAAGCAGGAGAGACAATAGGTTATGCCGCAAGAATAGAATAGAATAGAATAGAATAGAATAGAATAGAATAGAATAGAATAGAATAGAATAGTTGGAAGGGACTTTGGAGGTCTTCTAGCCCAACCCCCTGCCTAGGCAGGAAACCCTACACCACTTCAGTCAAATGGCTATCCAACATCTTCTTAAAGACTTGCAGTGTTGGGGCATTCACAACTTCTGGAGGCAAGTAGTTCCACCGGTTAATTGTTCTCACTGTCAGGAAATTTCTCCTCAGTTCTAAGTTGCTTCTCTCCTTGATTAGTTTCCACCCATTGTTTCTTGTTCTGCCCTCAGGTGCTTTGGAGAATAGCTTGACTCCCTCTTCTTTGGGGCAACTCCTCAAATATGCTATCATGTCACCCCTAGTCTTTCTTTTCACAAGACGTTCAAAAATTAGAGAGAGAGATGGTATGTATACTATCTACAGTATCTACCATGATAGATACTATCTATCTACCATGATAGATGTTAGATAGAGAGAGAGAGAGAGAGAGATAGGAGAAAGATGGATGGTTGAATAGATAGATAGAGAGTGAGAGAGATAGGAGAAAGATGGATGGTTGAATAGATAGATAGAGAGAGAGAGAGATAGGAGAAAGATGGATGGTTGGATAGAGAGAGAGGGAGGGAGAGGGAGATAGGAGAAAGATGGATGGTTGGATAGATAGATAGAGAGAGAGATAGGAGAAAGATGGATGGTTGAATAGATAGAGAGAGAGAGATAGGAGAAAGATGGATGGTTGAATAGAGAGAGAGAGAGAGAGAGAGAGATAGGAGAAAGATGGATGGTTGGATAGAGAGAGAGAGAGGGAGAGGGAGATAGGAGAAAGATGGATGGTTGGATAGATAGATAGAGGGAGAGAGATAGGAGAAAGATGGATGGTTGGATAGATAGATAGATAGATAGATAGATAGAGAGATAGGAGAAAGATGGATGATTGAATAGATAGAGAGAGAGAGTGAGAGAGATAGGAGAAAGATGGATGGTTGAATAGATAGAGAGAGAGAGAGAGAGAGAGATAGGAGAAAGATGGATGGTTGGATAGAGAGAGAGAGAGGGAGAGGGAGATAGGAGAAAGATGGATGGTTGGATAGATAGATAGAGGGAGAGAGATAGGAGAAAGATGGATAGTTGGATAGATAGATAGAGAGTGAGATAGGAGAAAGATGGATGGTTGAATAGATAGAGAGAGAGGGAGAGAGATAGGAGAAAGATGGATGGTTGAATAGAGAGAGAGAGAGAGAGATAGGAGAAAGATGGATGGTTGGATAGAGAGAGAGAGAGGGAGAGGGAGATAGGAGAAAGATGGATGGTTGGATAGATAGATAGAGGGAGAGAGATAGGAGAAAGATGGATGGTTGGATAGATAGATAGAGGGAGAGAGATAGGAGAAAGATGGATGGTTGGATAGATAGATAGAGGGAGAGAGATAGGAGAAAGATGGATGGTTGGATAGATAGAGAGAGATAGGAGAAAGATGGATGGTTAGATAGATAGATAGATAGATAGATAGATAGATAGATAGATAGATAGATAGATAGATAGATAGATAGATAGATAGATAGATAGATAGATAGAGGATGGATGGATGGATAGATAGATAGATAGATAGATAGATAGATAGATAGATAGATAGATAGATAGATAGATGATGGATGGATAGATATGAGAAAGATGGATGGTTGGGTAGATAGATAGATAAACAGACAGATAGATAGATAAGGGATGGATAGATGAGAGAGATAGAGAGATAGAGAGATCTATCTATCTATCTATCTATCTATCTATCTATCTATCTATCATCTATCTATCTATCTATCTATCTATCTATCTATCTATCTATCTATCTATCTATCTATCTATCTGATAGACGGTCTCTTCTTTTTACACCGCTGGCAAAGATTACAGCTCTTTCCAACAAACGTTGATTAAGCCTCCATCCTTAACCTGCTTCCATGGACGTGTGTTTTCCTCGCCACCTTTTAAAACATTGTTCAATATATATATATTTTAAAAACAACAACAAGAAAAAGATTGCCCAAGTGATGTTGTTGTTGTTGTTGTTGTTGTTGTTGTTGTTGTCCCTCGCAAAACCACCCGCCGTGGGCTATGGATTTTCGGAGAAAAGAAATACCAGAGACGCAGGAGGCTTGGAACTGTTAAGGCTGAGGTCTGAATTAGAAGCAAGTAAAAGGATTTTCCCTGGATTAAAACAACCGCTCAACTCATCCACGGGACTTATCCGTGGGCCACCACTGACCAGCCGAATTGGAAGAGCCTTGCCAAATCTCTTTAAGACCGTCGTTCTCACCAAGGCAGCCGTTTTCAAACGCACCCATTTGCAGCTGCCCAAAAAAGCCAACACAGTTCTAGGCTGCCTCAACAGAGGGAGAGAATCAAGATCACCTGAAGGGTTAATACCACTTTACAAGGCCTTGGGAAGGCCACACTTGGAATAGTTGCATCCAGTTTTGGTCGTCACGATGTAGAAAAGATGTGGAGACTCTAGAAAGAGTGCAGAGAAGAGCAAGAAAGAGGATTAGGGGACTGGTGACTAAAACATATGAAGAACGGTTGCAGAAACTGGGTAGGTCTAGTTTAATGAAAAGAAGGACCAGGGGAGACAGGATAGCAGTCTTCCAATATCTCAGGGGTTGCCCCAAAGAAGAGGGAGTCAAGCTATTCTCCAAGGCACCTGAGGGCAGAACAAGAAGCAATGGGTGGAAACTAATCAAGGAGAGAAGCAACTTAGAACTGAGGAGAAATTTCCTGAAAGTGACAATTAACCAGTGGAACAGCTTGCCTCCAGACGTAGGTGCTTCATCACTGGAAGTTTGTAAGAAGAGATTGGATAACCATTTGTTCCTGCCTGAGCAGGGGATTGGACTAGAAGACCTCCAAGGTCCCTTCCAACTCTCTTATTCTGTTACAGAATACGGGTGGTGTTCAACCTAGGATTCATTTAGTTAATCACTCAAAGTTACGACATTGAAAAAAGTGACATGTTTCCCTTCCCCCTTGAATATACTCGAATGTGCAGAAATGGACAAAATGACAATAGAAGTAAAAGAAAGAGAAGAATCGGACTTTTATAAAGTATGGAATAAAATGTACAAGTGGCTAGAAATCAGAAGCCAAAACAGAAAATAGAGAATATGGTGATACAATACAATACAATAGCAGAGTTGGAAGGGACCTTGGAGGTCTTCTAGTCCAACCCCCTGCCTAGGCAGGAAGCCCTATACCATTTCAGACAAATGGCTATCCAACATCTTCTTAAAGACTTCCAGTGTTGGGGCATTCACAACTTCCGGAGGCAACTTCTGTTCCACTGGTTAATTGTCCTCACTGTCAGGAAATTTCTCCACAATTCTAAGTTGCTTCTCTCCTTGATTAGTTTCCACCCATTGCTTCTTGTTCTGCCCTCAGGTGCTTTGGAGAATAGCTTGACTCCCTCTTCTTTGGGGCAACCCCTGAGATATTTGGAAGACTGCTATCCTGTCTCCCCTGGTCCTTCTTTTCATTAAACTAGACCTCCCCAGGTCCTGCAACCGTTCTTATAATTGAAAGCAATTTTGTATAACATGAATTCCGGGGAAATTTTTCTTTTTTACTCCTTAAATATCTAACAGAAAAAGATGAGTGATTTTATAAAGATTTATTGTTATTAAACAGATAATTAAGTATGTAAGAAAATAAGGTGGTTTGAAATGAAGGAACACTAATTTTTAATTTAACATCTAAAAGCTCAATAATGGTGATATACTTGGCTATGTTTGATTTAACAATTGGTAAGTATACTTGGAACTGCCAAGATTGATGCAAAGAAACTTCTGACCAAACGACATGTTATACAAAATTGAAACTGGATATATGTTTTGTTTTTATGCTAAAAATAAAAATAAAAAGATTTATTAAAAAAAAAGATTTAGGGGGATTTGACTGCTATCTCATCCCTGATTATTATTATTATTATTTTTCCTCTGATTTGGCTAGGTGGGGATTTCATCAGATAGGAAGCCATTCCCGGTGCGGAATTTATAAACAGAATTTATATTTTCCCCCAGCTCAACCTCCCACAATTAGTTTGCTTGCATTGCCGAGTTCAAGGCAGCCTCGGCAAATTTCAGTCCGTCTGTCTGTCTGTCTGTCTGTCTTTTTTCTTTTTAAAGATTTAATTGAACCCAATGTCGGAATGGAGGAGCCTGGAGGAATTTAAAAAAAAATGTGGCTTGGATGACATTAAAAAGAAAAAAATTCTAAAGATGAAAAGATGCAGCAGAGAAAAGGGTGGAAAAACGGTTGCAGGAACTGGGGATGTCTAGTTTAATGAAAAGAAGGACCAGGGGAGACGTGATAGCCGTCTTCCAATATCTCAGGGGTTGTCCCAAAGAAGAGGGAGTCAAGCTATTCTCCAAAGCACCTGAGGGCAGAACAAGAAGCAATGGGTGGAAACTAATCAAGGAGAGAAGTAATTTAGAACTGAGGAGGAATTTCCTGACAGTTAGAATAATTAACCAGTGGAACAACTTGCCTCCAGAAGTTGTGAATGCCCCAACACTGGAGGTTTTTGAGAAGAGACCGAACAGTCACTTGTCTAAAATGGTATGAATTCTCCTGCTTGAGCAAGGGCTGGACTAGAAGATCTCCAAGGTCCTTTCCAGCTTCTATTCTATTCTATTCTAAATATTCTATTCTGTTCTAATTTCTGTTCTGTTCCATTCTGTTTGGTTCAGTTCTCCTTTCTATCCTATCCTATCCTGTTCTGTTCTAGTTTCTATTCTATTCTAAATATTCTATTCTGTTCTGTTCTAATTCCTTTTCTATTCTATTCTCTTTTCAATTCAATTCAATTTATTCTATTCTATTCTGTTCAAATTTCTATTCTAAATATTCTGTTCTGTTCTGTCCTAGTTTCTATTCTATTCTATTCTAAATATTCTATTCTGCTCTAATTTCTGTTCCGTTCTGTTCACTTCACTTTGCTTCTAAGTTCTCTTCTCTTCTCTTCTCTTCTCTTCTATTCTCTTCCTATGTTATGCAATGCTATTTATTTATTATTTTATTTTATTCTATTTATTTATTTATTTATTCGATCTCCGTCGAGACAGACTCTGGGCGGTGCACAGGCAATTAAAACAACAATAAATAGATAACAACACTTACAAAAATTAAAAAGAGATTAAATTACAAACCTATACAATAATACAATACAATAGCAGAGTTGGAAGGGACCTTGTAGGTCTTCTAGTCCAACCCCCTGCGTGCGCGGGAACCTTATACCATTTCAGACAAATGGCTATCTAACATCTTCTTAAAGACTTCCAGGGTTGGGGCATTCACAACTTCTGGAGGCAAGCTGTTCCAGAGGTTAATTGTTCTAACTGTCAGCCTTGGCTTTCCCCACTTCATCTTTACAGGCTCAGGCTATTTGCTGATATTTTGCCTTAGTTATGTCCCCCCCTTTCCACTTTTTATATTTATCCTTTTTGTCTTTCAATTTGTCAGAGAGTTCTTTATGCAGCCATGCTGGTTTCTTATGGGAACTGTTATTTTTCTTCTTCATTGGTATTGTGCTGGACTGGGCTTTTATAATCTCATTTTTCAAAATTTCCCAAGCTTCTTGAGTTGTTTTCCCCTTGAGAATTCTCATCCATGGAATCCTTCCCAAGCTCTCGCTAGGTTTGTTGAAATTAGCTCTCTTAAAGTCTAAGACTCTAGTTTGACTTTGTTCTACTACTTTTGTTTGCATAATGTTGAATTCCAGTATTTCATGATCGCTTGCCCCCAAAGTTCCTGTAGCTTCTACACCTTCTATCATTTCCTCTCTGTTAGTGAGAATTAAGTCCAATATTGCTGATCTCCTTGTTCTCTTCTCTACCTTTTGGGAAACAAAGTTGTCTGCTAGGTTTGTTAGGAACCTGTTGGATCTTCCACTTGGTGCAGAGTTTGTTTCCCAATTGATGTCAGGGTAGTTAAAATCTCCCATTACTATTGTAGTGTGCTTCCTACATACCTTAGTTAGCTGGTTAGCAAAAGGTTCATCCACTTCCTCTCCTTGGTTGGGTGGCCTGTAGTATAGACCTATGACAATATCATTCCCCCCCACCCAACCTTTAATATTGACCCAAATACATTCAAGAAACCTGTGCTACAATTCCCAATAAAAACCTATCAAACCATTTTTCTAATGTAACTGAAGCTCTATCGTACCAAGACCTAAATTCCAAGCTAGTCCAGCTTGTTGGAAGAGGTATGTCTTGAGTGAGCGGCGGAAGAGGGGAAGGTCCGTGATGCTGCTCTATCCCTATCCCTTATCCCAGTTCTCATTTCCAGCTCTGCCAAAGCTCCCCATGTGCCGAGCGGAGTCTCTTTTGTGGTTAAGCTGAAAATTTTCCCACCTGAGTTCTGCCCCTGTGAAAAAGGATCAATAGACAAGCTGATAGCCATAGGAAAAAAGCTGTTGTCGAAAATTCCAGGGTAGCTAATACAGAGAAAGTCCTAACCCTGCGCCCTGCTGTTACCTGGCAGGTGGAAAGCTGATTTTTCTCACTCTATCTGAAAAAAACCTCAGACTTCCCACCATTCCGGTCACGCTTAGCTAACCGGCTGCAATCTTGCCCTACTTATGATACTTTCCCACCACCTTGGAGGGGGGGGGGGGAATAGGGGGCCATTCTGGCCCAGGAGGATGGGGATTAAGAACATAAGAACCTAAGAACAGCCTTGCTGGAAGAGGCCACAGCCCTTCCGGTCCAGCCTTCTGTCTCCCACAGTGGCTCCCCATTTGCTTCAGGGTCTTCCCAAGCAGATGTCTTCACCTGCTTAGGATTCCCTGCAAATGGCATTGAGAGACATCCTGCCTCTCTCTCCATCCCGGAGGGTGTCCTTAGGCATCCATCATGATAGCCATGGATACCCTTGTTCTCCATGAACTCCTCTCATCCTTTCTTCTTTCTTTCTTTCTTTCTTTCTTTCTTTCTTTCTTTCTTTCTTTCTTTCTTTCTTTCTTTCTTTCTATCTTTCTCTTTCCTTCCTTCCTTCCTTTCAGAACATATGAATAGCCTTGCTGGAACAGGCCACAGCCCATCCAGTCCAGCCTTCTGTCTCCCACAGTGGCTCCCCATTTGCTTCAGGGTCTTCCCAAGCAGATGTCTTCACCTGCTTAGGATTCCCTGCAAATGGCATTGAGAGACATCCTGCCTATCTCTCCAACCCGGAGGGTGTCCTTAGGCATCCATCATGATAGCCATGGATACCCTTGTTCTCCATGAACTCGTCTCATCCTTTCTTGAAGGTGTCGAGGCTGACAGCTGTCACCACTTCTTCTGGCAGGGAGTTCCATAGACCAGGGATCCTCTGGGTGAAAAAGTACTTCCTCTTATTTGTTTGAGGTCTAGCTTCCAAAAGTTTCATGGAGTGCCCCCTAGTTCTAGTGTTGTGCGATAGGGAAAACGGTTGTTCCTTTTCTACTTTGTCCATACCGTGCATGATTTTATAGACTTCAATCAGGTGGCCTCTCAGGCGCCGTCGTTCTAGAGTGAAGAGGCCCAGCCGTTGCAGCCTCCGATGGTAAGGAAGGGGTTCCAGCCCCCTAATCCTTCTGGTTGCCCTCCTCTGCCCCTTTTCCATTTCCATCATATCCTTCTGAAGGTGTGGGGACCAGAACTGTACACAATACTCCAGATGGGGCCTCACCGTAGATTTATAAAGAGGCAAAATGACACTTGCTGACTTATTTTCTATACCCTTCCTAAGGATCCCTAGCAATGAGTTTGCTTTTTTCACTGTTACGGCGCACTGGGTTGACACCTTCATTGGGCTGTCCACCAGGACACCAAGGTCCCTTTCCTGGTTAGTTGCAAGGAGTTCAGACCCCATCAGTTTATAGATATAGTTGGGGTTTTTTGCCCCAACGTGCATCACTCTGCACTTACTAATGTTGAAGCTCATTTGCCACTGGTTTGCCCACTCCCCCAGTGTCAAGAGATCCCTCTGGAGCTCCTCACACTCTCTCTCAGTTTTTACTACCCTGTATAATTTAGTGTCGGCGAATTTGGCTACCTTGCTGTTTACTCCTACTTCTAGATCATTTATGAAAAGGTTGAAGAGCAGGGGTCCCAGTACTGAACCTTGGGGGACCCCACTCTTTACCTCCCTCCACCTGGAGAAGTGTCCATTTAATGCTACTCTCTGTTTCCTGTCCGTTAGACAATTGCTAATTGTAGTTATCATCTCCGAAAAGCATTGGTGGTGCAGTCCAAACCTCTTAAAAGTTGCACAGGTTGAAAAACACTGATGATATGCATGAATTTGTGCATCCTGCCTGCTCTGAATAAAATTATTTCAGCGGAATTACAGTTGGCCACGAAATAGAGAGAGCAACTGCTTTTAATCCGTACCTCTGTCTACCAATTTATATAAGCCACTCTGGCAGGGAATCAAAGCCCAGATGGAAAAAAACTTTAGCTAGAGAAGAAATTCTTAACCATTACAAATTCTCCAAGCCACCTGAGGCTTCACTAGCCATTGTACCGAAGGGTCCCTGGGTGGCCAGATTTGGCCTCAAAATGTCAACATCTCTCTCTTTTTTTAAAATATATATACTTTTTAGTTGAAGGGTTTGTTTTTCCTTTACAAGGTTAAAGGCTACAATAAAAAGAAAAAATGAGAAAGAGAGAAAAGAAAAAAAAACTCAGAGAAGATAGATTCGTGTGTACATACATATGTGTATATGCATATGTGTGTGTGTGTGTTGGTTGTTTTAAATATCCTTTAACTTTGTATGTATGTATGTATGTATGTATGTATGTATGTATGTATGTATGTATGTATGTGTATGTGTATATATATATATATACTTTATATATATATACGGGGCTGTGTTGCAATTGGGGCCTAATAACAGGTTGTTGTGAAACAATTACCTATACTAATATACCCTGTCTCAGCTGATGCAATAAGGGGAACCGGCTTGGCTAAAGTGCTAGGCTCCTTGCCTAGCATGCAACACAGCCCCGGTTCGAATCCCAGTAACGGGTATGGCCAGCTGATGAGAGCTAATAAGCTCGAAATAGATCTATCCTGGTCTCTCTCTAATTTAATTTATTGATCAGCTCATAAAACTAACACACATATCTAAAAAATTACACAACGTAATTCTTGGCTTGCTGTCTAGATGGTGTCTGGTGATGAGCCGAAAGGCAGGAAAGGAAACAGTATGTCTCCTCCCTTAATTGGGGCCTAATAACAGGTTGTTGTGAAACAATTACCTATACTAATATACCCTGTCTCAGTTGATGCAATAAGGGGAACTGGCTTGGCTAAAGTGCTAGGCTCCTTGCCTAGCATGCAACACAGCCCCGTAAGGGGTATGGCCAGCTGATGAGAGCTAATAAGCTCGAAATAGATCTATCCTGGTCTCTCTCTAATTTAATTTATTGATCAGCTCATAAAACTAACACACACACACAAACACACACATATATATATATATATAATAATAAATAATAATAATAATAAAGTTGAATTTATTAACCGCTCCCTCTCCCCACAGGGACTCGGGGCGGTGCACAGGGAGAATAAAAGCAATAAATATACAAAATACATACAAATTTAAAACAGATTAAACTAATTCCTGTGCTAAAATCCCATTAACTAAAAATCCCCACTAAATATAAATAGACATTAAAAAACCCATAGAGAGAGAGACTACCCTAAGCCGGCCAGGCGGAAAAGATGAGACTTCAATTTCAGGCGGAAGGAGCGGAGGTCCGTGGTCGTTCTAATATCGGGGGGAAGGTCGTTCCAGAGGGCCGGGCCCGCCACAGAGAGAGCCCTTCCCCTGGGCGTCGCCCGCTGACAAAGTCTAGTGGACGGCACCCGGAGAAGTCCCTCTCTGTGGGAGCGAATCGGCCGTGAGGATGTGTGAGGCAGGATCCGATCCCGCAGATAGCTAGGTCCCGAGCCATGGAGCGCTTTAAAGATGATAACTAACACCTTGAAGCGCACCCGGAAGACGACAGGCAGCCAGTGCAGCTCGCGCAAGAGCGGTGTTACATGGGTGAACCTAGTGGTTCCCATAATTGCTCGCGCGGCTGCATTCTGAACTAACTGAAGCCTCCGGGTGCACCTCAAGGGGAGCCCCATGTAGAGAGAGTTACAATAGTCCAGTCGGGATGTCACGAGGGCATGAGTGACTGTGCGAAGGGCGTCCCGATCCAATAGGGGGCGCAATTGGCGAACCAGGCGAACCTGGTAAAACGCCCTCCTGGCCACGGCTGTCACTTGCTCTTCCATAGACAGCCGGGTATCCAGGAGGACTCCCAAATTGCGCGCCCCATTCACAGGGGCAAGATGTTCGCCCCCTATGGCCAGCGTTGGAGAAAGCTGGTTGAATCAGGCAGCCGGAAACCACAGCCACTCGGTCTTGGTCGGGTTGAGCCTGAGTTCGTTACTTCCCATCCAGATCCGCACGGCTTCCAGGCACTGGCACATCACCGCTACGGCATCGTTGGGGTGGTTTGGGGTAGATATATACAGCTGAGTATCATCAGCGTAGAGATGGTACTCTACCCCAAAACCACGGATGATCTCACCCAGCGGCTTCATATATGTGTTGAACAGGAGAGGCGAGAGAACCGACCCCTGAGGCACCCCACATGTGAGGGGTCTCGGGGTCGACCTCTGCTCTCTTGCCAACACAAATTGCAATCGGCCAGAGAGGTAGGAGGAGAACCACCGTAAAATGGTGCCTCCCACCCCCAACCCCCCCAGCCGATGCAATAGGATACCATGGTCGATGGTATCGAAAGCCGCCGAGAGGTCTAATAGGACCAGGATGGAGGAACAACCCCCATCTCTGGCCCTCCAGAGATCATCCACCAACGCGACCAATGCCATCTCGGTGCTATGCCCGGGCCGAAAGCCGGACTGGCGCGGGTCTAGATAATCAACTTCCTCCAGGTGACGAGGAAACTGTTGTGCCACCACACTCTCAACAACCTTCGCCAAAAAGGGAAGGTTGGAGACGGGACGATAGCTGGTTAAAAGAGCTGGGTCCAAAGAGGGCTTCTTAAGGAGGGGCCTCACCATAGCCTCTTTTAGGGAAGCAGGCAAGGAACCCTCACTTAAGGAAGTGTTGACAACCTCTTGGAGCCAGCCTCGTGTCACCTCCCAGGTTGCCAGTACAAGCCAGGAGGGACACGGGTCCAATAAACATGTGGTGGCTCGCAGTCGTCCACGTAACCTGTCCATATCCTCGGAAGCAACGGAGTCAAATTCCTCCCAAACAAGATCAGCCTCGTGGCATCCCACTGGGCCATGAATGGGGGCTAACTCGTTCTGTATCTGAGCGGTTTTGTCCTGCAGAAAAGTCACAAATTCCTCTGCTCTACCCTGTAGTGGGGCTTCCCGCACCCTCTGTTGAAGGAGGGAGCGGGTCACCCTAAACAGGGCGGCAGGGCGGTTTTCTGCGGATGCTATGAGAGTAGCGCAATGATGGCGTTTGGCCACTCTCAGCGCCACAATGTAAGTCCGTAAATGGGCTCTTACCTGTGTCCGGTCAGATTCAGCTCCTCGGTGAACCAAGGAGCCGGGGCGGCTCGGCGCCGCAAGAGAGGCCGCAAGGGCGCGACCCGATCCAAGGCTCCCGTGGTCGCAATATTCCATGCGGCCACGAGGCCATTGTAATGTTTTACAATCAGAGATTCTATTCTGAGCATTCCTTTATGCTCTTTTATGACTGTCATAAAGGTTTGATTTGAGAAAAGAAAGAAAGAAAGAAAAGAGGGAGGGAGGAGGGAGGGAGAAAGGAAGGAAGGAGATGGGATTGAGAAGGAAGGAGATGGGAATGAGAAGGAAGGAAGGAAGGAAGGAAGGAAGGAAGGAAGGAAGGAAGGAAGGAAGGAAGGAAGGAAAGAAAGAAATGAGAATGAGAATGAGAATGAGAAGGAAGCAACGAAGGAGATGGGAATGAGAAGGAAGGAAGGAAGGAAGGAAGGAAAAAAGGAAGGAAAGAAGGAAGGAAGGAAAGAAGGACAGAGAGAAGGAAGGGAGGAAGAAGATGGGAACAAGAAGAAAGGAAGGAAAGAAGGAAGGAAGGAACTAAATAACATCATCAGTGTTCTAAGGAAGTGGGGTTTGCAGAGAGGAGGAGGAGGAGGAGGAGGAGGAGGAGGAGGAAGAGCAGGAGGAGGAGGAGGAGGAGGAGGAGGAGGAGGAAGAGCAGGAGGAGGAGGAGGAGGAGGAGGAGGAGGAGGAGGAGGAGGAGGAGGAGGAGAAGGAGGAGGAGGAAAAGGACTGTGGGGTTCTTGGCGCTCTCTGATTTGGTGGTTTTCTTGCAGACGTTTCATGACCCAACTAAATAAAATGATCTGGGTGACAAGAGAGAGGGGTTTCTGGAGAGGAGTCCTCCTCCCCCCCCCTCCCCCTCTTCACAATCCCGCTTCCCTTCTAACATTGATGATGTCCCCTAGTAGGGTCATGCAACGTCTGCAAGAAAACCACCCAGCTCTAAGAGCACCAAGGACCCCACCCTTCCATGGGGAGCTTCCAATGGTTTTGTTCTCCAGGTGGTCTTAGGTACGTTCCTGCCACCTTGAGTTGTTTACACGTTATGTTAAAGGTGCGATATAAATAAAATGAATAAGTAAATAAAGAATTTGCATGAAGACTTGGAGAAATGCCAAATAGAAGAGCCGCACCAAAAACAACTGGTTAGTTTCTCTTTCTCTCCCTCATTCATTCTTTCCCCCCTCTCTCCCTCTTTCGTCTCTCCCTTTCTTTCTCTCTCTCACTCTTTCTCTCTCCCTTCCTCTCTTTCTCTCTCTCCCTCTCTTTCTTCTCTCCCTCTCTCCCTCCCTTTCTTTCTCTCACTCTTTCTCTCTCCCTTCCTCTTTCTCTCTCCCTCTCTTTCTTCTCTCCCTCTTTCCCTCTCCCTCCCTCTCTTTCTCTCTCCCCCTTCCTCCTTCTCTTTCTTTCTTCCCTCCCTCCCTTCCTTTCTTTCTCTCTCTCACTCTTTCTCTCTCCCTTCCTCTCTTTCTCTCTCCCCCCTCTCTCTTTCTTCTCTCCCTCTCTCCCTCTCGCTCTTCCTCTCTCCCTCCCTCTCTTTCTCTCTCCCCCTTCCTCCTTCTCTCTTTCTCTCTTTCTTTCCCTCCCTGCCTCTCTTTCTTCTCTCACTTCCTCCCTCCCTCCCTCTTTCTTTCTTCTCTCCCTCTTTTCTTTCTCTCTCTCGCTCCCTCTTTCTCTCCCTCCCTCTCTTCCTCTCCCCCTTCCTCATTCTCTTTCTTTCCCTCTCCCTCCCTCCCTTCCTCTCCCTCTCTTCTCCTTTTCTTTCTCCCTCCCTCCCTTTCTCCTTCTCTTTTCCCCACTCCCTTTCTCCCTCCCTCCCTTTCTCTCTCTCCCTCTCTTTCTCCCTCTTGCCTTCTCTCCCCCCTCTCTTTCTCTCCCTCTGTCTCGCTTTCTCCCTCCCTCCCTCTTTCTCTCCCTCCCTCTCGCTTTCTCTCTGTCTCTCTTTTTCTCTCTCTCCCTCTCCCTCTCTCTTTCTCTCTCTCTCTCTCTCTTCTCTTTTTTTCAATCCCCTCCCTCTCTCTCCGTTCATGCCTTTGTGCATCAAATACTTTATCTCCAGCCAATCTAGTTTTATTCTCAGAATCCTGTTTCCCATTCGATCCGGATCCTTTCCTTGTTCCTCCAGCCACGCATCCCGCTTCTTGAAAAACAAAAAACTTCTCTATGGTGTTAAGACCGTCCGGTCCATGCTCAAAAAAATACGATGCCACCGGCATTGTCTGAAACCTTCCAGCCGTGGCTTCCAAGCTGTGTATTCTCCCCCACCTGGTTGCAAACCTTGGGAAAAAGCCTGTGCTCAGAGAGCTCCCAATTTCTCATCCTTTCTTTCTACCACCGTTGGTAGAGCTCCCGTCTCTGCCCAAAGGGTTGGTGGCATCATTGTTCTCTGTCCAAAACCCAACAATGAAAAAGCTGCGGTGTGAAGCTGCCAACGGGGCAAGCCGTGTGGCACAAGGACGAAACGAAACCCATTTCTTGCCACTTCCCCGATTGGAAAGCACTCCCTCCCCCCCCCCCAAAAAGAAACTGGATCCGAAAGAAGGAGAATTGGGGAGGGGGGGCAGTTTGGACTAGCGGTTAAGGCATCGCAACTAGGAGACAGAGAATTCTACTTCCACATTAGGCATGAAAGCCGGCTGGGTGACTTGGGGCCGATCACCAGGAGACAGGGAGTTCTAGTCCCAATTTAGACATGAAAGCCAGCTGGGTGACTTTGGGTCAATCACTACTAGGAGACAGAGAATTCTAGTTCCACATTAGGCATGAAAGCCGGCTGGGTGACTTTGGGCCAATCACCAGGAGACAGGGAGTTCTAGTCCCAATTTAGACATGAAAGCCAGCTGGGTGACTTTGGGTCAATCACTACTAGGAGACAGAGAATTCTAGTTCCACATTAGGCATGAAAGCCGGCTGGGTGACGGGGCCAATCACCAGGAGACAGGGAGTTCTAGTCCCAATTTAGACATGAAAGCCAGCTGGGTGACTTTGGGTCAATCACTACTAGGAGACAGAGAATTCTACTTCCACATTAGGCATGAAAGCCGGCTGGGTGACTTGGGGCCGATCACCAGGAGACAGGGAGTTCTAGTCCCAATTTAGACATGAAAGCCAGCTGGGTGACTTTGGGTCAATCACTACTAGGAGACAGAGAATTCTACTTCCACATTAGGCATGAAAGCCGGCTGGGTGACTTGGGGCCGATCACCAGGAGACAGGGAGTTCTAGTCCCAATTTAGACATGAAAGCCAGCTGGGTGACTGGGTCAATCACTACTAGGAGACAGAGAATTCTACTTCCACATTAGGCATGAAAGCTGGCTGGGTGACTTCCACATAGCGAGGCAGTCCCCTAGGTCTTGCTCCAAGGGCTCCAATCACAATCGGGACAACACGCGACTTCCTCCTCCACAGTTGCTCAACTTCAATTTGCAAGTCCCGATATTTTGTGATTTTTTCTTGCTGCTTATTTTCAATTCGTGCATCACCAGGTATTGCAATGTCAACGAACCTTACTTTTTTCTTTTCAACGATTGTTATATCAGGTGTGTTGTAGGACAAGCGCCTGTCAGTCTGAATTCTGAAGTCCCACAAGATTTTGACGTTCTCATTCTCCAAAACTTTCTCAACCTGATGTTCCCAGTGATTTTTGCTGTACTCAAATCCAAACTTCTGGCACAATTTCCAGTGAATGATCTTAGCAACGCGGTCATGGCGTTGTAGGTAGTCAGTTTGTGAAATTTTGCTGCACCCACTGATCAGGTGGTCGACTGTCTCATCTTTCTCATTACAGAAGCGACATTTGCTGTTGGTGGTAACATGTTGAATGTTTGCCTTCATGCAGTTGGTGGCTAAGGCTTGTTCTTGAGCTGCCAAAATAAAGCCTTCTGTTTCTTTTTTCAGTACTCCCGATCTTAACCAGTTCCAAGTTACTTTTTGGTCAGCTTTGCCTTCAATACTTTTCAAGTATTGGCTATGCATAGCTTTGCTTTTCCAATTTTCAGCTCGTTTCTCAATTACTTCTTTCTTATATTCAGCTTTTGACTTAGTTGTCTTTAAAAGGCCTCCTTTATTTACTTCCTTAATCATTGGTTCTTCACTTTTCTGAATGTAATCGTTCAAGCTGTGTCTTTCTTCTTCCACAGTCTGCTTTACTTGCAGGAGTCCTCGACCACCTTCTCACTCTTGGTAGATATAATCGGTCAACATCACTTTTAGGGTGCAAAGCATGATTCATTGTCATAAGCTTCCTCGTTTTTCTGTCCAAATTGTCCAACTCCATCTGGGCCCAGTCAATTATTCCTGCAGAGTATCGAATCACAGGTATAGCCCAGGTATTTATGGCTTTTATGATGTTTCCTCCACTCAATTTGGACTAATAATCTTGCAGATTATTATTATTATTGTTGTTGTTGTTGTTATTGTTGTTGTTTTGTTGTTTTATTATTTTTTGTTTTGCTGTGTTCTGTTCTGTTGTGTTCTGTTCTTATTCTATTCTATTCCTATTCCATTCCGTTCTATTCTTATGCTGTGCTATGCTATGCTATGCTATGCTATTCTATAATCTAGTCTAATCTAGTCTAGTCTGGTCTAATAAAATGAAACAAAATAAAAAGTGCAAAACTGGCCAATGGGGACTAGAAAGTTTGCCAAAGCTGATGTGAGTGCAGAGAAGAGCAACAAAGAGGATGAGGGCACTGGAGGCTAAAACATATGAGGAACGGTTGCAGGAACTGGGTAGGTCTAGTTTAATGAAAAGAAGGACCAGGGGAGACATGATAGCACTCTTCCAGTATCTCGGGTTGCCACAAAGAAGAGGGAGTCAAGCTATTCTCCAAAGCACCTGAGGGCAGGACAAGAAGCAATGGGTGGAAACTAATCAAGGAGAGAAGCAACTTAGAACTGAGGAGGAATTTCCTGACAGTGAGAACAATGAGTCAGTGGAACTCCTTGCCTCTAGAAGTTGTGAATGCCCTAACCCTGGAAGTCTTTTAAAAAGATGTTGGAGAGCCATTTGTCTGAAAATGTATAGGGCTTCCTGCCTAGGCAGGGGGTTGGACTAGAAGACCTCCAAGGTCCCTTCCAACTCTGTTATTCTTTTCTGTTTCTGTTTCTGTTTCTATTCTATTCTATTCTAATTCTATTCTATTCCTATTCTATTCCATTCTATTCCTATTCTATTCTGAATTCTATTCTAATTCTATTCTATTCAAATTCTATACTATTCTATTCTATTCCTATTCTATTCTGAATTCTATTCTAATTCTATTCTATTCTAATTCTATTCTATTCCTATTCTATTCTGAATTCTATTCTGAATTCCATTCTGAATTCTATTCAAATTCTATTCTATTCAAATTCTATACTATTCTATTCCTATTCTATTCTATTCTGAATTCTAATTCTATTCTAATTCTATTCTATTCTAATTCTATTCTAAAATGTGCAAAACTGACCAACGGAAAGTAGAAAGACGCTGATCCCTCTGGGGACAGTCCTGAACCAAACAATATTTCCAAACTTTATATATCCCCTCCTTCCCCTCTCCCGCCCCCCCCCCAGTTAACCTGATCCTTTTCAGGCTAAACCCCCCCACCCCTTTCTGTCTTCAAACCCAACCGTGGGCATAACATTCCCAGGGGCGGCTGAAAAGCCTGGGCAACACCATCCCTCCAGTGGCCGAGCTCCTCTCCAATGCCAAACGCTTACAACCTGTCCTGCTTAGGCTGGCAGCCAAGACATGAGAACGAACACCCTGAATGCATAATTGGGGGGGGGGGGTGTTGCTCCGCCATCCCACGCACGGGTGTCCCTGGGCGAGGCTCCTCGCTTGGCAGCTGAAGGCATTCATCAACTCCTTTGAGGAACTGGAGGAGGCTGGCAGCCAGAGAGGCGATGGATCAGCGGGCGCGGACTGGTAGAAGGGAGGGGAGGTGGGGGAACTGTGAAATCCGGAAGGAGTCAGCAGACGCAATTCCCCAAATTTCCAGGCCTGAGCGAGACAGTTGTTGTTCTTCTTGTGAGCTTTGGCCCCGTTGGAAGACTTTTCTCGCCTATCGCACAACACTAGAACTAGGGGGCCCTCCATGAAACTTTGGATAGCTAGACCTCCAACAAATAAGAGGAAGGACTTTTTCACCCAGAGGATTCACTGGTCTATGGAACTCCCTGCCAGAAGAAGTGGTGACAGCTGTCAGCCTCGACACCTTTAAGAAAGGATGAGAGGAGTTCATGGAGAACAAGGGTATCCATGGCTATCATGATGGATGCCTAAGGACACCCTCCGTGCTGGAGAGAGAGGCAGGATATCTCTCAAGGCCATTTGCAGGGAATCATAAGCAGGTGAAGACATCTGCTTGGGAAGACCCTGAAGCAAATGGGGAGCCACTGTGGGAGACAGAAGGCTGGACTGGATGGGCTGCGGCCTCTTCCAGCAAGGCTATTCATATGTTCTTATGTTCTGAAAGAAAGGAAGGAAGGAAGGAAGGAAGGAAGGAAGGAAGGAAGGAAGGAAGGAAGGAAGGAAAGAAAGAAAGAAAGAAAGAAAGAAAGAAAGAAAGAAAGAAAGAAAGAAAGAAAGAAAGAAAGAAAGAAAGAAAGAAAGAAAGAAAGGATGAGAGGAGTTCATGGAGAACAAGGGTATCCATGGCTATCGTTATGGATGCCTAAGGACACCCTCCGGGTTGGAGAGATAGGCAGGAGATCTCTCAATGCCATTTGCAGGGAATCCTAAGCAGGTGAAGACGTCTGCTTGGGAAGACCCTGAAGCAAATGGGGAGCCACTGTGGGAGACAGAAGGCTGGACTGGATGGGCTACGGCCTGTTCCAGCAAGGCTGTTCTTATGTTCTTATGGTTGTTAAGTGAATCGCTGCAGTTGTTAAGTCGCCGGTAAGGGGAAATAGTTGGGAGAGTGGGGTTGGAAGGAGGAGGAGGTCCGTGGGGCTCTCTGAGCTGGGTGGTTTTCTTACAGATATTTTTTTTACCCAACTAGGTAACGTCATCAGGGATGGAAGGGAGAGGGGTTTGGAGAGAGGAGAGGGAGGGGGGGGAGGAAGAGAAGACAGAGATGGCGACAACTACGGGGTAGCGTAGCATCGATGATGTTAGCCATTTGGGTCACGAAACGTCTGCAAGAAAACAACCAAGCTCAGAAAATATCAAGGACCCCACACTCCTCCTCCTCCTCTCCACAAACCCCTCTCCCTTCTAGCACTGATGATGTTACCTATATGGGTCGCGAAACGTCTGCAAGAACACAACCAATCTCAGAGAGCACCAACATCCCCTCATTGTTAAGTCACCAACACGGTTGTTAAGCAAATCGGCCTCCCCCATTGACTTTGCTGGTCAGAAGGTCGCAAAAGGGGATCACGGAACCCCGGGCCGCTGAGACCGTCATAAATACGAGCCAATTGCCAAGCCTCCGAATTTTCATCACGTGACCGCAAGGAGGCTGCAACAGTCCTCAGTCGCTTTATTTTCACCTGTTGGAACTCTGCAATCCGACGAATCCCGTACGGTGTCATACTTACTAAAAAAGAAAAGCTAAGCTGCTAATCCTCTTGAGGGGAGGAAAAGCAGCGAGTCCTGCTTTGTACCGCGGTAATTAGAGAACCCAAGCATTTGAAAGCCTTCCTGAGGACCGGCACCGTGAATAAACGCAACCGCTGGCATGATAGCGTGGGTCACAAATTTTGCACACAATATAGATCTAGTGGATTGGGAAGAATTTGGATAAACCAATGATAAACTAACGCGATCAGTAGCGTTCAAAGAAAACATACAATACAATAGCAGAGTTGGAAGGGACCTTGGAGGTCATCTAGCCCAACCCCCTGCCTAGGCAAGAAACCCTACACCCCTTCAGACAAATGGCTATCCAACATCTTTCTAAAGACTTGCAGTGTTGGGGAATTCACAACTTCTGGAGGCAACTTCTGTTCCACTGATTCAACTGTCAGGAAATTTCTCCTCAGTTCTAAGTTGCTTCTCTCCTTGATTAGTTTCCACCCATTGCTTCTTGTCCTGACTTTTGGTGCCTAGGAGAAGAGCTTGACTCCCTCTTCTTTGGGGCAACCCCTGAGATATTGGAAGATGCTATCATGTCTCCCCTGGTCCTTCGTCCTTCTTTTCATTAAACTAGACATACCCATCAGTGGTGGGTTTCAAATATTTTTAGAACCTACTCTGTAGGTGTGGCCTATTATGTGGGCGTGGCTTGGCAGTCATGTGACAGGGTGGGAGTGGCCACCTTTTAAAATGTGGTGAAACTCATTTAACAACGCTCTTGCTTAGCAACCAAAATTTTGGACTCAATTGTGATGATAAATTCTTTCTTTCTTTCTTTCTTTCTTTCTTTCTTTCTTTCTTTCTTTCTTTCTTTCTTTCTTTCTTTCTTTCTTTCTTTCTTTCTTTCTTTCCTTCCTTCCTTTTCTTTCCTTTCCTTCCCGTTGGGTCACTGGCAGCGGCGGGCCAGATTTACTTCCAGGTACGCCGGTGGAACCCCCTCTCACCGGTTCTCTAAATTTCACCAACCAGCTCTCGCGAGTAGGTGCGAGCCTGCAGAAACCCACCACTGTTACCCATGTACAAAATGTTCTCTTTTTTTGGCATTTACCACCAATGAGATTGGCCAAAATGTACCCGAACTTGAATCCGATTTGCTGGAAGTGCAAAAAAAAAAAAATGCAATGGACTTTCTATCATATATGGTGGGCCTGTCCAGAAACTCAAAAATATTGGATGAAAATTTGGAAATAGATACAACAAATTACAGAGGAACAAATAAAATACACACTGGCACTCTTTCTTCAGGGAATAACCGAGGGGAAATGCAGAAAGAAAATTAAATACATACTAATACACCCGCTGACTATAGCCAGAATAACGTTTGCCCAATGTTGGAAAGAAAGTAATATTCGCCCAGATGAATTAGTGATTCAGAAAATTTTAGATTGCGCAGAAATGGACACATTAACATTAAGATTAAAGGACAAAGAAGAGTCTGAATACTATGAAATTTGGGGTAACTGGTATAAATGGTTGCATAACAGGAATAAAGTTAATTCAGCCTGTTGACTACAGCTAGAATAACTAATTAATTAAGATGAATTAGTGATTCAGAAATTTTAGGTTGCACAGAAATGGACACGTTAACATTAAGATTAAAGGAAAAAGAAGAGTCTGAACACTAGGAAATTTGGGATAATTGGTATAAATGGTTGCATAATAGGAATAAAGTTAATTCAGCCTGTTGACTACAGCTAGAATAGCTAATTCACTAAGATGAATTAGTGATTCAGAAAATTTTAGATTGCGCAGAAATGGACACATTAACATTAAGATTAAAGGACAAAGAAGAGTCTGAATACTATGAAATTTGTATTTGAAATTTGAATAACGTTAATACACCTGTTGACTACAGCTAGAATAGCTAATTCACTAAGATGAATTAGTGATTCAGAAAATTTTAGATTGCGCAGAAATGGACACGTTAACATTAAGGTTAAAGGACAAAGAAGAGTCTGAATATTATGAAATTTGGGGTAACTGGTATAAATGGTTGCATAACAGGAATAAAGTTAATTCAGCCTGTTGACTACAGCTAGAATAACTAATTCACTAAGATGAATTAGTGATTCAGAAAATTTTAGATTGCGCAGAAATGGACACGTTAACATTAAGGTTAAAGGAGAAAGAAGAGTCTGAATACTATGAAATTTGGGGTAACTGGTATAAATGGTTGCATAACAGGAATAAAGTTAATTCAGCCTGTTGACTACAGCTAGAATTTTAGATTGCGCAGAAATGGACACATTAACATTAAGATTAAAGGGCAAAGAAGAGTCTGAATACTACGAAATTTGTATTTGAAATTTGAATGAAGTTAATACACCTGTTGACTACAGCGAGAATAACTAATTCACTAAGATGAATTAGTGATTCAGAAAATTTTAGATTGCGCAGAAATGGACACGTTAACATTAAGGTTAAAGGACAAAGAAGAGTCTGAATACTACGAAATTTGGGATAATTGGTGTAACAGGAATAAAGTTAATTCAGCCAAGAAACAATAGAGGAATGTATAGAACTGTAGATGAATGTACATCAATATAGAAGCGATATAAGATTGATATGTACAGGTATGATGACATAAAAATGTTAATGTGATGATTGTAAGATGTTATAGAGGGAAAAAACAATTTAAAAATCTGCTTTAAAAAATAAAAGAATAAATGCAACCGCAAAAAATAGCTTTTGAAGTTTAAGAATCTCGCCAGGATTTAAAGTTGAGTTTTCTCTCTAGCTAACTATTGGTTTTCTCACTGTTCAGACTTGCCAGGCTGCAGACTTAAGTTATTTTGCAAATACATGTAGTCCTAGACTTACAACGGTTCGTTTAGTGACCGTTCAAAGTTACAACAACGCTGAAAAAAGACCATGTTTCACGCTTACGACTGTGGCGGCATCCTGTGATTGACATGTGGATGCTTGACAATGGGTTCGTATTTATGACAGTCGCAGCATCCCCCGGGGGTTACGTGATCCTCCTTTTGCGACTTTCTGACAAGCAAAGTCAATGGGGAAGGTGGATTCATTTAACAACCGTGTGTCGAACTTAAGGTCTGCCGTGATTTACTTAACAGATGTGGCAGGAAAGGGGCAAAACTCAGTTAATCAATGTCTCGCTCAGCAACATAAAACTTGGGCTCAACTGCGGTCGTAAGTCGAGGACTGCCTATAGGTAAAATTAAATTTGGAGGGGTTTAGCCTACAAACTTGACATTTGGCACATATGTTCCTCTTGGCTTCTAGGTGCTGGTTAAGAAAGGATTTTTCGAAATGACCATCAGATGATTAGTATTTCTTATACAGCAATTAACAAGCTCGGATGCTAAGGAGTTCTACTCCCCCTCCCCACCTGAAGAGAACTCTGTTCCAACTGCCAGTCGCCTCACATTCCGTTACCTCAGTTCAAACTGGCAGACGTTCCACTCCTTCCCTCAGGAGCGGTCTGGGGCTCCTTACAGTACTAAACGTCAGTACCTCCCCAAAATGTCTACGCCCTCCACCTATGGAACTGCTTCCGGACTCAATCACCGGCCACCACTGAGAGAATTTCTCCCGCCTAACGCCGATCACATGGTTTCGTCACGAAGTACGGGTATCCAGCTAGTTTAAAAATATTTAAATCGTTTTCAAACACTAAAAACATCCAGATTAAATTTCGCCCGCACCACGCTTCAAAAGTGACTGGAATTCCAATTTCCTGGCCGGAGAAATCTTAAAAGTGAAGGTGGCAGAGGGCCCCTTACAGGGAGCCCTCGACTTACGACCACAATGGAGCCCAACGTTTCCGTTGTTAAGTGAGACATCTGGTTAAGGGAGCCTTGCCTCATTTCGCAATCTTTCTTGCCACTGTTGCAGTTGACAAGTTAGAAGCCCGATTGCCAAGTGAACCTATCTTCCCCATTGGCTTTGCTTGTGGGAAGGTCGCAAAAGGGGATCGCGCGACTGCCACCGTCATAAGTACATGCCAGTTGCCAAGCCTCTGAATGTTGATCACAGGATCCAAGCTGGGCGTGCTCCTCGCCTTGAGTTATTTATAAACATCCTAAAGGCGAGATATAAATAAATAAATTAGAGGGGCGCGGTGGCTCAGGAGCTAAGACGCCGAGCCTGTCCATCAGAATGGTCGGCAGTTTGGCGGTTCGAATCCCTAGCGCCGCATAACGGAGTGAGCTCCCGTGACTTCTGCCAACCGAGCAGTTTGAAAGCACGTAAAAATGCAAGTAGAAAAATAGGGGCCACCTTTGGTGGGAAGGGAACAGCGTTCTGTGCGCCTTCAGGCGTTGAGTCATGCCGGCCACATGACCACGGAGACATCTATGGACAGCGCTGGCTCTTCGGCTTTGAAACGGAGATGAGCAGCGCCCCTTAGAGTCGGGAACGACTGGCACATGTGTGCGAGGGGAACCTTTACCTTTATAAATACAATACAATACAATACAATAGCAGAGTTGGAAGGGACCTTGGAGGTCATCTAGTCCAACTCCCTGCCTAGGCAGGAAGCCCTATACCATTTCAGACAAATGGCTCTCCAACATCTTCTTGAAGACTTGCAGTGTTGGGGCATTCACAACTTCTGGAGATAAAGCTGTTCCACTGATTAATTGTCCTAACTGTCAGAAAATAAATTAAATTAAATTAAACCTGGATCTTCTTTAGTCTATATCCAAACCTTTAACCACTATATCCAAGTGGCTCTCTTCAAAACCCCAGATCCCTTTCTCTGCAAACCCCAACATTATCCCTTTCTCAAAAACACCCTGTGTTTTTGCTCTCGACGCTTAATACCATCTACGCCCTGCCCCGTGCTTCCCCCAAAACTTGACCCAAATCTCTGTGCATGGGATTGTCAGGGTCGGGGGTCTTTGGACACCCCCCACCCCACCCCGTCCTCTTGGGGGTCGAGACCTCGCTTTAAAAAGCGCCCAACGGTCGGCACAAATCTCCTGGCCCATCTCATTGGACATGTGGTGTAATCAAGGTTTGAAACAGCCTGTACATCGCTCCCAAAAGGATCCCTGGCAAAGGATCCCTCTCCCAAGGCTCAGATTCCAGATTCCCCCACCTGATTCAGAGGACCACCCATCCCATTATCCCTGCCGCCAGGGAGGGAGGATGCACGCTTGCACCATCGTCCTTTTCTCTCCTCCTTCTCCTAGCTCCAGGCGCACCCCACCTGGCTTGCGCTAGGCATTGTTGGTTTTTGCAAAAAGAGAAGCAACTGGTGATTTCCAGCAGTTTAAAAATGGAGGAGGGGGAGGAATTGAGGAGGGGGGGTGGCATGTCAATGGGTGGGAGATCCCTTCCTGAAAAGGAGAAAGCTGGAAAATAAGAGGAGGGGGCTGGTGAGGTGATTCCCTGCTGCAGCGACCGCAGGGCAGTGGGCTCGAGAGTGCCGCAGTGTTTTTGCCAGCCTTATCCCGCCCAAGGTGGTCTTTCGCGGCGCAAGGACACCGAGGGGGAGGGCAGGTGGGGGGCTAGAGGGCATCGGAGGGGGTGGGGGGTGGGGAAAACAGCCGGGGAGGGAAGCCAACTCCAAAGAGTTTGGAGGTGTTTGGAAAAAACTGGAAGAATTTTTGCAGCGGATCAAAGGAGGAGGATGAGTTGATTTGGCCAAGTGTTGATTTGACACGCGAGGCATTTTGTCTGCGGTGCAGAAGATAGGCACCCGAAACGACCAATTTAGAATCCTCGCCGTCGTGATACCGAACAGAGAGGGCAGGGGAGAAGATGAGAAGAAGGAAAATGGTCTTCTTCCGTACTATTAATAATAATGCTATTATTATTGTTGTTGTTATTTACTTTATTCATGAAACATGAAACTCAGCCAACCGAACATTTAAAAATGCATTGCAAATACTATTGACTGGTGCTAATGGTTGATACGGTTTGTTGCCAGCATTTATTGTTTAATTTAATTTATTCGAATTTATACCCCGCTCCTTCTCCAAAAAAGGACCCAGGGCGGCGCACAGGGATGTTATTATTGTTATTATTTACTTTATTCATAAAACATGAGATTCAGCCAACTGAACATTTAAAAATGCATTGCAAATACTATTGACTGGTGCTAATGGTTGATACGGTTTGCTGCCAGCATCCTAGGTATCAACCAAGTATCTTCGTAGAATGTAAGATGTTCCAAGTAGCGCCGTTTTTTGCAGTTCCGCTGGTGTTATTGCAGGAAGCTGCAATTTGCTGATGTATTTAGTAAAATTTTGGGACATGGTGCCAAGCGCCCCGATGACAATGGGTGTCACTGTGACATGCTTCATCCATAGCCGTTATTATTGTTATTATTTACTTTATTCATAAAACATGAAACTCAGCCAACTGGACATTTAAAAAATGCGTATTACAAATACTATTGACTGGTGCAAATTGTTGATGCAGTTTACTGCCAGCATCCTAGGTATCATTGTTATTATTATTCATACTGTTATCATAGAATAAATAGATAATAAGAAAGGTAATAAGATTTCAAAGAGGTAAAGCCCTTTTGGGTGTGCATGAGACCCCCAGGAACATCTAAGGGGGCCAGAGAAAGAGGGCAGGGTCCTTCAGCTAATCCCGCCCCACCCAGAGATTTGGAGGGGGGAGGAAGATAACCGATTTGGTCGGTTCTGACCAAATTCCCCTATCTGTCAATTGCAGGCGGCAGTTTGATTTGGAGCAGCTGACATCCTGCAAAGCATCTCAATAATATGATTAAACCACATCTGGTTGTCTCCGGCCTTTGGGGAAAGGGGGGGAGGCACAGATGCCGTATCCGCGGGGGGGGGGGGTTAACATCTGGCTGGCTGTGGTGCCACCAGCCATCATAACAGCAGCTTTGAAGAGGATGATGAGGTTTTTCCCCCTCCAGAGTTTTCAACCAACGGTCCATGAGTCCAAAAAGCCACAAAGCTTTTCACGGAAAGGAGAATAACAAGAGTCGGAAGGGACCTTGGAGGTCTTCTAGTCCAACCCGAGACCTTATGCCAAGTCTGGACAAACAGGTGTCCAAGACTCTTCTTCAAAGCCCTCCAGCAACGAAGCACCCATAACTTCTGGAATTCAGCCCTTCCACACTTCTCAGTGCCAGGAAATTCCTCCTTATTGAGTCTGACTCTCCGAATACAGAATAGCAGAGTCGAAAGGGACCTGGGAGGTCTTCTAGTCCAACCCCCTGCCCAAGCAGGGGAGATCCCCCCCCCATGCCATTCCGGACAAAACAGCTGTCCGGTCTCTTCTTCCAAAACCTCCAGGGACGGGACACTCACAATTTACGGAGGTAAGCCCCGTCCACTGATTAATTGTTCTCCGTGCCAGGAAATCCTTCCTTATTTTGACCACAGAATAACAGAGTCGGAAGGGACCTGCGAGGTCATCTAGTCCAACCCCCTGCTCAGGCAGGAGATCTTCTATCACTCTGGACAAACAGGTGTCCAGACTCGTCTTCAAAACCTCCAGCCACGGAGCACCCATAATTTCGGCTCGTTCCACAGTTCCCACTGCCAGGAAATTCTTCCTTATTTTGAGCATCTCAGAATATAGAATAACAGCGTCGTAAGGGACCTGCAAGGTCCTCTAGTCCAACCCCTTGCTCAAGCAGGAGGACCCTATTCCATTCTGGACAAAACAGCTGTCCAGTCTCTTCTTCAAAGCTTCCAGTGATTGCAGCCTCCTCAAAAACAGAATAGCAAGAGTTGGAAGGGACCCAGGAGGTCCTCTAGTCCAACCCCCTGCTCAAGCAAGAAACAGACCAAGTCGGGACAAACGGCTGCCCAGTCTCTCCATTGGAAAACTCCCATTGACAAACCCTACCCATCGCTCTTGGCCAGATTCACACGTGCTTTTCACCCTTTGCGTGCACACCGGTCAAGGCACACGTGTGGACACACAGACACACCTTCCAGACTCAGCATCTTAAGTCGGGCACCCCGTGCAAATTCCTCCAGCATCCCCGTCTCGACGGGGAGAGGTTCCTTTCCCCAGGCTTGGGCGCCCGCGGGCGCCCCGTCCCACCTCCGACGCCCGCCGGAGCCTTACCCACGCGGCCCCCCTTTGGATCCCCAACCTCCGAACCTTACTTACTGCAGTCGTCGGATTCGTAGCCGTCGGCCTCCTCCTCTTCCTCCTCGGGGCGGGGCGAGGACGGCGGCGGCGGGGGATGATGGGTAGGGGGGTCCTGCTGGTGGTGGGGCTGCTGCTGGTCGGGGGTTCGCGCCTGGCCGGCGTCCCCCGTGCCGTAAGCGCCGAAGAGTTGGTCGAGGTCTTCATCGTCGTCGCGGGGAGGGGGCGTCCCGGCCGGGCTGGTGGAAGCGCGGCGCTGGGGCTGCGGCTGGCTCTGGCTGCGGCTGAGCCAAGCGGCGGCGGGGAGGCCGCGGGGGAAGCGCGGGAAGTAGTCGGAGATCTGCTTGATGGGGCGGATGGGACCCGGGCAGACGTCGATGGCCATGTGCTCCTGGATGCTGATGGGCGGCTTGTCGCCTTTGCGGTGGCTCATGCGGGCGGCGCCCGGGCGAGGAGGGGAAAGCGGCGGAGGCGGCTGTTGCTGCTGCGGCTGCTGATCCGCGGGCCGCCGTCGCTGCTGCTGCCGCTGTTGCCGCCGCCAGGAGCCCGGAGAGGCCGTCGCCAGCCCGGCTTCTGCCGAGTCGAGCGCCCCGGCCACGCTGCTGGCTGCCGGAGGAGGGAGGGAGGGAGGGAGGGAAGGAGGCAGGCAGGCGGCGGGCAGCGCTGGGTGGGCGTTCAGGCAGGGTGATGTCACCAGCTGGCCCAGCCCAGCCCGGCTCTGCCCAGGCGAGGCCACAGCAAAGGACGGGCTCGCTCGAGGCGCTTGCAAGGGAGAGCTCCCCCGCTGGAGAGAAGGGTGGGAGGGAGGTAGACTGCGCTGGGAGCTGGAGGCTCGAGGGAAGGGAAGGGGGAGAACGGCTCGCTCAAGGTTCTTGCAAACAGCAGGTCGGGAGGTAGACTGCGCTGGGAGCTGGAGGCTCGAGGAAAGGACAAAAGGGGAGGGGGACGGACTCGCTCAAGGCTCTTGTAAGGGAGAGCCCCCGATGGAGAGAAGGGAGGGAGGGAGGTAGACTGCGCTCGGAGCTGGAGGCTCGAGGGAAGGGAAGGGGGAGAACGGCTCGCTCAAGGTTCTTGCAAACAGCAGGTCGGGAGGTAGACTGCGCTGGGAGCTGGAGGCTCGAGGAAAGGACAAAAGGGGAGGGGGACGGACTCGCTCAAGGCTCTTGTAAGAGAGAGTCCCCGCTGGAGAGAAGGGAGGGAGGGAGGTAGACTGCGCTCGGAGCTGGAGGCTCGAAGGAAGGGGAAGGGGGAGAACGAGCCGTTCAAGGTTCTTGCAAGCAGCAGGTCGGGAGGTAGACTGCGCTCGGAGCTGGAGGCTCGAGGGAAGGGCAGCACAAGGGGGGAGGCGAGGACGGGCTCTCTCAAGGCCCTTGCAAGGAAGAGCCCCCCCCCCGCCCTCCCCGCTGGAGAGAAGGGAGGGAGGTAGACTTCACTCGGAGCTGGAGGCTCGAGGGAAGGGGGAGAACGGCTCGCTCAAGGCTCTTGCAAGCAGCAGCTTCTGCTGGAGAGAGAGGTGGGGAGAGAGGTCGGGAGGTAGACTGCGCTCGGAGCTGGAGGCTCGAGGGAAGGGCAGGGCAAGAGGGCGGTGGAGGACCGGCGCACTGAAGGGTCTCTGGTAGCCCCGCGACCTCTGAGCCTCTAGACAGGGGGAGTCGGTGGGGCCGGCTAATGGGAGATTTTCGTACTCCGGGATAGACTGCTGCTGGAGCTGGAGGCTCGAAGGATGAAAGAAGGGCCGGTCAGCGGGTTACTCTGCTAACCCGCTCCCTCCCCGCTAAAGACCTGCTCCCTGAGCCGCTAGAGAGGGGAGGTCGGTCGGGCCGACCGACTAACGGCCGATGTTCCTACTCCGGGATAGACTGCTGCTGCAGCTGGAGGCTCGACAGAAGGGCAATAGGCAGGGAGGGGACGGTTCGCACAAATCTCTTCCAAGCTTACACGCACACGCCCTCCATCCCTGAGCCGCGAGAGAGAGAGGGAGGGAGGGCCGGGCAGCTTCGGGGAAAGCAAACGGGAGATGACCGTACTCCGGGCTAGACTGCTGTTGGAGCTGGAGGCTTGAAGGAAGGGCAGGGCAAGAGGGCGGTGGAGGAAGGCTCTGCAAGGAGACCCCTGGCTTGAAAGAGGCGAGGGAGATCGGGCCAGCCAGCCAGCCTCCAGGAAGGCAAGGGGACGAGATACCTCGGGATAGACTGCTGCTGGAGCTGGAGGCTCGAAGGATGAAAGAAAGGCCGGGCAGCGGGCTAGAGACCTGCTTTCCTCCCAGCTAAAGACCTGCTCTCCAGGGGTCGTAGACGAGGGAGGTCGGTCGGTCCGGCCAGCCTCCGGAAAGGCAAGCGGGCCAGATTCATACCTCGGGATAGACTGCTGCTGGAGCAGGAGGCTCGAAGGATGAAAGATGGGATAGAGACCTGCTCTCCTTCCACCCACCCACCCACAGACCTGTTCCCTGGGTCCTACACAGGGGGTGGGGATCGGGCCGGCCCAGCGTCAGGGAAGGAAAGATTCATGCCTGGAGATAGACTGCTGCTGCAGCTGGAGGCTCGAAGTACGGGCAAGGCAAGGGGGCGGTGGAGGACGGGCCCGTTCGAGGCTCTCTAGTAGCCGCTGAGACCCCCGAGCCTCTAGACAGGGGAAGTCGGTCGGGCCGGCTAACGGGAGATTTTCGTACTCCGGGATAGACTGCTGCTGGAGCTGGAGGCTCGAAGCAGGAAGGAGGGCTCAACTAAACCTCGGCACCCTCCCCCAGCCCCTGAGCCGCTAGAGAAGGGAGGGAGATCGGCTCGCTCAGCCCAGCCGCGGGGGAGAACGGTCCTCCACCCTCCATTGCTAGCATCCCTGATAGACTGCAGCTGCAGATGGAGGCTCGAAGGAAGGGCCGGGCACGGCTCGCCCAAACCTCCCCTAAACCCTGCCCCGTTTGGGAGAGGAAAACGGCCAGGCAAAACCTCAAGGAAAGCAAGCGGGCGATCCTAAGGCCTTCCGTCTACTTCTAGAGCTTCTCCGATAGACTGCTGGTGCAGCTGGAGGCTCGACGAACGAAGGAAGGATCCGCGCGCAGCTTGCCACTTCCAGCCCCGCCGTAATGCCCAGCCTTGCCCTGCTTAGAGAGCGGGAAGAAGAAGATCGGCTGGGAAGGCAGGATGCCAGCGATCTTCATGCTCTTTTTAACGAAAGTTTGCGCGGGGTAGACTGCTGCTGGAGCTGGAGGCTCGAAGGAAGAAGGGCTCGCCCAAGCCTCTCCAGCAAAGCAGAGCGGAGGTTTCTGGGGGTCGTTTGTTTGAGAGGGGGGGTGCAGTGGGGGTGTGGAAGGAATCCTAATTGAAGGCAGGAGGGGGGAAAGGAAGCTGGCTTCCCCTCCACCCCCAGCCCCACTTCTCCTGACTTGCCAGCTTTAAGACTGGTGGGCTTCAACTCCCAGAATTAGCATGGCTGGCTGGGGAATTCTAGGGAAAGTCCTCCAGTCTTCAAGTTGACAAACTGGGAGACCCCTGGTAGAATTAGAATCAGAATAACAGAGTTGGAAGGGTCCTTGGAGGTCTTCTAGTCCAACCCGCCGCTTAGGCAGGAGACCCTACACCAGACAAATGATTATCCAACATCTTCTTAAAAACCTTCAGTGTTGGAGCATTCACAACGTCTGGAGTCAAGTTGTTTCACTGGTTAATTGTTCTCAAACCAGAATGCTTTAAGATGGGTGGACTTCCACTCCCAGAATCCACCAGCCAGCATGGTTTAAGAGGGGAGGACTTCTACTCCCAGAATCCCCCAGCCAGCATGGTTTAAGAGGGGAGGACTTCCACTCCCAGAATCCCCCAGCCAGCAAGCTTTAAGAGGGGAGGACTTCCACTCCCAGAATTCCCCATCCAGCATGCTTTAAGAGGGGAGGACTTCCACTCCCAGAATCCCCCATCCAGCATGCTTTAAGAGGGGAGGACTTCCACTCCCAGAATCCCCCAGCCAGCAAGCTTTAAGAGGGGAGGGCTTCCACTCCCAGAATTCCCCATCCAGCATGCTTTAAGAGGGGAGGGCTTCCACTCCCAGAATCCCCCATCCAGCATGCTTTAAGAGGGGAGGGCTTCCACTCCCAGAATCCCCCAGCCAGCAAGCTTTAAGAGGGGAGGACTTCCACTCCCAGAATCCCCCAGCCAGCAAGCTTTAAGAGGGGAGGACTTCCACTCCCAGAATCCCCCATCCAGCATGCTTTAAGAGGGGAGGACTTCCACTCCCAGAATCCCCCAGCCAGCATGGTTTAAGATGGGTGCACTTCCATTTACCAGAATCCCCCAGCCAGCAGGCTTTAAGATGGGTGGATGTCACATGTGGCAAGAAAGGTTGTAAAATGAGGCAAGCCTCACTTAACAAAAATTTGGGGCTCAATTGTGGTCGTAAGTCGAGCACTACCCATAATTCCTCCAAGTGTGGGTCGCTGGGAGGTTTGCCGTAGGACCAAGGATAACAGACATCTAGATTTGATTTGAATTTCAACCCACTCAGCAGGCAGAGAAGGTGGATCAGCATAGTTTGGGGCTAAGGTCCTGGACCAAGACTGAGGATCCGGGTTCAAATCTCGCCATCAAAATTTTCCTTGGGGTGACTACAGATGGTCCTCAACATCAACTTCTTTGAACAACCTCATAATCCCTTTGCGGAGTGGAATCTGTGCAACGGAATGGATCCCAGTGTTTACTGGCCAGACGCTCCTCCTGTCACCAATACGGAGTTTTATTCGGCAGATATATTCTCATGGTGCCCAGAGAGAGAGAAATATCTGCCCCTACCTAGGATCGAACGCACAGCCTCCTGATTGTAAGGTGGGAGCTCCACCTCTCGGCCACCTTATCACTACAGAGTCCTCAACATATGACCACCATTGCCCCCCAAAATATACGTCGCTCAGTGAGACATTTGTGAAGCGGGTTTTGCCCCAATCTCTACCATCGTTTAGTCGCACGGTTGTTAAGTGAATCCGGCTCCCCCCTTGACTTAGCATGTCAGAAGGTTGCAAGCGGAGGATCGCGTGACCCAGGGACATTGCCACCGTCATAAAAAGGAACTGTCCAAATTTTGTTCAGATAATTGTGATAAGACCATGATTTGCCAGCATGTAAAATGTAAAAGCACGGCCGAAAGTCGATTTTTTTCCCAGCGCCGTCGTAACTTTGAACGGTCATTAAACGAACGATCGTAAGTCGAGGACTTCTACCTGTCCTGGATGGGCACACTGAGGCAGGATTACAATAATACAATAGCAGAGTTGGAAGGGACCTTGGAGGTCATCTAGTCCAACCCCCTGCCCAGGCAGGAAGCCCTGGATAATGCAGTACTTAATCATGCCCACAAAGTTGTCTTGTGTGGCGGGTGCAGCTTGTCATCGGTGCCTGGCATTGAAAGGGGCTTCCTTACCGCGCCAGCGAAGAAATATCTCCGCATTGTTTGCATGCCTCATCCAACAAGCGCTCTCTCTCTCTCTCTATATATATATATATATCTATTTATATCTATATATATATCTGCACCTCTTGATCTGCATTCAATCTCAAGGTTTTTAAATAATTGGCTTTCCGCTTTCGCCCCCTTCACCCGCCCGCAACTGTACGTATCGTCGTTTTAAAAGCTCTGTGCAAAAATCACAATCACAATCGCAGAGTTGGAAGGGACCTTGGAGGTCTTCTAGTCCAACCCCCTGCCTAGGCAGGAAGCCCTATACCATTTCAGACAAATGGCTCTCCAACATCTTCTTAAAGATTTGTAGTGTTGGGGCATTCACAACTTCTGGAGGCAACTTCTGTTCCACTGGTTCATTGTTCTCATTGTCAGGAAATTTCACCTCCATTCTAAGTTGCTTCTCTCCTGGATTAGTTTCCACCCGTTGCTTCTTGTTCTGCAAAATTGTTTTTGCAAAAATTGATGGCAAAATTGTTTTTCGGTAATCGCTGGGAGATTATTCCGTGCACAAAGGTGGAAAAATTTAAATGCCCACCTGGGAGGCAGGGGTGGTTTAAGATGCCAAGATTTGCAGAGCTGGCAAAATGAACTCGTTGGGATTTTGGCACCTTTGTGCCCTGACGGGAAAACGGTTACGGCCGTTTTGCTGAAATGGAGGAAAAAACGAACGTGTGATTGACGGCTTTGGCGATGAGAAAGGCTGAAACAATGGAAAGCAGGGAGCTTTAAACACTGGCATTAAAGCAAGGGATAAAATGCAAATGCATTTAGAAGGGCATAAAACAGTGTTTAAAAGTGTTTTTAAAAAGTCCGTTTGTTTATATCTTCCTTTCCTTTTTTTCTTTCTTTTCTCTTCTTTCTTTTTTCAAAGATGATTTACTGTTAGTCCTCGCATTTGCGGCGCACAATGGCTAAGCGAGACAGTGGCCCAGGGAGTTTGGGCCCGGTTTTATGAGCTTTCCTGCCCGCGGATGTGAAGTTACTAACGCCGTTGTTAAGTGAATTGGGCTTCCCTGTTGATTTTGCTTGTCCGAAGGTCGCAAAAGGGGATCGCGTGACCCCCCAGGACATTGCAACCGTCGTAAGTACATGCCAGTTGCCAAGCGTCTGAATTTTGATCCCCCTGTGACTATAGTCGTGAGTGTGACAAATGATCCTAGGACAGGGGTCTGCAAAGTTGGCTCTTTTAAGACTGGTGGACTTCAACTCCCAGAATTCCTCATGCTGGCTGAGGAATTCTGGGAGTTGAAGTCCACCAGTCTTAAAAGAACCAACTTTGCAGACCCCTGTGCTAGGTCCCTTTTGTCAGTGCTGATGTAACTTCAAACGGTCACTAAATGGACTTGTGTAAGTCAGGGACTATCATACTGCTGGGGAATTCTGGGAACTGAAGATGCTTGTATATTTGGAGAGCATCAGCTGGTTTAGGGAACAGATCAACTACCGTATTTTTCAGAGTATAAGGCGCTCTGAAGTATAAGACGCACCTAGCTTTTGGGGAGGAAAACAAGGAGAGGAAAAAAATCTGCCTCTGCCTCCCAGCAATTTGCCTGCTTGCAGCAAACAGCCAGTTTCAGTTTAGCATGCTTAGAAGAAAACAAAATCTGCCTCTGCCTCCCAGCAATTTGCCTCCTTGCAGCAAACAGCCAGTTTCCGTTTAGCTGATTAGAAGAAAAACAAAATCTGCCTCTGCCTCCCAGCAATTTGCCTGCTTGCAGCAAACAGCCAGTTTCACTTTCAGTTTCAGCAGGGCCCACCCGATCATCAGCTGTTTCAGGCTGCAGGGATTGCAATAGCCTCTTGCAACCTCGGCAAACCCCATTTTCCCCGTTTGCTGCAAGGAAATAAATTGCTGGCCGGCAGAGGCCAAAGGGTGTGGGATGGCGGGTGGGCGGGGCTACATTCGGTGGATAAGATGCACCCAAATTTTCACCCTCTTTTAGGCGCCTTATACTCTGAAAAATACGGTATCTCTGGTCCAAATGGAGTCAAGATTTTCCCTTGAGCAACGTCAAAAACTCCTGGGCATAAGAGACCAAAAAAAAAAAAAAAGCCAAAGCTATACAGGTGGTCCTCAACTTACAACGATTCGTTTAGTGACCGAAGTTACGACGGACTGAAAAAAGAGACTTATGTCCGTTTATCACACAACGGTTGCAACGTCTCCGTGGTCACCTGATTTAAAATTCAGAGGCTTGGCAACTGGCATGTACTTAGGACAGTTTTGCATCCTGGGTCAGAGGTGGTATTCAGACGGTTCAGACCAGTTCGCCCGAATCGGTAGCAGAAATTATGGGTGGGCCTGCACACCTGCCCCAGCTCTACACCGTCCTATTTAGTCATGTTTTTAAGGCCAGGCGCAGGGGTGGGTTTCAAATTTTTTAGAACCTACTCTGTAGGTGTGGCCTATTTTGTGGGTGTGGCTTGACAGTCATGTGACAGGTGGGAGTGGCCACCTTTTAAAATGTGGTGAAACTCATTTAACAACGCTCTTGCTTAGCAACCAAAATTTGGGACTCAATTGTGATGATAAATTCTTTCTTTCTTTCTTTCTTTCTTTCTTTCTTTCTTTCTTTCTTTTTCTTTCTTTCTTCTTTCCTTTCTTCCTTTCCTTTCCTTCCCGTTGGGTCATTGGCAGCGGTGGGCTAGATTTACTTCCAGGTACGCTGGTGGAACCCCCTCTCACCGGTTCTCTAAATTTCACCAACCGGTTCTCGCGAGTAGGTGCGAACCTGCAGAAACCCACCCCTGGCCAGGCGCATGTGTGAAAGGCGCGCACGGGGTGAAGAGGTGAACCAGTGGCAGGGGTGGGTTGCTACCGGCATTAACTGCTGGTTTGGCACGCCAAGAATCAAGATGGCGCCGTTAACAATAGAACCAGTTCAGGTCGTGGGCGGATAAGTTACTACCTACTTGGCTGAACTGGGCAGAACCAGTAGGAAACCCACCTCTGACCAGTGGTGACAAAATGTACCCCCATCGCCTGGGGTCACCTAATAATAATAATAATAATAAATTAAGATTTATTAACCGCACCCTCTCCCCACAGGGACCCGGGGCGGTGCACAGGCATAATTAAAAACAATATACAAAATACAAACATTACTTAAAATAGAATTAAATAAATCTACCCATGCTAAAAATACATAATTAAAACCCATTAAAATTTGTAATTAAAAGACAGAGAGAACTATTCAAGGCCGGCCAGTCGAAAGAGATGGGTCTTCAATTTTACCCGGAAGGAGCGGAGGTCGGTGGTCGTTCTAATATCAGGGGGAAGGTCGTTCCAGAGGGCCGGGCCCGCCACAGAGAGCGCCCTTCCCCTGGGCGTCGCCCGCTGACAAAGTCTAGTGGACGGCACCCGGAGAAGCCCCTCTCTGTGGGAGCGAATCGGTCGTGAGGATGTGTGGGGCAGGATCCGATCTCGCAGATAGCTAGGTCCCGAGCCATGGAGCGCTTTGAAGATGATAACTAACACCTTGAAGCGCACCCGGAAGACGACAGGTAGCCAGTGCAGCTCGCGCAGGAGCGGTGTTACATGGGCAAACCTGGAGGTGCCCATAATTGCTCGCGCGGCCGCATTCTGAACTAACTGAAGCCTCCGGGTGCACCTCAAGGGGAGCCCCATGTAGAGAGAGTTGCAATAGTCCAGTCGGGATGTCACGAGGGCATGGGTGACTGTGCGTAGGGCGTCCCGATCCAATAGGGGGCGCAATTGGCGAACCAGGCGAACCTGGTAAAACGCCCTCCTGGCCACGGCTGTCACTTGCTCTTCCATAGACAGCCGGGTATCCAGGAGGACACCCAAATTGCGCGCCCCATCCACAGGGGCAAGATGTTCGCCCCCTATGGCCAGCGTTGGAGAAAGCTGGTTGAATCGGGCAGCCGGAAACCACAGCCACTCGGTCTTGGTCGGGTTGAGCCTAAGTCCGTTACTTCCCATCCAGATCCGCACGGCTTCCAGGCACTGGCACATCACCGCTACGGCATCGTTGGGGTGGTCTGGGGTAGATATGTACAGCTGGGTGTCATCAGCGTACAGGTGGTACTCTACCCCAAAACCACGGATGATCTCACCCAGCGGCTTCATGTATGCATTAAACAGGAGAGGCGAGAGGACCGACCCCTGAGGCACCCCGCATGTGAGGGGTCTCGGGGTCTCGGGGTCGACCTCTGCTCTCCTGCCCGCACAAATTGCGATCGGCCAGAGAGGTAGGAGGAGAACCACCGCAAAACGGTGCCTCCCACCCCCAACCCCCCCAGCCGATGCAATAGGATACCATGGTCGATGGTATCGAAAGCCGCCGAGAGGTCTAATAGGACCAGGATGGAGGAACATCCCCCATCTCTGGCCCTCCAGAGATCATCTACCAACGCGACCAATGCCGTCTCGGTGCTATGCCCGGGCCGAAAGCCGGACTGGCGCGGATCTAGATAGTCAACTTCCTCCAGGTGACGGGGAAACTGTTGTGCCACCACACTCTCAACAACCTTCGCCAAGAAGGGAAGGTTGGAGACTGGACGGTAGTTGTTCAAAAGAGCTGGGTCCAAAGAGGGCTTCTTGAGGGCACCTGATCCCCATTTACGACCTTCTGACAAGCAAAGTCAATGGGGAAGCCAGATTCACTTAATGACAATTTAACAGCTGCCGCAATTCACTTTGCAGCAAGCAAAGTCGTAAAATGGGGCAGACTTAACGACCGCAGGACTTCCTTTAACAACGTTGGCCAGAAAGGTCATTAGAATGGAGCCAAACTCACTTAAGAACCGTCTCGCTTATCAACAGTGATTTGGGGCTATCTTATTGGTCGTAAGTCGAGGTTTACCCATCCTACAACTCCCCGGCTGAGTTTTAGATGCCGGAAGAAAAATATTCAGCTTTAAGCCTGGGAAGAGGTGCCAAGTCCTGCGTTTTTGTCAGCTTCTCATCTTCGAGGACGTGTCAAAATTCTGTATTTTTTTTTCTCAGTTCGGCAAATCTGTCAAGTTCCGTTTGCTGAACTTGAGAGTTTCTTTCATTGAAACCCCATTCGCATCGGGGTGTATTTTCATGTTCCTTTCTCCCAACATAGGTCTCTTTGTCGTCGGTGCGTGACCAATTTTTTTTAAAAATCCCAGAATACTTTAGCATTATTGGCACATTCTTTTCGTGACCGTGTGAGTTTTCGGTACAAAGCCTTTGTCGCCAAGATGCGGGTTTGCGTCGACAACATTGCAAAAGAACTGTGAACGGGGAATGAGAACTCGGTTCTATTTATGTTGCTGGTTTGAAATTCTGGGCTTTGGGCTGATGCTGCATTCATATGCAAACTAATATATATATATATATTTGGTCCGATTGCTATGCTGCGCTTGTTTTGCAAACCGTTCCTGCCTCTGCGTTTCCTTTGTTGCTTGAGGTTCAAATTAATCCTTCCCTGTGCGCATTTATCTATTTTCCTCTCTATTTATTCCTCTATCTAACGAGGTATCTTTGTAAGTCTTTCTCGTAGTGTTCTATAAAAAAACATCAATAAAGCTATATTATTCACTGCAAGAAAACAACCCTGCACCAATGACTTCTCAGTTTTTCTCTTTCTTTCTTTCTTTCTTTCTTTCTTTCTTTCTTTCTTTCTTTCTTTCTTTCTTTCTTTCTTTCTTTCTTTCTTTCTCTTTCTCTCTCTCTCTCTCTCTCTCTCTCTCTCTCTCTCTCTCTCTTTCTTTCTCCTCTTTCTTCTCCTCCTCCTCCTCCTCCCCTTTCATTCCACAAACTCCTCTCCTTTCCAGACTTGATGATGTTACCTAGTTGGGTACTGAAATGTCTGTGAGAAAACTACCAAGCTCCGAGCACCAAGGACCCCACAGTCCTCCTCTTTCCCTGCCTTTCTTTCTTCTCTCTTTCTTTCTTTCTTTCTTTCTTTCTTTCTTTCCTCGCTCCCTCCCTTCCTCCTCCTCTTCTTCCTCCCCCCCTTCCCTTTCATTCCACAAACTCTACTCCTTTCCAGACTTGATGACGTTACCTAGTTGGGTCCTGAAATGTCTGCAAGGAAACAATCAAGCTCGGAAAGCATCAAAGACCCATCAATCCTCCTCTTTCTCCTTCCTTTCTTCCTTCCTTCCTTCCCCTTCTTTCTTTCTTTCTTTCTTTCTTTCTTTCTTCCTTCCTTCCTTCCTTCCTTCTTTCCTTCCTTCCCTTCCTTCCTTCCCTTCCTTCCTCTCTCTTTCTCTTTATTTGTTTCCTTCTTCCTTCCTTCTTTCCTTCCTTCCTTCCTTTCTCTCTTTCTTCCTTCCTTCCTTCCTTCCCTTCCTTCCTCTCTCTCTTTATTTGTTTCCTTCTTCCTTCCTTCCTTTTTTCCTTCCTTCTTTTCCTTTCTCTCTCTCTCTTCCTTCCTTCTTTCTTTCCTTTCTTCCCTGCCTTTCTCTTCCTTCCTTCTTTCCTTCCTTCTTTCCTTCTTTTCTCTCTTTCTCTCTTCCTTTCCTTTCCTTTCCTTCCTTTATTTATTTCTGTCTGTCTGTCTTTCTTTCTTTCTTTTACTCTTTCCTTCATTCTTCTAGTCTTCCTCTTACCCTTTCATTCCACAAACTCCACTCCTTTTCAGACATGATGACATTATCTAGTTGGGCCATGAAACGTCTGCAAGAAAACCGCCATGCTCAGAGAGCACCAAGGGCCCCACAGTTCAACTCTGAGCTACAAATATTCTCTCCCATTAGTTATATTCATTTATTTTTAAAATGATCCTTCAGTACAGGGGGGTCCTTGACGTACGACCAAGCCCGAGCCCCAAATCTCTGTTGCGAAGGGAGACATTTCTCAAGTTGAGTTTCACTTCATTTCTTGCCACAATTGCGAAGTACAATCACTGCAGTTGTTCAGTTAGTAACACAACTGTTGAGTGAATCTGGTTTCCCCGTTGACTTTGTTTGTCGGAAGTGCCCTTGTAACTTTGGACGGTCACTAAACGAACTGTTGTTAAGTGGAGGACTATCGGTTAGGAGTAGACTCCTAGAGTTGTGTAGTCAATATATAATACCCGGATGACAAAAGGTCGTTGTGGCTTTAAGACTGTGGGAATGCAATTAGAGACTGTAATTGGACACTGTAATTATCTCCACTATAAGAGGAAGTCAGCAGAACGCAATCCGCTCTCTCTGCTAATTGCTTTCTCGGTCGGATCGTCTTGATATCTCTACTCTTTTGCTATCTGCTCGTGTGCCATGACTGTGTTTGAAGAAGGAAGAATCGTTCATTGCTGACTGTAAGCAATTGTTAGTTTGTTAAGGACTTTGTTTTGACTAACTACCAACCATCACTGCTCTTGAAGCAGTAGTTTAGTTTTACAACACCAGTAAAGCTATTTTGTTTTACTAAGGGAGTCTGGTTTACTATTTGTGTGTTTGCTAGCAATGTTTCTCTAGCAGCATATTCCGCTGCGCAACTTTTCGGTCTTCCAATGGAGATATCCCCCAACACGATCTCTAATGCGGGGAATTTTCGTTTATTTTTTTTAAGAGAGAGAGAGAGCCTGTAGCTGCCTTTTGGCAGCTCAAATGTAAAACTTGATTAAGGCGTGTTCTGAGCAGGAAGACCGGTGGGGAGGGGCTGCCTTCTATCCGCCCTTATTAGATCAATTCCATCTAATTGGGATGCATCACCCAGCAGCGACTGTCGCTTGGGAAGATTATTGGGAGTGTCTTGTTTTTTTGCACAAACACAAGGATGGGATGGAATGGAACAGAACATTTAGAATAGAATGAAATAGAACGTTCAGGATAGAATAGGATAGAATAGAATAGAATAGAATAGAACGTTCAGGATAGAATAGAATAGAATAGAATAGAGTAGAGTAGAGTAGAGTAGAGTACAGTGGAGATAGGATAAGATAGGATATTTAGAATAGAATGGAATTCAGAATAGAATAGAATAAAATAGAATAGAATATTTAGAGTAGAGTACAGTGGAGATAGGATAAGATAGGATATTTAGAATAGAATGGAATTCAGAATAGAATAGAATAGAATAGAATAGAATATTTAGAGTACAGTAGATTAGAGGATAGGATAGGATAGGTTAGGATAGGATAGGAAAGAACATTTAGAATAGAATAGAATTCAGAATAGAATAAAATAGAGTAGAGTAGAATAGAATAGAATATTTAGAGAGTAGAATAGAATAGAATAGAATATTTAGAGAGTAGAATAGAATAGAATAGAATATTTAGAGTTCAGTAGATTAGAGAATAGGATAGGATAGAACATTTAGAATAGAATAGAATTCACAATAGACTAAAATAGAGTAGAATAGAATAGAATAGAATAGAATAGAATAGAATAGAATAGAATATTTAGAGAGAGTAGAGTAGAGTAGAGTAGAATAGAATAGAATAGAGGAGAGAGGAGAGGATATTTGGAATAGAATAGAACAGAACAGAATAGAATCTGAAAGGGACCTTGGAGGTCTTCTAGTCCAGCCCCCTGCTCAAGAAAGAGACCCTCCATCATTCCAGACAAGTCCAGCCTCTTCTTAAAAACCTCCAACATTGGGGCCTCCGTAACTTCTTGAGGCAAGTCGTTCCACTGATCGTTCTCCCTTGTCAGGGAATTTCTCCTTCGTTTAGGAATTCTGGGAGCTGAAGCCCACCCATCTTAAAGCACGCTGGCTGGGGAATTCTGGGAATAGATTTCTACCCATCTTAAAGTTGCCAAGGGGGAGAAAAACACTTGTGCTAAGGAACGGACAAGAAATATTTTGCCCACAACATCAAGGATGGGGAATTAATTCTACCTTCCCATCTTCGTTCCGTGGAGATCTCTTTTCCTTCACTCCGTCGCATTTCGGGGGGGAGTTTATCCTGCTCCTCAACACAACGGCGTTAAGTGAGAGGTCACCCCGTCTCGGACAACCCCAAAAACCTCAATCCCAAACCCACAGGAGAATTCATAGTTGGGATGGATTAAGTGCAAAACGAAGCGAAACAAAAAAAGATATTTAAATGTATTTTCTTTCTCGCGTGAGAGAAGGAGCGAAAATGTGACGCGACGTGTGAGAACGAGAGAGAGAGAGAGAGAGAGAGAGAATTAGAGAGGAGGTGTTGGGTGGGCAGGGGGGGCGGGAAAGAAATAAACGGGGGTGTCAGACAGAAGAGAAGACATCCGAGAGAAAGCGGAAAAAAATAAGGTTCTGAAAAGAAACAGGAAAAAAGAAAAGGAAAATGGGAATAGTAAGAGTCTGATTGGCAACATTTTTTTCCCCTAAGCTCTTCCTATAAAAGCAGAATCTACATATATAAAAGTGTGTGTGTGTGTGTGTGTGTGTGTGTGTGTGTTCCCGCATAACTCTGGAACGCCTCGAGCAATTTCAACCAAACTTGGTACACAGATGACTTAACCTCTGGAAACAAATACTGTGACACCCCTAACGCCCCTTCGGGTGTGCGTTCTGTTAAGATACAGCCTGTTGTGCCTTAAAACGGCTTCTACTGTACGGCTGTAAAATGGTTTCTACTGTACGGCTGTAAAATGGCTTCTACTGTACTGCTGCAAAATGGCTTCTACTGTGCAGCGCAGGGGAGTTGCCAGGGTAACGGCATCACGGTCCTCCACAAGGGGGCTCCCTCTGGTAAGGGGGAAATTCCAACAATAAAAAATGGCATTTGGTCTGGACATTTCCCCTCCTATAAATAAATACCTGATCAACGCCGGATTATCGGCTGGTTGCCCATAAAAAGGGAATACAGGGGATCCTTGGCTTACGACCGTTCAAAGTCAGTGACCGATGACCGTTTTTCAAGCTTACAACCTGTTGCTGCGTCCCCACGGTCACTTGATGAAAATTCGACGCTCGGCAACGTCGGGCTCCCATTTCCGACTACTGTAATGTCCTAGGAGATCGTGTGGTGGCCTTTTGCACTTGTGCCTTCGAACGGTCACTAAACGAATGGCTGTAAGCGGAGGGCTCCCTGTCGTTTATTCAGCTGTGATGAAGACGACTGAATAGGAATGGATAAGAACAGAGTTGGAAGGGACCTTGTAGGTCATCTAGCCTAACCCCCTGCTCAGACAGGAAACCCTACACCACCTCAGAAAAATACCACATTTTCCAGAGTATAAGACGCACCTTTTTTTTCCTCTAAAAAGAGGCTGAAAATCTGGGTGCGTCTTATACACCGAATACAGCATTTTTTTTGCCTCCTGAAGCTCCGCCTCCTTAACCTAGATGGCCGTGCAGAGCCTTATGGAAGATTTCAAAGAGTTCCTGGGGGCTGGGCTGGGAAGGGCAGAAGTGAGCCCAAAATGGGCTATTTTATGACACCCCCCCAGCGTCCAGCAGAACTCTATAAGCCTCCATAAGGCTATGCGTACTATTTTTTTGACCAAAAAACGGCTGGTTTTCACAAAAAACGGGCCGTTTTTTGCTCACCCCCCCCCCGGAGCACTCTACAAGCCCCCCCAACCCCCCAAGGCTATTCGTGTCTTTTATTTGGAAAAAACGGGCCACTTTTCATGAAAACCGGGTCGTTTTGGGGAGGTTTGCAGAGTGCAAAAATGTTTTTTTTTCCTTTCGAAAAGCTGTTTAGTTAGAGTGGTTAATAAGCATTACATGTTAGAATCTAGATCACGTGAAGTGTTAATGCCACTGTATGGTGCCTTGGTAAGGCCACACTTGGAATACTGCATACAGTTTTGGTCGCCACGATGTAGAAAAGACATGGAGACTCTGGAAAGAGTGCAGAGAAGAGCAACCAAGATGATTAGGGGACTGGAGACTAAAACATATGAAGAACGGCTGCAGGAACTGGGTATGTCTAGTTTGATGAAGAGAAGGACCAGGGGAGACAGGATAGCAGTGTTCCGATATCTCAGAGGGTGCCACAAAGAAGAGGGAGCCAAGCTATTCTCCAAGGCACCTGGGGGCAGGACAAGAAGCAATGGGTGGAAACTAATCAAGGAGAGAAGCAACTTAGAACTAAGGAGAAATTTCCTGACAGTTAGAACAATTAACCTCTGGAACAGCTTGCCTCCAGAAGTTGTGAATGGCCCAACCCTGGAAGTCTTTAAGAAGATGTTAGATAGCCATTTGTCTGAAATGGTATAAGGTTCCTGCCCACGCAGGGGGTTGGACTAGAAGACCTACAAGGTCCCTTCCAACTCTGCTATTGTATTGTATTGTATTGTACATTGATCAAGTGCTGTCCCAGCAGAAACAAAGTTTCAGGTGCTACAGGTTGTCAGCTATTTCCTTTTCCAGCACATGGGTAAATACACCTGGAAACATCTACCTACCTACCAACCTACTCTCTCTCCCCCATACCTACCTACTATATTTCTCTCTCTCTCTCTCTCTCCCCTCTACCTACCTATCTACCTTCTCTCCCTCCCCCTACCTATCTACTGTATTTCTCTCTATGTTTCTCTCTCTATCCCTCTACTTACCAACCTATCTACTCTCTCACCCCCTACCTACCTACTATTTCTCTCTCTCTCTCTCCCTCTATCTACCTATCTATATACCTATCTACCTTCTCTTTCCCCCCCACCTATCTACTGTATTTCTATTTTTCTCTCTCTATCCCTCTACTTACCAACCTATCTACTCTTCCCCCGTACCTACCTACTATTTCTCTCCCCCCCCTATCTACCTATATACCTACCTTCTCTCTCTCTCCCCCTATCTCCCACAGAGAGGGCCTCCTCAGGGTGCCGTCGGCTGGACAATGCCGACTGGCGACACCCAGGGGAAGAGCCTTCTCTGTGGTGGGACCAGCCCTTTGGAACGACTTACCCCCTGAACTCCACACCATCTCCGACCTCCACCTCTTCCGCAAGTGTCTGAAGACACATTTGTTCCATCTAGCCGGCCTAGCGTAAGCTCCATTACTGACTCCTAGATAGTTTTAAATTTGGGATTTTTAATTCGGTTTTAGCACAGGATTTTATTAGAATAAGTTTTTTAAATTTTATTATGTTTTGTATGTATTTTAACATTCCTGTGCGCCGCCCTGGGTCCGCTTGGAGAAGGGCGGGGTATAAATATAATAAATAAATAAAATAAATAAATAATAATCTACTGTATTTCTCTCTATTTTTCTGTCTCTATCCCTCTACTTACCAACCTATCTACTCTCTCTCCCCTTACCTATCTACTGTATTTCTCTATCTCTCTATTTCTCTCTCTTTCTCCCTACCTACCTATCTACACTGTCTCTCTGCCTACCTACCTACTGTATTTCTCTCTCTATATATATATATTCTCTCTCTCCCTCTCTATATCCCTTTATCTACCTACCTACCTACCTAACTACTCTCTCTCTCCCTACCTACCTACTGTAGTCCTCTCTCTTTCACTCCCTCTCTATCCCTCTATCTACCTACCTACCTACCTACCTACCTACCTACTTTTTTTAAAAAATTGCCTCTTTAAAACCTTATACTCCGGTGCGTCTTATACTCTGAAAAATACGGTAGTTATCCAACTTCTTCTTTAAAACCTCCAGTGTTGGAGCATTCACAGCTTCTGGAGGCAAGTTGTTCCGCTGGTTAATTGTTCTAATGGTCAGGAAATTTCTCCTTTGTTCTATAGGTTGCTTCTCTCCTTGTGTAGTTTCCATCCATGGCTTCTTGTCCTACATAGGCATGGTTTACATCTATGTGCCTGTTGATGGCAGAAGTTTGCAACCAACATGGTGGCGATTATCGAGCGAAAGCCAATTGCACATGCGTGCAAATAGGAGCCAGCCGTGGACAGCAGCTGCCAAAAAAGCCAACCCAGTTCTAGGCTACATCAACAGAGGGAGAGAATCAGGATCACCTGAAGGGTTAATGCCACTTTACAAGGCCTTGGGAAGGCCACACTTGGAATATTTGCATCCAGTTTTGGTCACCATGATGTAGAAAAGATGTGGAGACTCTAGAAAGAGTGCAGAGGAGAGCAACAAAGAGGACTAGGGGACTGGAGACTAAAACATATGAAGAATGGTTGCAGGAACTGGGGATGTCTAGTTGAATGAAAAGAAGGACCAGGGGAGACATGATAGCAGCCTTCCAGTATCTCAGGGGCTGCCACAAAGAAGAGGGAGTCAAGCTATTCTCCAAAGCCCCTGAGGATAGAACAAGAAGCAATGGGTGGAAACTAATCAAGGAGAGAAGCAACTTAGAATAAGGAGAAATTTCCTGACAGTGAGAACAATTAATCTGTGGAACTACTTGCCTCCAGAAGCTGTGAATGTCCCAACAGTGGAAGTCTTTAGGAAGATGTTGGATAGCCATTTGTCTGAAATGGTATAGAGTTTCCTGCCTAAGCAGAGGGTTGGACTAGAAGACCTCCAAGGTCCCTTCCAACTCTGCTATTGTATTGTAATACAACATTCAGTCATAGGATACTAAATAAGTAATCCACACGGAACAACGTTTAACAGTTGCAGGAACTGGGTATATCTAGTTTAATGAAAAGAAGGACCAGGGGAGACATGAGAGCATCTTCCAATATCTCAGGGGTTGCCCCAAAGAAGAGGGAGTCAAGCTATCCTCCAAAGCCCCTGAAGGCAGAACAAGGAGCAATGGGTGGAAACTAATCAAGGAGAGAAGCAACTTAGAACTGAAGAGAAATTTCCTGACAGTGAGAACAATGAATCAGTGGAACAGAAGTTGCCTCCAGAAGTTGTGAAAGTCCCAACACTGGAAGTCTTTAAGAAGATGTTGGATAGCCATTTGTCTGAAACGGTATAGGATTTCCTGCCTAGGCAGGGGGTTGGACTAGAAGACCTCCAAGCTCTCTTCCAACTCTGCTATTGTGATTGTGATTTTTGCACAGAGCTTTTAAAAAGACGATGCGTACAGTTGCGGGCGGGTGAAGGGGGCGAAAGCGGAAAGCCAATTATTTAAAAACCTTGAGATTGAATGCAGATCAAGATGTGTGTGTGTGTATATATATATATATATATAGAGAGAGAGAGAGAGAGAGAAAGAGAGAGGGAGGGAGGGGGGAGGGAGGGAGGGAGGGAGGGAGGGAGGGAGGGAGAGAGAGAGAGAGAGAGAGAGAGAGAGAGAGAGAGAGAGAGAGAGAGAGAGAGAGAGAGAGAGAGAGAGAGAGAGAGAGAGAGAGAGAGAGAGAGAGAGAGAAGCCCCTTTCAATGCCAGGCACCGATGACAAGCTACACACACCACTTTGCAAGCATGATTAAATACCGCATTATCCAGGGTGGGCTTTCTACCCAACGGTGGGAAGGGAACGGGATGGAGGGAAACACTTAACAAAAGCAGCATTGACCGAGAAGTGGAAGCAGGAGGACGCATTTCACATTGGTGGCATTGAAGTGGAAGGAGACAAGAGGCAAAGGGCGGGGGAGAAGGACCTTGAAATCCATCATCCTGGGCGGGTGGGCTCCTCAGCAGCCTCTCCAGGTTCTGGTGGAGGGGTTCCAGCCTCGTCTTCCTTTGTGTGAAGAGCTCAGTCTTTGTGCGAAGAACCACAATGCGAGTGGGAAGAGAAAGACGAAGACGTTTGTCAGGCTGTGATTCACTCCCTCACTCCATCCATCAATCAGAATAGAGCTGGAAGGGACCTTGGAGGTCTTCTAGTCCAGCCCCCTTGCTCATGCAGGAGACCCTAGGCCATTTCAATCAATCAATCGGAATAGAGCTGGAAGGGACCATGGGGGTCTTCTAGTCCAGCCCCCTTGCTCATGCAGGAGACCCTAGACCATTTCAATCAATCAATCGGAATAAAGCTGGAAGGGACCTTGGAGGTCTTCTAGTCCAGCCCCCTTGCTCCATGCAGGAGACCCTAGACCATTTCAATCAATCAATCGGAATAGAAATGGAAGGGACCTTGGAGGTCTTCTAGTCCAGCCCCCTTGCTCCATGCAGGAGACCCTAGACCATTTCAATCAATCAATCGGAATAGAAATGGAAGGGACCTTGGAGGTCTTCTAGTCCAGCCCCCTTTCTCCATGCAGGAGACCCTAGACCATTTCAATCAATCAATCGGAATAGAGCTGGAAGGGACCTTGGAGGTCTTCTAGTCCAGCCCCCTTGCTCCATGCAGGAGACCCTAGACCATTTCAATCAATCAATCGGAATAGAGCTGGAAGGGACTTTGGAGGCCTTCTAGTCCAGCCCCCTTGCTCCATGCAGGAGACCCTAGACCATTTCAATCAATCAATCGGAATAGAGCTGGAAGGGACCTTGGAGGTCTTCTAGTCCAGCCCTCTTGCTCCATGCAGGAGACCCTAGACCATTTCAATCAATCAATCGGAATAGAGCTGGAAGGGACCTTGGAGGTCTTCTAGTCCAGCCCTCTTGCTCCATGCAGGAGACCCTAGACCATTTCAATCAATCAATCGGAATAGAGCTGGAAGGGACCTTGGAGGTCTTCTAGTCCAGCCCTCTTGCTCCATGCAGGAGACCCTAGACCATTTCAATCAATCAATCGGAATAGAGCTGGAAGGGACCTTGGAGGTCTTCTAGTCCAGCCCCCTTGCTCATGCAGGAGACCCTAGACCATTTCAATCAATCAATCGGAATAGAGCTGGAAGGGACCTTGGAGGTCTTCTAGTCCAGCCCTCTTGCTCCATGCAGGAGACCCTAGACCATTTCAATCAATCAATCGGAATAGAGCTGGAAGGGACCTTGGAGGTCTTCTAGTCCAGCCCCCTTGCTCCATGCAGGAGACCCTAGACCATTTCAATCAATCAATCGGAATAGAGCTGGAAGGGACCTTGGAGGTCTTCTAGTCCAGCCCTCTTGCTCCATGCAGGAGACCCTAGACCATTTCAATCAATCAATCGGAATAGAGCTGGAAGGGACCTTGGAGGTCTTCTAGTCCAGCCCTCTTGCTCCATGCAGGAGACCCTAGACCATTTCAATCAATCAATCGGAATAGAGCTGGAAGGGAGCTTGGAGGTCTTCTAGTCCAGTCCCCTTGCTCCATGCAGGAGACCCTAGACCATTTCAATCAATCAATCGGAATAGAAATGGAAGGGACCTTGGAGGTCTTCTAGTCCAGCCCCCTTGCTCATGCAGGAGACCCTAGACCATTTCAATCAATCAATCGGAATAGAAATGGAAGGGACCTTGGAGGTCTTCTAGTCCAGCCCTCTTGCTCCATGCAGGAGACCCTAGACCATTTCAATCAATCAATCGGAATAGAAATGGAAGGGACCTTGGAGGTCTTCTAGTCCAGCCCCCTTGCTCATGCAGGAGACCCTAGACCATTTCAATCAATCAATCGGAATAGAAATGGAAGGGACCTTGGAGGTCTTCTAGTCCAGCCCTCTTGCTCCATGCAGGAGACCCTAGACCATTTCAATCAATCAATCGGAATAGAGCTGGAAGGGACCTTGGAGGTCTTCTAGTCCAGCCCTCTTGCTCCATGCAGGAGACCCTAGACCATTTCAATCAATCAATCAGAATAGAGCTGGAAGGGACCTTGGAGGTCTTCTAGTCCAGCCCCCTTGCTCATGCAGGAGACCCTAGACCATTTCAATCAATCAATCAGAATAGAGCTGGAAGGGACCTTGGAGGTCTTCTAGTCCAGCCCCCTTGCTCCATGCAGGAGACCCTAGACCATTTCAATCAATCAATCAATCAATCAGAATCAGAATAGAGCTGGAAGGGGCCTTAACCTAGACCATTTCAATCAATCAATCAGAATAGAGCTGAAAGGGACCTTGAAGGTCTTCTAGTCCAGCCCCCCTACCCCCGCTCCTCCTTTCCTTCACAAGCAATCCAACTTAGACTTATGTACCGCTTCGCAGTTCCTTCCTTCCTTCCTTCCTTCCTTCCTTCCTTCCTTCCTTCCTTCCTTCCTTCCTTCCTTCCTTCCTTCCTAAGCAGTCCCTTAGACTTATATACCGCTTCGCAGTGCTTTACCTCTCTTAGCGGTTTAGTGTCAGCATATCCCCCCCACCCTCAACCATCTGAGTCCTCATTTCACCCACCTTGGAGGGATGGAAGGCTGAGTCGACCTTTAGCTGGTCAGGATCGAACTTCCTGGCTGTGGGCAGAGTCAGCCTGCAGTACTACATTATAACAACTGCCTGCCCCTATGCTCTGGTTGCCAGGGGGCTGCCCTCTTGAATTTTTTGACCTGTGGAAGCGGTCTTGGCAAGAAAAAGGATATACCCATTCCCCCTCACCCCCACCAAAAAAAATCCGGTGCAATTGTAGCCAAACTCAGCTATTAAAATAAGAATATTCCTGAGAGCAAGCTCCGTGTATAATAAAAATACTTTATATGAAACCAAAAAGATATAACATACAAGAGATGCAGAAAGATGCTTAAGAAATCTCCGTTGCAACAAGAGAGATTTTTTGTTAATTTAAAAAAAGTTCATACTCAGGAATCCATAATAATTCGAACAGGGTTTCTCATCCTGAACTATTTTAAAAGGGGTGGCTTTCAATTCCCAGAATTCCCTAGCCAGCATGAGGAATTCTGGGAGTTGGACGTAGGGCTAACTCCAGTATCATCATCGTTTAAAACCCCATAATCCCTTGAGAGGTGGAGTCGGGGCAACTGAATGGAGCTAAGTGTTTTACTGGCCGGATGCTATGCCCTGTCGCCAGTGTGGAGTTTTGTTTCGGCAGCTATATTCTCATGGTGCCCAGAGAGAGAAATATCTGTTTCTGCCTAGGATCAAACTCAGAGAGCGCCACCTCTAGGCCACTCCCATGCCACTCCTTATGTTTTATGCTCACTCCAATATGGCTTCCCGTAATTCCACCAGCCCTAATTCCCCAGTCATAACGGGAATTCTGGGAGTTGAAGTCCACCCCTCTTAAAGGAAAATCCAAATTCTACCTTTTTTGACCAACAGAGTTTATAATTTATAGAAATCGAACGTCATCCAGCGGCTGAATTGTTTCTGAAATCCAGATTTTCACCAACTCCAGCCCCCAAAGGACCTCTCCCCTCCCTTCTCTCTCTCCCTCCCTGCCAGATGTTCTAGATCCCACCCACCTCCTAATGAGGAACATCTGCATCCTCCCAGCCGCAGGTGTGATTGTGGGTCCATCTTCAACCCTCCCTCCCTGCGTTACGAAAGAACCCAAAATGCAAAAAAATTAAAAAAATCCACCGGGATGAAAATCAGGCTGGCGTTTCGTGAGTGTGCAGATGTGAGACAATATCGTGCAAGGACCCGGATTCCAAGTCTCTCTTCCTTGCGCCATTTTCAAAGAAAAAAAATATATTTTCGGAGAACATGCAGGAATCTCACCATCTGTGATCTAAATCCAAGTTTCCCCCCCACATACGACACCTCCCTGGTTGGAAAATCCAATTGCGAGAATTTTTAAGGCTCCTTTTTTTGGGGGGGGGGAGGTATTCCTGGGTGTCCAAAAGACCGATCAGCTGGCAACCAATGAAGGCAGAGGAGCGACCGAAACGACAGGGTTGTCGTCGGCCGCGTGGGCACCGGTGTGTCTTCTTCCTCCGATTCCTCGGTGGAATGACACGGGAGGCGAGGAAGGATCAAAGGCGGCGAGCTCTGGAGATCCGTCATCGCCAGCGACATTTCAAGACGCGTCGTCTGGCTGTTTAAAGAAGAGGAAAAAGAGGATACCGTCACGGGTATGAATATTCATAGACTGGAATAAACATGGCAACTGGTCAGCCAATGGGGACGGTTTCATTCATTCATTCATTCATTCATTAAACTTATATACCACTCCCTTTCCCAAAAAGGGACTCGGGGCGGTGCACAGGAAATTAGAAAAGCATATATAAACATGACAATATACAAAATTTAAAATCAAATTAAATTATTAACCCTGTGCTAAAATTTACAATAAATTAAACTATTATCCTTAAAAACCAATTAAAACAATTTGATGTCAGGTTGAAGGCTAGGTAGAGTTAGGCCAGGCCGGCCTGTTGGAAAAAGTAAGTCTTGAGTTTCTGACAGAAAGAACGGAGGTCCGTGGTCGTTCTGAGTTCGGGGGGAGGTCGTTCCAGAGGGTTGGGCCCGCCACAGAGAAGGCCCTTCCCCTGGGCGTCGCCCGCTGGCATTGCCTAGTGGACGGCACCCGGAGAAGTCCCTCTCTGTGGGAGCGAATCGGCCGCAGGGATGTATGGGGTAGGATGCGATCCCGTAGATAACTAGGTCCCGTCCCATGGAGCGACATGGATAGACATGGCAAGAGGCCTGACAAGGAGGACTGTTTGGAAACTGAAACAGTATTTGCTGGAGACAGCCAGGAGCCTGGGTGACCCTTAGCTCTGTAGCTCTGAGTCTGTGCGGAGCTCTAAGCTGCTCTGAAAGTGAAACTAACACGCCTCTCTTCTGCTTGTGTTTTGCTTACCACCTTGGGAAAAACCTGTTTTGGTATTGTGTATTTCCTTCCTGTTGCCAACTTGTAAAGCGTTTCCATGACTACTATCAAGTCGACATAGGGCAGTGCTTCTCAATTATTTTCTGTCATGCCCCCCCTAGGAAGAAGAAAACATTTCGCGCCCCCCGCGCGACTGTAAATAGTATCATTTGTCTATAAAATTGTTATAAGTACACCTCTGCATAACACTGTATCCTTATTAACGTATAAGAGAATAAAAAAAGAAAGAAATGTGGATCAATTTACAACAAAGAATAGCTTTATTAACTGTAGCAGAAAAGATTTAAAGTGCATTAGAAATTTAAAAAAAATTAAATCCTTTGCCGAGCTCAAACGCGCCCCCCTTTATGGAGCCTGGCGCCCCCCCTGGGGGGCCCGCCCCACTATTTGAGAAGCACTGACATAGGGAAAGGGAGGAGAATTCCACGCATACCTTTGGCCAGAGTCAGGTCTCCTATTCCAACGGCTGGCGTGTGAAATGCGCATGTCCATAACCTGCCGTAGCACCTTGTTGGTGGATGTGATTTATGACACAGAGGGGAGGGGGGGAACAGAGGGGTAAAGTTCAGATGCCATTAAGTGGAAATCAGTTTTGGCTCCACAGTCTTGATCCTAATAAATGTTGATCCTAATAAATGAATGGGGTTGTTTTTTTTTTAACTTTGTCTCGAGGCTCGTCAATTAATGAGGTCATCTTTTGGGAACTTCACACATGCGTTATATTATATATAAAGAGAAGTTAAGGAATTCCTGCTGAATCAGTTACCTGCATCTGCTTTCTGGATGTGATTGAAACCATATCAGCGCACAGAAAAACTCTGGTAAGGACGCCGACCGTGTTTGGGTATTGGATGGCGGGACGAGGTTTTAGCTGGGATCTCGCCCTGCAGATCCCTTGCAAACTTTCATTGGTCCAAAATGATGTGACCTGTTTGTCAGCTGGCAATTGCATAGGGAATTTTTGCTCCAAGCCCTGATGTCTTCTGATGAGCTTCCAGAACACGTTTGGTCCAGTGATGAAGGCACCAGGCTAGACAATGGGTGTGTGTGAGTTATAGTGCTGCTTTTTAGGTATGGAAGCCGGCTGGGTGACTTTGGGCCAATCACTAGGAGACAGTGAGTTCTAGTATCCCCATAAACATGAAAGCTGGATGGGTGACTGAGCTAATTACTGGGAGACTGTGAGTTCTAGTCCTACCTTTGGCATGGAAACTGGCTGGGTGACTTTGGGCCAATCACTAGGAGACAGTGAGTTCTAGTATCCCCATAAGCATGAAAGCTGGATGGGTGACTGAGCTAATTACTGGGAGACTGTGAGTTCTAGTCCTACCTTTGGCATGGAAACTGGCTGGGTGACTTTGGGCCAATCACTAGGAGACAGTGAGTTCTAGTATCCCCATAAGCATGAAAGCTGGATGGGTGACTGAGCTAATTACTGGGAGACTGTGAGTTCTAGTCCTACCTTTGGCATGGAAACTGGCTGGGTGACTTTGGACGAATTACTAGGAGACAGTGAGTTCTAGTATCCCCATAAGCATGAAAGCTGGATGGGTGACTGAGCTAATTACTGGGAGACTGTGAGTTCTAGTCCTACCTTTGGCATGGAAACTGGCTGGGTGACTTTGGGCCAATCACTAGGAGACAGTGAGTTCTAGTATCCCCATAAGCATGAAAGCTGGAATGGGTGACTTTGAGCTAATTACTGGGAGACTGTGAGTTCTAGTCCTACCTTTGGCATGGAAACTGGCTGGGTGACTTTGGGCCAATCACTAGGAGACAGTGAGTTCTAGTATCCCCATAAGCATGAAAGCTGGATGGGTGACTGAGCTAATTACTGGGAGACTGTGAGTTCTAGTCCTACCTTTGGCATGGAAACTGGCTGGGTGACTTTGGACGAATTACTAGGAGACAGTGAGTTCTAGTATCCCCATAAGCATGAAAGCTGGATGGGTGACTGAGCTAATTACTGGGAGACTGTGAGTTCTAGTCCTACCTTTGGCATGGAAACTGGATGGGTGACTTTGGGCCAATCACTAGGAGACAGTGAGTTCTAGTCCTGCCTTAGGCATAAAAGCCAACTGGGTGACTGAGCTAAGTACTGGGAGACTGTGAATTATAGTACAGCCTTAGGTATGAAAGCTGTCTAGATGTCTTTGGACAAATCACCAGGAGACTGTGATTTCTAGTCCCCTCCTTGGGCATGGAAACTGGTAGGGTGACTTTCGGCCAATTACTAGGAGACAGTGAGTTCTAGTTCCACCTTAGGCATGAAAGCCAACTGGTCGACTGTGGGCCGATCACCAAGAGACATGAGTTCTAATCCCTCTTTAGGCATGAAAAGCTGATTTGAAGTCTACAATATGCCCACAAAATTTAGAACAGGGGAAAAAAACATTTTTTTTAGAATAGAATAGTGCTGGAAGGGACCTTGGGGGTCTTCTAGTCCAGCCTCCTGCTCTAGCAGGAGACCCCTATGTCATTTCAGATAAGTGGCTGTCTAGACCAGGGGTCCCCAACCTTTGCAACTTTAAGTCTGAAGGACTTCAGCTCCCAGACTTCTCCAGCCAGCAAAGCTGACTGGAGAATTCTGGGAGCTGAAGTCCTTCAGACTTAAAGTTGCAAAGGTTGGGGACCCCTGGTCTAGACTCTTCTTAAAAACCTCCAGTGATGAAGCAACCACAACATCTGGTGCAAGCTGTTCCACTGGTTAATAGTCCTCACTCTTAGGAAGTTTCTCCTTAATTCCAGGTTGCTTCTCTCCTTGATTAGTTTCCACCCATTGCTTCTTGTTCTGCCCTCAGGTGCTTTGGGGAATCATTTGATTCTTCTTTGGGGCGGCCTCTAAGATACTGGAATGCTGCTATCATATCCCACCTAGTCCTTTTCTCTAGACTAGCCAACCCCAATTCCTGCAACTGCTCTTCACATATTTTAGTCTTGGCTCATTTTAGTCGCTCTTGTCTGAATTTTTGGTAATCCTTGACTAACCAGCATCGTTTACCAGCTGTTCAAAGATGCCAAGGCCCTGGAAAAAATGACTTATGGCCAATTCTAGACTACAAAAACAGAGAGAGAGAATCAAGATCACGTGAAGGGTTAATACCACTTTATAATGCCTTGGTAAGGCCACATCTGGAATATTTGCATCCAGTTTTGGTCGCCACGATATAGAAAAGATGTGGAGACTCTAGAACAGGCATGTCCAAAGTCCGGCCCGCGGGCCATTTGCAGCCCGGGGGTCGGTTTAATACGGCCCTCCAACAGCTCTCCCTGCTCTGTGTAAATGTGGCCCTCCCTTCCTCCCTCTGTCTCTGGGGCTGTGTGGCTGGGAGGGAGGTGGACGGAGGTTACGGACGCCTCCTCCCGCAGCGGGCGAGGGAGCAGGCGGGGTGAGCACCCAAGGCTACCGTCATCTTAAGCACCACCGAGGCTGTCGCCTGGCAGGGGCGTCAGGCAGGGAAGCCGGTCGCGCCTCCATCGCTGCACGTTCTGGGGCTGCGAAGCTGGGAGGGAGGTGAACGCGCGGCCACAGAACTTCCGCTTGGTGCCTGCCGGAGGGAGCCGCGATGGAGACGCAACCGGCTTCCCTGCCTGCGTCAGGCAGGGAAGCCGGTCGCGTCTCCATCGCGGCTCCCTCCGGCGGGCACCACGGCTTACGTTCTGGGGCCGCGCGTTCACCTCCCTCCCAGCCACGCAGCCCCAGAACGTGCAGCTCCCGCCGCACAAGATTGCCCGGCAGGGGCGTCAGGCAGGGAAGACGGACGCGCGGCCTCAGAACGTAAGCCGTGGTGCCTGCCGGAGGGAGCTGCGATGGAGCCGCGACCGGGTTCCCTGCCTGACGCCCCTGCCGGGTGACAGCCTCGGTGGTGCTTAAGATGACGGTAGCCTTGGGTGCTCACCCCGCCTGCTCCCTTGCCCGCTGCGGGAGGAGGCGTCCGTAACCTCCGGCATACCGGCCCTTCTGCTGCTTCCCGGGGTGGGGGAGGGGAGGAGAGGGGAAAGAGGGAGTGACTGACAGACACAGAGAGAGACAGAAGGGGAGGGAGGGAAAGACAGAGAGACAGACAGAGACAGAGAGAAAGAGAGGGAGGGAGAGAGACGGAGAGAGACACAGATAGAGAATGACACAGGGAGGGATTGAATCGGAGACAGACGGGGAAAGAGGGAGAGACAAACATACAGAGAGAGGGAGGGAGGGAGAGAATCAGAGAGTGACACACACAGAGACAGGGAGAGACAGAGAGAGGGAGGGAGAGACAGATAGATAGAGACTGATTAAGTGAGTGAGAGACAGACAGACAGACAGACACACAGAGTGACAGAGAAAAAGAGAGAAAGAGAAAGAGAAAGAAAGAAAGAGAAAGAGAAAGAAAGAGAAAGAAAGAGAGAGAGAGAGAAAGAGACAGAAAGAGAGACAGAAAGAAAGAGAAAAAGAGAGTGAGAAAGAAAGAGAGAGAGAGAAATGGAGAGAGAGAGAGGAAGAAAGAGAGACAGAAAGAAAGAGAAAAAGAGAGAGAGAGAGAGAAAGAAAGATAGAAAGAGCGAGAGAAATGGAGAGAGAGAGAGGAAGAAAGAGAGAAAGAGAGAAAGAGGCAGGTAAGTTTTTTTAAAATTTATTTTCAATACATTGTGAAAACTCAACTGTCAGTTGATCTTAATGTTATGAAATGAAAAGTATGTCATTTGCAATTAACTTGGCATAAAATAATTTATTTGCATTTAATTGTAATGGTTCAAAGAATGTTCGGAAAAATGTTCGGCCCTCCACCATGTTCACTTCATCCAATCTGGCCCTCTTTGAAAAAAGTTTGGACACCACTGCTCTAGAAAGAGTGCAGAGAAGAGCAAGAAAGAGGATGAGAGGACTGGAGGATAAAACATATGAAGAACTGTTGCAGGAGCTGGGGATGTCTAGTTTAATGAAAAGAAGGACCAGGGGAGACATGATCCCAGTCTTCCAATATCTCAGGGGCTGCCCCAAAGAAGAGGGAGTCAAGCTATTCTCCAAGGCACCTGAGGGTAGAACAAGAAGCAATGGGTGGAAACTAATCAAGGAGAGAAGCAATTTAGAACTGAGGAGAAACGTCCTGATAGTGAGAACAATGAATCAGTGGAACTCCTTGCTTCCAGAAGTTGTGAATGCTCCAACACTGCAAGTCTTTACGAAGATGTTGGATAGTCTGAAATGGTATAGGGCAGTGATGGCGAACCTTTTGGAGACCGAGTGCCCCAACTGCAACCCAAAACCCACTTATTTATCGCAAAGTGCCAACACGGCAATTTAACCTGAATAATGAGGTTTTTACTACCTAAAATAATGATAAACAAGGCAGAGCCCAGCTAATTGTTCTAAGAAAAAGATGATGAATGCACTTTTCTGCTTTTGAAATATTATTTCAATATTAATCTTTAAAGCGCTCCATGGCACGGGACCTAGCTATCTGCAGGATCGGATTCTGCCCCATACATCCCTGCGGCTGATCCGCTCCCACAGAGAGGGAATTCTCCGGGTGCCGTCCACTAGGCTATGCCAGCGGGCGACGCCCAGGGGAAGGGCCTTCTCTGTGGCGGGCCCAGCCCTCTGGAACGACCTTCCCCCCCGAAATTAGAACAACTACGGACCTCCGCTCCTTCCGTCAAAAATTGAAAACATACCTTTTCTGCTTGGCCTAGGTTAGTCTTCTGTTTTTAACTGGGTTTTTTTAGGGGGGTGTAGTTTAGTTTTAGTATAGTGGGTTTTAGTGCAGGGATAATTTGTTTAATTCTTATTTTAACTATTTATGTATTTTATATTTGCTTTTTTAACTTCCCTGTGCACCGCTCCGAGTCCCTTTGGGGAGAGGAGGCGGTCTATAAATAAAATTATTATTATTATTATTATTTATTTTATTTTATTTTATTGAATTTATATCCCGCCCTTCTCCAAACGGACCCAGGGCGGCGCACAGGAATATTAAAAAACATACAAACATATAAAACTTTTTTTAAAAAACTTATTCGACTAAAAAACCTGTGCTAAAACCGAATTAAAATCCCCATTTTAAAACTATCTATGAGTCAGAATTGGAGGCTACGCTAGGCCGGCTAGTTGGAATAGGTGTGTCTTCAGACACTTGCGGAAGAGGCGGAGGTCGGAGATGGTACGGAGTTCAGGGGGCAAGTCGTTCCAAAGGGCTGGTCCCGCCACAGAGAAGGCTCTCCCCCTGGGTGTCGCCAGTCGGCATTGTCCGGCCGACGGCACCCTGAGGAGGCCCTCTCTGTGGGAGCGTATCGGTCTGAGGGATGTATGGGGCAGGAGGCGGTCTCGCATATAACTAGGCCCCGAGCCATGGAGCGCTTTAAAGATGGTCGTTAGAACCTTGAAGCGCACCCGAAAGACCACAGGAAGCCAGTGCAGCTCGCGCAGGATTGGTGTTATATGGGAGTGTCTAGGCGCTCCCTTAATCACCCGCGCGGCTGCGTTCTGGACTAGCTGTAGCTTTCGGGTGCACCTCAACGGAAGCCCCATGTAGAGAGCATTACAGTAGTCGAGTCGAGACGTGACGAGTGCTTGAGTGACTGTGCGTAAGGCACCCCGGTCCAGTAAGGGGCGCAATTGGTGCATCAGGCGTACCTGATGAAACGCCCCCCTGGTCACGGCTGCCACATGGTCGTCCATAGACAGCTGGGAGTCCAGGAGGACACCCAAATTGCGCGCCCTCTCCACCGGGGCCAGTGTTTCGCCCCCAATGGCCAGAGTTGGAATAATCTGGCTGAATCGGGGCGCCGGAAGCCACAGCCACTCAGTCTTGGACGGGTTGAGCCTGAGTTTGTTGCTACCCATCCAGATCCGTACGGCCTCCAAACACCGGGACATAACCTCGACGGCATCGTTGGGGTGGTCTGGGGTGGATATGTACAACTGAGTATCATCAGCGTACAGATGATATCCCACCCCAGCGGCTTCATATATGTGTTGAACAGTAGGGGCGAGAGGACCGACCCTTGCGGTACCCCACATATGAGGGGCCTCGAGGCCGACCTCTGCCCCCCTGCCAACACACATTGCGACCGACCAGAGAGGTAGGACGAGAACCACCGCAAAACGGTGCCTCCCAGCCCCAACCCCCCCAGTCGGCGCAATAGGATACTATGGTCGATGGTATCAAAAGCTGCTGAGAGGTCTAATAGGACTAGGATAGAGGAAAATCCTCTATCCCGCGCCCTCCAGAGATCATCAACCAACGCGACCAATGCCGTCTCGGTGCTGTGCCCGGGTCGGAAGCCGGACTGGCGCGGGTCTAGATAATCAACTTCCTCCAAGTGTCGCGAAAACTGTTGAGCCACCACACTCTCAACAACCTTCACTAAAAAGTGGAGGTTGGAGACGGGACGATAGTTCTCTAATAATGCTGGATCCAGGGACGGCTTCTTGAGGAGGGGCCTTACTACCGCCTCTTTCAAGACGGCGGGCAAGGACCCCTCACTCAGAGATGCGTTGACAATGCCCTGGAGCCAGCCTCGTGTCGTCTCCCAGGATGCCAGTACAAGCCAGGAGGGACACGGGTCCAATAAACATGTGGTAGCCCTAAGTCTCTTTGACAACTTGTCCATATCCTCGGTAGCAACAAAATCAAATTCCTCCCATGATGGTGTCACAAGAACAGCCTCGGCACGCTCGACTGGGCCACTGTCGATGGAAGGTAACTCGCTCCGAATCCGAGTGATTTTCTCCTGCAGATAAATCCCGAATTCCTCTATTATTATTATTATTATTATTATTATTATTATTATTATTATTATTATTATTATTATTATTATTATTATTATTATTATTATTATTATTATTATTATTATTATTATTAAATATTCGTTCCCTCCCTCTCTCTTCTTCCCTCTCTTTTGCTCCCTCTCTCCCTCCCCCCTCTCTCTTTCCCTCCCTGTCTCACTCTCTCTTCCTCTCTCTCCCCCCTCTCTCTTTCTCTCCTCCCTCTCTCTCTTCCCCCTCTCTCTTTCCCTCCCTCTCTCTCTTTCTCTTTCCCTTCCTCTTTCTCCCCCTCTGTCTTTTGCTCCCTTCCCCTCTCTCTCTTTCTCCCCCCCTCTCTTGTCCCCCTCTCTCTCCCTCTCTCTCTCTCTCCCCTTCTCTTGTCCCCCCCCCTCTCTCTCTCTCCCCCCCCCCCTGTGGGTGAAACACAATGGACCTTGGCTGGGGTGATGGCACATGCCCCCACAGAGAGAGCTCTGAGTGCCATAGGTTCGCCATCCCGGCTTTAGGGTTTCCTGCTTAGGCAGGGGGTTGGACTAGAAGACCTCCAAGGTCCCTTCCAACTCTGCTATTGTATTGCATTAATTCTCACACTTGCGAGCGTGGTAGTATCCTGCTGCCAAGCTTTTTTTTTTTTAAAAAAAACCTTTAGGTTGTGTTTCCTGCGTGGATTACTTGCCCAGAACCTAGCACTAGGAGTTGCTGGGAAAAATGGTCGCCCTGCTGTCCGTTATTATCTCGCTCCGAGCCTTTTTTTAATCTCCTGCTTTTTATCTCTGTTTGCTGCAGATCACAATAAAGCTAAAAATCCCTTTAATTGATTCAGAGGGCTCACCGTCTCTGGATCAGTGGTGGGTTTCAAATTTTTTAGAACCTACTCTGTAGGTGTGGCCTATTTTATGGGCGTGGCTTGGCAGTCATGTGACAGGGTGGGAGTGGCCACCTTTTAAAATGTGGTGAAACTCATTTAACAACGCTCTTGCTTAGCAACCAAAATTTGGGACTCAATTGTGATGATAAATTCTTTCTTTCTTTCTTTCTTTCTTTCTTTCTTTCTTTCTTTCTTTCTTTCTTTCTTTCTTTCTTTCTTTCCTTTCTTTCTTCCTTCCTTTCCTTTCCTTCCCATTGGGTCACTGGCAGTGGCGGGCCAGATTTACTTCCAGGTACGCCGGTGGAACCCCCTCTCACCGGTTCTCTAAATTTCACCAACCGGCTCTCGCGAGTAGGTGCGAGCCTGCAGTAACCCACCACTGCTCTGGATCTACAAGAACGGGTTGCCTGGGCACCCAATCCCTGCCCCCGACACTTGGCAAAGCAGGATGTTTGTGTATACAATTTCACAAGTCAAAGCACCCATATGCTCACACCCCACCATCAAGACGGCACCATCATTTCCCTTGCAGGATTTTATTCCAACCAGTCTTCAATGCAGCTGCTGTGTTTTCCCCCCAAAATTAAGGTCTTAGATTAATTTTTGCTCCAAAAGATGCATTAGGGCTTATTTTCTGGTTACCGTACTTTTCAGAATATAAGACGCACCATGGTTTTGAAGAGGCAAATTTAAAAAAAAGTTTTTGCACTCCGCAAACCTCCTCCAAAATGGCCTGTTTTTTGCAAAAATAGGCCTGTTTTTCCCCCCTTCCCAAAAAGAGTATGAATAGCCTTTAGGAGGCTTGTAGAGTGCTCCTGGGGGCTGGGGGGGCCTCCAAAAACAAGCAAAGAACGAGCACATTTATTTTCAAAAAATGCATGAATAGCCTTTAGGAGGCTTGTAGAGTGCTCATGGGGGCTCGTGGGGGCAGAATTGAGCAAAAACCGCCCCATTTTTCGCTCATTTCTGCCCTCTCCAGCCCCCAGGAGCACTCTGGAAGCTTCCTAAAGGCTATGCACGGCCATTTTTGCAAAGGGGGCGGGGTTTCGATAAGCAAAAAATGCTGTATTCAGTGTATAAGACGCAGCCAGATTTTCAGCCTCTTTTTTGAGGGGGAAAAAGGTGTGTCTTATACTCCGAAAAATACGGTAGGTCTTATTTTTGGGGAAATACAGTACTGGATGCCTCCATCTGGCTGATGGGTAACTGGGGCTTATTTTTTGGGGGTAGGGCTCATATTACAGGCATCCTGAAAACTCATGCTAGGGCTTATTTTCCGGTTGGGTTTTATGTTCGGGGAAATACAGTAGTCCTCAACTTACGACCACTCGCTTAGTGACAGTTTGAAGGCATTCAAAAAATGAGTTATGGCCGTTTTTCACACTTTTGGCCACTGCAGCATTCCCAGGGTCATATGATCAAACTTGCCTCTTTATAAATCTATGGTGAGGCCCCATCTGGAGCATTGTGTACAGTTCTGGTCCCCAGACCTTCAGAAGGATATGATGGAAATGGAAAAGGGGCAGAGGAGGGCAACCAGAAGGATTAGGGGGCTGGAACCCCTTCCTTACCATTGGAGGCTGCAACGGCTGGGCCTCTTCACTCTAGAACGACGGCGCCTGAGAGGTGACCTGATGGAAGTCTATAAAATCATGCACGGTGTGGACAAAGTAGAAAAGGAAAAACTGTTTTCCCCTATCGCACAACACTAGAACTGGGGGGCACTCCATGAAACCTTTGGAAGCTAGACCTCAAACAAATAAGAGGAAGGACTTTTTCACCCAGAGGATCACTGATCTATGGAACTTCCTGCCAGAAGAAGTGGTGACAGCTGTCAGCCTCGACACCTTTAAGAAAGGATGAGAGGAGTTCATGGAGAACAAGGGTATCCATGGCTATCATGATGGATGCCTAAAGACACCCTCCGGGTTGGAGAGATAGGCAGGATGTCTCTCAATGCCATTTGCAGGGAATCCTAAGCAGGTGAAGACATCTGCTTGGGAAGACCCTGAAGCAAATGGGGAGCCACTGTGGGAGACAGAAGGCTGGACTGGATGGGCTGCGGCCTGTTCCAGCAAGGCTGTTCTTCGGTTCTTATGTTCTTAACAACGCTATTATTATTATTATTATTAATTTGATTTGTATACCACCCTCTCTCCCGTAGGGACTCAGGGCGGTGCACAGGAATAATAAAGGATAAAATACACCTTCCTTACCATCTGAGGCTGCAACAGCTGGGCCTCTTCCCTCTAGAACGACGGCGCCTGAGAGGTGACCTGATTGAAGTCTATAAAATCATGCACGGTGTGGACAAAGTAGAAAAGGAAAAACTGTTTTCCCTATCATACAACACTAGAACTAGGGGGCCCTCCATGAAACTTTTGATAGCTAGACCTCAAACAAATAAGAGGAAGGACTTTTTCACCCAGAGGATCCCTGGTCTATGGAACTCCCTGCCAGAAGAAGGGGTGACAGCTGTCAGCCTCGACACCTTTAAGAAAGGATGAGAGGAGTTCATGGAGAACAAGGGTATCCATGGCTATCATGATGGATGCCTAAGGACACCCTCTGGGTTGGAGAGATAGGCAGGATATCTCTCAATGCCATTTGCAGGGAATCCTAAGCAGGTGAAGACATCTGCTTGGGAAGACCCTGAAGCAAATGGGGAGCCACTGTGGGAGACAGAATGCTGGACCAGATGGGCTGTGGCCTCTTCCGGCAAGGCTGTTCTTAGGTTCTTATGAGTTGGTGACTGCCGATGTAACATATGCAGTGGCTTGATTTAGAACGCACATAAAATAGGTCAAAACCACCCAGCAACAGAAATTGGGGGTTCAATTGTGGTCGTAAGTCAAGGACTACCTATAATAACCCACTTTTCTCCCCACCAAACCTAGTATGTTTTTCTCCCATCCCTAGCCAGGGAGAAAAAAGGTATACCGTATTTTTAGGAGTATAAGATGCACCAGAGTATAAGACGCGCCAAGATTTTGAAGAGGCAAATTTTTAAAAAAGTTTTTGCACTCTGCAGACCTCTCAAAAACGGCCCATTTTTCGTGAAAGGGGGCCCTTTCTCCCCCCCCCCAAAAAAAGGGCATGAATAGTCTTTAGGAGGTTTGTAGAATGCTCGGAGGGGGGACAACAAAAAACAGCAGATTTTTTGCAAAAACGGGCCCATTTTTTGTCAAAAAAAGGTTTTTGCATTCTGCAAACCTCCCCAAAACGGCCAGTTTTTTGCAAAAACGGGCCTGTTCCCACCCCCCCCAAAAACAGCATGAATAGCCTTTCGGAGGCTTGTAGAGTGCTCCTGGGGGCTGGGGGGGGGGCTCCAAAAATGAGCAAAAATCAAGCACATTTATTTTCAAAAAAGGGCATGCATAGCCTTTAGGAGGCTTATACAGTGCTCCTGGGGGACAAGGGTGGGCAAAATTGAGCAAAAAACGCCCCCTTTTTGCTCATTTCTGCCCTCCCCAGCCCCCAGGTGCACTCTAAAAGCCTTCTTTTATTTATTTATTATTTATTTTATTCAAATTTATACCCCGCACCTTCTCCAAAAAGGACCCAGGGCAGCGCACAGGAAATTTAAAACAATACAAATATAACAAAATACAAATTTTAAAAAGCTATTAAACCCATGCCCTGTGCTAAAATAGTATAAAATCCCCCGAATTAAAATCTATCTAAAAACAGTCAAGAATGGGAGGTTATGCTAGGCCAGCTTGTTGGAAAAGGTGCATTTTAAGACGCTGGCGGAAGAGGCGGAGGTCTGAGATGTTGCGTAATTCGGGGGGCAAGTCGTTCCAGAGGGTAGGGCCCGCCACAGAGAAGCCCCTTCCCCTGGGTGTCGCCAACCGGCATTGCCCGGCCGACGGGAGCCTGAGAAGGCCCTCTCTGTGGGAGCAGATTGGTTGAAGGGATGTATGGGGCAGAAGACGGTCTCGCATATAACTAGGCCCCGAGCCATGGAGCGCTTTGAAGATGGTCGTCAACACCTTGAAGCGCACCCGAAAGGCCACAGGTAGCCAGTGCAGCTCGTGCAGGAGAGGTGTTATATGGGAATGCCTAGAGGCTCCCATGATCACCCGCGTGGCTGCATTCTGGACTAACTGTAACCTTCGAGTGCACCCATGTAGAGAGCGTTACAGTAGTCAAGCCGGGACATCACGAGTGCTTGAGTGACTGTGCGGAGGGCAACCCGGTCCAGTAAGGGGCGCAATTGGCGCATCAAGCATACCTGATAAAACGCCCCCTGGCCACGGCCGTCACATGGTCCTCCATGGACAGCCGTGAGTCCAGGAGGACACCCAAATTGCGCGCCCTCTCCACAGGGGCCAATATTTCGCCCCCAATGGCCAGTGTTGGACTTACCTGGCTGAACCGGGGTGCCGGAAACCACAGCCACTCAGTCTTGGACGGGTTGAGCTTGAGTTTGTTATTACCCATCCAAACCCGTACGGCCTCCAAACACCCGGACAGCACCTCGGCGGCATCGTTGGGGTAGTTTGGGGTGGATATGTACAACTGAGTGTCATCAGCGTACAGGTGGTATCCCACCCCAAAACCGCGGATGATCTCGCCCAGCGGCTTCATATAGGTGTTGAACAGGAGAGGCGAGAGGACCGACCCCTGAGGAACCCCACATAAGAGAGGCCTCGAGGCCGAACTCTGCCCCCCTGCCAACACACATTGCGACCGACCAGAGAGGTAGGACGAGAACCACCGCAAAACGGTGCCTCCCAGCCCCAACCCCCCCAGTCGGCGCAATAGGATACCATGGTCGATGGTATCAAAAGCCGCTGAGAGGTCTAATAGGACTAGGATAGAGGAACATCCCCTATTCCGCGCCCTCCAGAGATCATCCACCAACGCGACCAATGCCGTCTCAGTGCTGTGACCGGGTCGGAATAATCAATTTCCTCCAGGTGTCACGGAAACTGTTGAGCCACCACACTCTCTACAAACTTCGCTAAAAAGTGAAGGTTGGAGACCGGACGGTAATTTTCCAACAATGCTGGGTCCAGGGAAGGCTTCTTGAGGAGGGGCCTCACCACCGCCTCTTTCAAGACGGAAGGCAAGGACCCCTCACTCAAAGAAGCGTTCACGATATCCTGGAGCCAGCCTCGTGTCACCTCCCAGGATGCCAGTACAAGCCAGGAGGGACACGGGTCCAATAAACATGTGGTGGGTACGCACGGCCATTTCGGTGAAGTGGGGGGGGGAGGTTTTGAGAGGCAAAAAATGCTGTATTCAGTGTATAAGTGTATATAAGAATCAGTGTATTTAAAAATGCTGTATTCAGTACATACATTACAGTGTATGTAATGTAACGGAACCCAGATTTTCAGCCTCTGTTTTGTGGGGAAAAGGTGCGTCTTATACACTGAAAAATACGGTGATTTTTCTTTGGCCTACTTACCAGGAACACTTCGGACGGTATCGCTATCCCCATCTTCATGGTCACTCTGGTAGCCCTCCGGGGCACTGTAGCGCTCGCTGCCCAGGCTGCTTTGGCTTTCCGATTTGTTGCTTCCTAGAGTCCGACCGGTACTCCCACTCGGCGACCGGGCAGCCTCGCCACTGGAAACTGGAGGAAGCAGAAATGAATTTTAAACATTTTAAACGTGATCTCGAGGATGAAAACCAGCCTTATTGTTGGACAGGAAGCCAGGGGGGGGGGGGGGGAATCCCGGCGAATAAAAATATAAATCGAATAGCACTAGCGCTTAGACTTATAGACCGCTTCACAGTGCCTTTACAGACCTCTCTAAGCGGTTTACAGAGTCAGCCTCTTGCCCCCAATAATCTGGGTCCTCATTTGACCCACCTCGGAAGGACGGAAGGCTGAGTCGACCTTGAGCGGGTCAGGATCGAACTTCCTGGCTGTGGGCAGAGTTAGGCTGCAGCATTACATTACAACCACTGTGCCACCATGGATTCCTTCCTTCCTTCCTTCCTTCCTTCCTTCCTTCCTTCCTTCCTTCCTTCCTTCCTTCCTTCCTTCCTTCCTTCCTTCTTTCCTTAGCAATAGCACTTAAGACTTATATACCGCTTCACAGTGCTTTACAGCTCTCTCTAAGTCAGGGGTCTCAAACTCGCGGCCCGCAGGCCAATTGCGGCCCGCAGTACGGTATCTTGTGGCCGTGATATGAAAGTATAATATTAGTGCGGCCTGCAGGGGAAGTGAATTCCTTATGCGGCCCAGCCTCACCCAGACTCTGCCTCCAGCGGCCCCCAGGTAAATTGAGTTTGAGACCCCTGCTCTAAGTGGTTTAAAGTCAGCCTCCTGCCCCCAACAATCTTGATGTCAAGTTCCCAGGAGAAAACCCAACAAATGTACAAGCCTCGAGACATGGTTCAAAAAAATCCAATCATTTATTAGGATTAACATCCTGGCATTTCGTTGCAGCCATCTTTTTTGCTTTCTTTCTCTGCTTCTGAACTTTGCCCGCATTACTGTCCTCCCCTCAGCCTTCGTCATAAATCACAGCCAATGGGAGATAGTAGTTTAGACATGCGCATTCACAGGCCAGTTTGAGATTCCTTTTTGACCACAGGTATGTTTGGAATGCTCCTCTCTATGGCAGTTTGATAGTAGTCATAGAGATGGTTCACAAACTGACACTGGGTCCTCATTTAACCGACCTCGGAAAGATGGACAGATGAGTCAAGCTTGAGACGGTCAGGATCGAACTCCTGGCAGTGGGCAGAATTATCCTGCAATACTGTATTCTGACCACTGTGCTACCATCCATGATGAATGAATGAATCAATCAATCAATCAATCAATGAACAAAGAAACCAAAATCCATCTCCACTGTCAAAGCAAAAAAAAACACCAGAAATTTTGGGCTTAATTGGGGTGTTAATTAAAGAAAATGTATATTTGATTATCCGTGTAATAACAGCAATCAGGATTATATTTGCACAACACCGGAAAAGTGAAGAGATTCCTATGGATGAGAACGTGATCAGGAAAATATTAGAATAATACAATACAATACAATAGCAGAATGTGCAGAGATGAATAGATTAACAATTGCAATAAAAATGGAGGAGCAAACTGAATATGATAGCCTATGGGAACTAGTCTACCAATGGTTAGAGAACAAATATGAAAGTTAGAAATGAAAGTTAGTGAAATATGTATTCATAGAATTAAATAATTTAAGAAGAGGATTGTTATAGTATCAGATAACAATTTATGTTAAATAATGAGTATGGTTGTAAATTTTAATTGTTATTGCACAAGATTTTTGTACCCAGACACACTGTTTAATGGAAGATAGATTGCTTATATTAAAATAAAATAATATATATACACACATACATACATATATACGGTCAAGTACCCTAACGATGCCTGCTTCATAATAAATGACCCAATATTAGAATCCAAAAAGCAGTGATTTAGTAACAGCTTCATTAGGCATTCCTCATTAGGCGTTTCTTATCTGCAGCCATCTTTTTTGCTTTCTTTATCTGCTTCTGAACTTACTGAACTTCTGAAATTACTGTCCTCCCCTCAGCCTTCGTCATAAATCACAGCCAATGAGAGATGGTAGTTTAGACACGCGCATTCACAGGCCAGTTTGAGAGTCCTTTTTGACCACAGGTATGTTTGGAATTCCCCTCTCTCTATGGCCGTTTGATGGTATTCATAGAGATGCTTCACAAACTGACACATACATACATACATATGTTTGAAGTTGTAAGTCAAGGACTACATATAATAGCTTTTCATCGTCTTCTGTAAACTCGCCCAATGGATTAATTCAAGAAGTGTGAGGTGTCACAATTACACATATTTGCACATTTTCTAACAGTGGGTTTGCTCACCGGAATCTGCTGGGTGCTTCCTGATCTGGAAACCCTTTGATCCCGCAGACAAGGACCGATCGTCAAAACTGGAGGAGCTGATCTCAGAATCGGAGTCGCTGTCGCTGGAGACAACTGAGGGAAAACAAACAAAATGGTGGGAAGGTAAGGCTGTCATTTGTCTCACTTAACAATTGCACCTCCTGAGGACAAAATTGTGGACTTACGTTAGTGTTAATAATAGTAGTGTCAACTTGTAAAGCATTTCCATGTCTGTTATCAAGTTGACATTGGAGGGTGGGGGGTGGAATTCCACGCATAACTTCAGCTAGAGTCGGATCTTACATTACTACAGCAGGCTTGTGAGGCCTGAAATTTTACAACCTGCTGCAGCACCTCGCTGGTGAATGTGATTTCTGACACAGACTGAGGGGAGGGGAGAAATAGGGGTAAAGTTCAGCCATAATTTAACTGAGGTTAGATCTGACTCCCCCTGGGTATTGCCAAGATGTTGTTCCTAATAAATGACTGGATTTCTTTTCAAACTTGGCTCGAGGCTCATGAGTTAATTAGGGCATCTTTCGGAAACCTGACAAGTAGTTAATAGTACAGCTAGTCCTCCATTTAGAACCACCATTTCCGTTGCAAAGCGAGACAGTTGTTAAGTGAGTTTTGCCCCATTTTACAACCTTGCTTGGTTAAGTAGAATCTCAGTTGCTAAGTGAATCCGGATTCCTCATTGATCTTGTTTGTCAGAAGGTCGCAAAAAGGGGATCGCGTGCCCCCAGGATACGGAAACTGTCATAAATATGAGTCAGCTGCCAAGTATTTGAATTTTGATCTCGTGACCAAAGGGATGCTGCAACGGTCATGTGACAAAGTCACTTTTTTCAGTGTTGTTGTAACTTCAAATGGTCACTAAATGAACTTTTGTAAGTCAAGGACTACCTGTATTAGAACTACAGGGACATGACTTGAAATTTGGATAGCACAGCTATTTATTTTATATATCTAAAAGTGTGTGTGTGTGTGTGTGTGTGTGTGTGTGTGTGTGTGTGTGTGAACATAACTCTGGAACACCTTGAGCAATTTCAACCAAACTTCAACACAGATGACTTACTCTCTGGAAACAAATACTGTTTCCAAAGTATTTTTGTATACAAAGTATACAAAGACACCCCTAAAACCCCTCGGTGTGTGTGTTCTGTTAAGATTCAGCCTGTTGTGCCTTAAAATGACTTCTACTGTACAGTGCAGTGCAGTTGCTATGGTAACAGCTTCACAGTCCTCCACAAGGGGGCGCCCTCTGGTAAGGGGGAAAATCCAACATCTGAAATTATCTTTGGTCTGGATATTTTTCCCCCTATAAATAAATACCCGGGCAACTCTAGGTTATCAACTAGTGATATAATAAAGTTAAGAAATAAATATATAATATATATATTAAAGATTAGATTTTTAAGGGCTGATGATCTCTGGGTCGAGCCAAGCTGATGGTCTCTGGGTCGAGCCGAAAGGCAGAGAAGGATGAGTCTGTCTCCTCCCTTAAAGGGGCCCATAACAGGAGTTGTGAAAATATTATCTCATATATATAGATCTATTTCAGGCTTTTTAGCCTTCTTCGGTAGATGAAATATGGCCAGCTGAAGAAGGCTAAAAAGCCTGAAATAGATCTATCCTGGTCTCTTAATTATTAAATCAGCCCTTACAAATCTAACACATACCTAAAAAACAGCAGCAATGTTAATGGGTCTCTGTCTGGATGATCTCTAGGTTGAGTCGAAGGGCAGAGAAGGATGACAGTTTGTCTCCTCCCTTAAACGGGCCTAAAAACAGGAGCTGTAAAAATATTCTCTCATCAATAAGAGTCCTGTAAAAGGCTGATGTAATCAGGGAAAGCCGGTTAGCTCAAGGCATAGGAAGGCTTGCCTGAAATGCTGGAAAGTGCCGGTTCAAATCCCAGTAGATGAAGTATGGCCAGCTGAAGAAGGCTAAAAAGCCTGAAATAGATCTATCCTGGTCTCTTAATTATTAAATCAGCCCTTAAAAATCTAACACATACCTAAAAAACAGCAGCAATCTTAATGGGTCTCTGTCTGGATGATCTCTAGGTTGAGTCGAAGGGCAGAGAAGGATGACAGTTTGTCTCCTCCCTTAAACAGGCCTAAAAACAGGAGCTGTAAAAATATTCTCTCATATATATATATATATATATATATATATTGCAATGTTTCTTTTTTTTATATTGAAAAAGTTTTATTGGTTTTACATTTTTTCTATAGGGTAGGGTAAGGGATACAAAGAAATTTTGAGAGCATTCACGTCAGAGTCGTCGGCCCTTCCGAGACCTCAAAATACACAGTAATAAAATAACAAAAAAAAAAACATTTTTCATAACACTACAAGGTAAAAGCAAGTACATATACCTAAATTCTCAATTCCATGCTGTCAGACATTTACAAAAAATCCAGATACAAATATTATGCAAAATTGTTCAGAAAAATCAAGGCAAAGTTATTTTTTCGATCTAAGTCTCTTGGCTATTGTATCTTCTTTTTCTCCTCCCTGGCCCCCAGCGGGCGGGGCCACGGCCCCCTCCGTCCCCCCTGGATCTTCCCCCAGGGCAGAGTAATGTTTTTTAAGAAAGGCTTCCGCCTCAACAACTGTTTTAATCCTCACTCTTCCTCCTTCCCAGAACACCAGCATCCCTTCGGGTGTCACCCACTTGAACCAAATCCCATGATCAAATAAAATTTTTGACAAGAAGGAAAATTCCCTCCTTGCTTCTCGAATCTTTCTAGGGATCTGCTTCAAGATAGCAACCTCTTTTTGTTGGTAGATTAATGGACTACCTCTCTGCACTTTCAGGATTTCCTCTCTGGTTGACCTTCTAACAAATTTCACATGTATCTCTCTAGGCACTTCATTTATCCTGGCATATGCTGAGTTAATTCTGTAGGCTAGGTCAATGTCCCCCCTGATCTCATCTTTAGGTTTTTGTAAATAGTCTGCTAAAATTGTGCTCATAAGATCAGGGAGGCATTCACCAGATTCCTCAAGAACGTTCTGAAATCTCAAAAAATATGTCATTCTTTCCATATCAATCCTAGACACATGCCCATTTGTTTCCCCAACCTCTTTAGTAACATTTTTAATCTCTCCCTTAACCCCCACCAACCCCCCTTCCAATTCTTCAGTCTTCTGTGTGTTTTCCAGCACTTGCTTCCGTGTGTCCAATAGCTCCTTCTTGAAATTGATGTTTTCTGCCCTCTGGGCCTGAATTTCTTTTACCAAAGTTTGTATAACAGTTTCAAGAGAAGCCATCCGTTGTTCTAAACTTGCCAGTGCTGTTTCTTGCGCCATGATTAACTGTTAAAGTCAATGCCACTTTTCAGGGTGGGGTTGGTGAGACTAACCGGGAGCCAAAAGTTCTGATCAAGGTTGAAACGTTGTAAAATTCAGGAACCAAGAGAGAGACAATTTTCCAACTCAATAGTTATAATAGCGAAGGTACTCCAGAAAGGAAATCACAAATCCAGCAGGAGAAAAATTCTTCATCAATATCCAGAGAGAGTCCCAATTGTAAAGAGACGCTGGGAATTTTCCATAGTTGAAATAATCAGGCAGGGACAAAGAAAAGCCACCTTCCACCGCTCATCTCAGAGCCCAGAGGAGAGAGTAGAAAAATAATTTTTTTTTATCCAGCCAGACCTAGAAACAATGTTGCAAGTAGCCACATACCACTTTCCCTTGTTAGAGACAGTCCGGATTTAAGATTTCCGCTTTCTCTTCCAGAGAAGCCATTTTAAAGTGCCACTTAAGTCCGAGGGTTTTTTTTTGAAAACAAACACCCCCCTCCCAGTCCGTTCAGCCTGGCTGGCAGCAAGGAAAAAAAGTCTTTTTTAAACTCACTCTCCCTCGCAGCTGAAGCCTCGGCAGACCTTCCGATCTCTCCGCTCAGCCCTCTGCATTGAAGTGAATGGCGCCGACAGCCGTTGGCGAAGGGAGAACCCCCCGCAGCATGTTCCTCCTCACCTAGGTCGCGGAGGGGAGCGCTCTCCCCACCGCCGTGAGGAAGAACGTCCCCTTCGAGCCGACCCTACGGGAGACCTCCGGTAACCGGAGTGCCTCGCCCCCGTGGGGGGGCAGAAAAGGCAACAAAGCGGCGAGCGAGCGCTAGGCTCGCCCGTCGCCGCTGGAGCCGGAACCGGAAGTCCTATATTGCAATGTTTCAATGGGATCACCCCCATCATCATCAGGCCAGGGCCTTTGCTTTTTTGCGAATGAGCTGTGATCGAAGTGGCAGTTTTTCTGTAAGTGGAGGTGGGAAGGGTTGGAATGTTGGCTCTACCAATATATATATGTTATAGATTTTTAAGGCCTCTAACACATATCTAAACAATTTCACACAGGAGTAATCTCATTGGCTCTCTGTCTAGATGATCTCTGGGTTGAGTCGAAAGGCAGAGAAAGATGACAGTTTGTCTCCTCCCTTAAAGGGGCCCCATAACAGGAGCTGTGAAAATATTCTCATATATATATATGCTGGCATAGTTGGCTTCGGGGATTTTCCCGTGTATAAGGCATAGAAAAGTTGTTGCAACGTTTCGACAAGATCTCACTTGTCATCATCAGGCAGGCTTGTGTCTGTGAGTGTGACTGCGGAGGCATCGCCCCTCTTTAAATCTTGGTGGGGGGGTGGAGTGCTGACTATTGTTGTGAGTGGGTTGATTGGCTGTGCAGTTGCATCGTGACTGGTAGATTGATGCTGATTGGTCTCATTTGTATGTTTCTCCTTGTTTTGAATTTCAACGGCTTGGCTGGAGGGTGGGGCTTTAAAAAATCATCTTAATACCTCATCTCTCTATCAACATTTCAAAACTACAGGACATGACATTGACTTTCAAGGAACTAAAATGATCTCCAAGGCGGAACAGCTCAACAGGAGAATAATCAGAGAAGCCATTGAAATAGAGAAACAATCTAGCAGCATGAACAGACGTGATGATACCTCCCGCCTACCACATATCTGGATGCCAGCATTGACCAGCAGACGAGCCCCACCCTCCAGCCAAGCCGTTGAAATTCAAAACAAGGAGAAACATACAAATGAGACCAAGTGTTGCATCCCGACGAACATTCAAAGCCCGGCAACAGCCGCCACGTCCGGCTGCCTACCAGCTCCCCATAAAAGGAGCGGTAGAGCAGAAGGCGTGCACTTTTGAAATAGTCACTATGCTTTGCCTTGCTTTGTTCCGAATAAAAAGAGCTGTTAATCTTACCGGTCTGGACTCTCTATCTGTGCCGAGAACCTAACACTGGCGACGAAGGACTGGGGCCGGTACTGATTACACGGAACAAGCTCTCTCGCTGCAACCGAAGAAATCCTGCACCGGGCTACCTCCGCCCTCGCTACTTCTTCAGCGAGCCCACAAGACTGCCGCCACGCACGATGGCCACCCTGCCGCCCTTCGCCCCCTACGAGGCGTCGCAAGAGTCGTGGGAAGCCTTCCTAGCCCGATTCGAATGCTTCCTCCTCGCGGGCGACCACGGAGAACTCACCCCGGAGCGTCGAATGGGGCTCTTCCTGGGCTGCGGGGGCCGCACAGTTTTCGCGGTTGCACGGAATATCGCCGCGCCCGCAGCGGTCCACACCTTGGCATGGGACACGCTGCAGGCTCGCCTGAAGGCCCACTTCGCGCCTGCACCCTCGCGGATCTCTCGACGGTTCGCATTTCGGCAATGCCGCCAGCTCCCCACACAGTCAGCGGCGGATTTCCTGCAGGCGTTGAGAACCGCGGCCATTTTGTGTGAGTTCGCAGCCCCACACCTCGACGAATCGCTACTCGAACAATTCGTCTGCGGGCTCAAAGATGTGAAACTCAGGCGCCAGCTGATGGCCCGCTCGGACGTCACCTTGGAGCAGGCCGTGGAAGAAGCCAGGGGCGCCGAGTTGGCCGAGGCCGCCTCCCCTGACCTAGGCCACGGTTAGGGTTAGGGCCTGCCTGGTGGATGACCACGCCCCCCTCGATCCAACGGAGGACTTCAAGGCCTACGACCAGGTGGCACGCATCCAAGCCACGGGCCGGAGCCGCACCAGAGCACAACCACCCCGCCGCCCGCCCACAACGTGCATCGGGTGCGGCGGCGGCCACGCGAGGAACAACTGCCCTTTCCGGGCCACCTATTGCCGACGATGCGACCGCAAGGGCCACATCGCCCGCGTCTGCAGAGCCAACCTCCCAACCATGGCCCCCCCGCCGGATCATCCTGCGATGACAGCCGCGCCATTCCGAAACTACAATCAGCGCCGCCCGTCCTGAAGGCCGCAGCCGGAGGCCAACTGTTTCGCCGTGACGGAGCTCCAGGACTCCATTCCGCTTCCGACGGATGACCGTAGGCGTATTTCCACGTCCCTTCTTTTAAACGGCAAGCCTCTTACTATGGAGGTTGACTCGGGCTCGTCTCGATCCCTCGTTTCCTGGCCGCAGCTGGCTAGCCTTTGCCCCGCCGTTAAGCCTGCCGATTTGTCACAGCCCGGGACTCTGTTAAAGGACTACCAGGGCAACCCCATCGATGTGCTGGGCCAATTCCGCGCCCACGTCCGCTATGGTCGCTTCTCCGGGTTCCTGCCCATCCTGGTCGTTAAGCGCCCCCTGACCGCCCTCATAGGCTTAGACTGGTTCGCCGCCCTGGGTCTCTCGGTCCAGCGCGTACACCGGGTGCCAACGGCCTCGCCGGTGGACGCGGTCCTAGCGGACTTCCCCGATGTTTTCGACGGAACTTTGGGCACTTACAGGGGCTCCCCAGTTTCCCTTAACTTAGACCCCCAGGTGGCCCCGATTCGACTCAAGGCCCGCAGGCTGCCTTTCGCACTGAAGCCGAGGGTTGACGCGGAACTCGACCGCCTAGTAGCGCAGGGCGTACTGGAGCCGGTCGACCAGGCGAAATGGGAGACCCCCATCGTAGTTCCCATTAAGCCTGACAGTTCCATACGCATCTGCGCCGACTATAAGTCGACGATCAACCGCGGGCTCCAGGCGAACCCATATCCGGTTCCGGTGGTGCAACACCTGCTACACTCTTTGGGGCAGGGCTGCATTTTCGCGAAGCTGGATATGGCGCAGGCCTACCAACAGCTTCCGGTGGACGACGATGCGGCGGAGGCGCAGACCATCGTCACTCACCGAGGAGCTTTTCGCTGCCGCCGCCTCCAATTCGGCGTTTCCGTGGCCCCGGGGATCTTCCAGAGCCTCATGGAGCGGCTGCTCCATGGGCTTCCGGGGGTCGTTCCGTATTTTGACGACGTCCTGGTAGCTGCCGCCAGCATATCAGACCTCGCCAAGGTACTGCGGAAGGTCCTCACTATTTTCAGGGGCGCGGGGTTCAAATTGAAGCTCAGCAAGTGCAAGTTCGCTGAGCCGAAGGTTGAATTCCTGGGGTTCTTGGTGGACGCCCAGGGCATTCACCCCACGCCCAGGGCATCTACCAGTCGCCCAGGGCATCTACCAGTCACGATGCAACTGCACAGCCAATCAACCCACTCACAACAATAGTCAGCACTCCACCCCCCCACCAAGATTTAAAGAGGGGCAATGCCTCCGTAGTCACACTCACAGACACAAGCCTGCCTGATGATGACAAGTGAGATCTTGTCGAAACGTTGCAACAACTTTTCTATGCCTTATACACGGGAAAATCCCCGAAGCCAACTATGCCAGCATACCTACACCCGTGAAAATCTACAAAAACATATATATATATATATATATATATATATATATATATATATATATATATATATATATATATATATATATATATATATATATGTAGGTCTTTGGTTGTTCGGGTTTTCTCCCGCGTAGAATTGGAAGTATCTTCACGACGTTTCGATGAAATCTCATTCATCATCTTCAGGCTGGTGCTTCGGGCTTGGTGCTTCCAGGAGCAACCAAGCCCGAAGCACCAGCCTGAAGATGATGAATGACATTTCATCGAAACGTCGTGAAGATACTTCCAATTCTACGCGGGAGAAAACCCGAACAACCAAAGACCTACATACAAACACCCGCGAAAACCTCAGAAAACATACATACATATATATATATATATATATATATATATATATATATATATATATATATATATATATATATATATATATATATATATATATATATATATATATATATATGACAGAATATTTTACAACTCCTGTTATGAGGCCCCTTTAAGGAGACAAACTGTCATCGTCCCTGCCTATTCGGCTCATCCCAGAGACCATCTTTGGCAGAGAGCCATGAGATTACTGTTGAATTTTTTTTAGATATGTGTTAGGATTTTAAAATTGTGGAAATTGTGAAAATATTCTCATATATATATAAATATATATATATATGTTAAGTTTTTAAGGGCTGATTAACAAGGAGAAGGGCGGGGTATAAATTTAATAAAATAAATTAATTAATTAATAAATAAGAGACCAGGATGGATCCATTTCGGGCTTATTAGCCCTCTTCAGCTGGTCATACTACCTCCACTGGGGTTTGAACTGGGGTTCAAAATATCTAAAATATTCAACAGTAATCTCATGGCTCTCTGCCAAAGATGGTCTCTGGGATGAGCCGAATAGGCAGAGAAGGATGACAGTTTGTCTCCTCCCTTAAAGGGGCCTCATAACAGGAGTTGTAAAATATTCTCTCATATATATATATATGTATATATATATATATAATGTATAATATATATAATATATAATAAAGTATAAAAAAAGTTAAGTGCTTTTTGAGAAATTTGGAATAGACATAAACCCAAACCACAGAAGTCCTCTTCTCTTCAGGAGAAAAAAAATGATAATTAAACCCATTTGGTTGACGTATGCCAAGCGATTAACATTCCTTCAAAAAGAAACTGCCTGAAAAATAAGGGAAAATCTCATAAAAGGAAGGTTTTACTTGTCAATTTTCCACGCTCGCTCAATTGGTTGGAGGAGTTAAAATAGATTTTAAAAAGAATTCTGTTTTGACAGATGAAAAGAGCCGATTTTGAAAAAGACATGCGCTGTTGATGAACATCTTATTGCTAAGGTACATACAGTAAATTGTTATTGATGACGAATCAAGAAGATGAATATCTGTCCACATCTTATGCTTAAAAGGGAAGGAGGTTTTGGATATAAAGTAGAAGTAGAAGAATATGGGTTAGACAGCATCACCACCAGATGGATTCGCAACTGGCTGACCAACCGCACTCAACGTGTAGTCCTCAATGGAACTGCATCTCCATGGAAGGAAGTATGCAGTGGAGTCCCCCAAGGCTCTGTTTTAGGCCCAGGACTCTTCAACATCTTCATCAATGATTTGGACAAGGGAATAAATGGGGAACTCATCAAATTTGCAAATGACACCAAGCTGGCAGGAATAGCCAACACTCCAGAATATAGGCTTAAGATACAGAAGGATCCTGACAGACTTTGAACATTGGGCACTATCTAATAAAATGAAATTCAATGGCGAAAAGAGTCAGGTTCTACATTTAGGCAACCAAAATGAAATACACAGGTACAGTGTAGGTGGTACCTGGCTCAATAGCAGTAACTGTGAAAGGGAACTTGGAGTCCTAGGAGACAACCATTTAAATAGGAGACAGCAGTGTGCAGCAGCTGCCAAAAAAGCCAACACAGTTCTAGGCTGCATCAACAGAGGGAGAGAATCAGGATCACCTGAAGGGTTAATACCACTTTATAAGGCTTTGATAAGGCCACACTTGGAATACTGCATTCAGTTTTGGTCACCACGATGTAGAAAAGATGTGGAGACTCTAGAAAGAGTGCAGAGAAGAGCAACAAAGAGGATTAGGGGACTGGAGGATAAAACATATGAAGAACGGTTGCAGGAACTGGGGATGTCTAGTTTAATGAAAAGAAGGACCAGGGGAGACAGGATAGCAGTCTTCCGATATCTCAGGGGCTGCCCCAAAGAAGAGGGAGTCAAGCTATTCTCCAAAGCATCTGAGGGCAGGAGAAGAAGCAATGGGTGGAAACTAATCAAGAAGAGAAGCAACTTAGAACTGAGGACAAATTTCCTGACAGTTAGGACAATTAATCAGTGGAACAGAAGTTGCCTCCAGAAGTTGTGAACGCTCCAACACTGGAAGTCTTTAAGAAGATGTTGGAAAGCCATTTGTCTGAAACAGTATAGGGTTTCCTGTCTAGGCAGGGGGTTGGACTAGATGACCTCCAAGGTCCCTTCCAACACTGCTATTGTATTGTATTATGTCTATAAAGGCACAGTAGTCCTTGACTTACGATGACAATTAAGCCCAACATTTCTGTCGCGAGACAGTTGTTAAGTGAGCTTGGCTCAATTTTACAACCTTTCTTGTGCACAGTTGTTAGGTGAATCACTGCAGTTGTTAAATTAGACACACGGTTGTTAAGTGAATCTCGCTTCCCCATGTCAGAAGGGGGATCACGTGACCCAGGGACACTGCAACCGTCATAAATATGAGTCTGTTGCCAAGTGTCTGAATTTTGGTCGTAAGTGTGAAAAACGCTCCGTTTTTTTCAGTCATGTTGTAACTTTGAATGGTCACTAAATGAATTGTTGTAGTAGAAGAATATATTCCACTTGGGGAATATTCAAGCAGAATATTTCAAGCAATACAATACAATACAATACAATAGCAGAGTTGGAAGGGACCTTGGAGGTCTTCTAGTCCAACCCCCTGCTTAGGCAGGAAACCCTATACCATTTCAGACAAATGGTTCTCCAACATCTTCTTGAAGACTTGCAGTGTTGGGGCATTCACAACTTCTGGAGGCAACTTCTGTTCCACTGATTCATTCTCACTGTCAGGAAATTTCTCTCTAAGTTGCTTCTCTCCTTGATTAGTTTCCACCCATTGCTTCTTGTTCTGCACTCAGGTGCCTTGGAGAATAGCTTGACTCCCTCTTCTTTGTGTCAACCCCTGAGATATTGGAAAACTGCTATCATGTCTCCCCTGGTCCTTCTTCTCATTAAACTAGACATCCCCAGTTCCTGCAACTGTTCTTCATATGTTTTATCCTCCAGTCCCCTAATCATCATATTCTGCTTGAAAATTGGGAAAATGGGTGGACCAAGAGACAGAAAGGTACACTGAATTATAATTCGAATGAAAATGTTTATAAAATGTTGTACAGATTGTCTCCACTGACAACCATTCGTTTAGTGACTGTTCGAAGTTATAACGGAACTGAAAAATGTGACTTACGACCGTGGATTTAAGGAGAAATTTCCTGACAGTGAGAACAATAAACCAGCGGAACAGCTTGCCACCAGAAGTTGTGGATGCTCCAACACTGGAAGTTTTTAAGAAGAGACTGGAAAAATCATTTGGTACAGTCCAACTGCCTGCTTAGGCAGGAAGCCCTACACCGTTTCAGACAAATGGCTATCCAACCTCTTCTTGAAGACTTCCAGTGTTGGGGCATTCACAACTTCTGGAGGCAACTTCTGTTCCACTGATTCATTGTTCTCACTGTCAGGAAATTTCTCCTCAGTTCTAAGTTGCTTCTCTCCTTGATTAGTTTCCACCCATTACTTCTTGTTCTGCCCTCAGGTGCCTTGGAGAATAGTTTGACTCCCTCTTCTTTGGGGCAACCCCTGAGATATTGGAAGATGCTATCATGTCTCCCCTGGTCCTTCTCTTCATCAAACTAGACATACCCAGCTCCTGCAACCGTTCTTCATATGTTTTAGCCCCCAGTCCCCTAATCCTCTTTGTTGCTCTTCTCTGCACTCTTTCCAGAGTCTCCACATCTTTTCTAAGTTGCTTCTCTCCTTGATTAGTTTCCACCCATTGCTTCTTGTCCTGCCCTCAGTGGCCTTGGAGAATAGCTTGACTCCCTCTTCTTTGTGGAAGCCCCTGAGATATTGGAAGACTGCTATCCTGTCTCCCCTAGTCCTTCTTTTCATTAAACCACACCTACCCAGTTCCTGCAACCGTTCTTCATATGTTTTAGTCTCCAGTCCCCTGATCCTCTTTGATGAATCTTCATTGAATCTTTTTTTTTTTAATCCTAGAAACCTGCAGAGACTTTGTATTTTAACTACTGGTGGTTGTTTTTTATTTTATTTTTTGGAAACTTCATAAAAATCCTTAAAAAACACACACCACAAAACCCAGAATCCTGTAGAGATTTCGCAGCTGTCACAAGCTGAGCGTGACTCAAACATACATATGGTGCCTTGTTAAATCAATTCCGATGTTCTTTTTTTTTTTTTAAGGAAAGGGGAGGGTGGGGGAAAAGGAAATCACCCCTCCCCATCCACTCCCGAATCTAGGAAGGTGTATTAGCACTAAACCTCATTAAGGAGGCTTCCCACCCACCCACCCATCTGGCATTTCTGCTTTTTTTCCTTGCAAAGTCAATTGAAGGGCGACAAGCAAAAGGCACAAGCCTCAATTTAGCTGACAAGAGATCCAGGGTGGCTATCTGAACTGGGAAATTGTTCCCCACTTTACAGTGGGAGGGGGGGAAATCTGCAAAAAAAAATAACCCTTCTGCTATTTAAGCAAGCCGGCAGGGAAGGAAATCTGTAGAAGGCAGCTGTTGGATGGGGAGATGAGATTATGGAGAAGGGAGAATGAAGGCCCCCTTGCCAATCGACCTGCCTTCCTATCATCTAATTTTGAGCTAAATTTAGTCGGCAGGCTGGCCCCAGGAAAGGGACCTCTGGCTGGGAACGTATGGGAGAGGGAAAGGGAATTGCTTAGAACATCACATATCAGGGCTAGAAGGGACCTCGGAGGTCTTCTAGTCCAACCCCCTGCTCAAGCAAGAGAACTAATGCTATTCCAGACATTCCAAGTTCCCCAGCCAGCATGCTTTAAGAGGGGTGGACTTCCACTCCCAGAATCCCCCAGCCAGCATGCTTTAAGAGGAGAGGACTTCCACTCCCAGAATTCCCCAGCCATCGGGCTTTAAGATGGGTGGACTTCCACTCCCAGAATCCCCCAACCAGCATGCTTTAAGAGGAGAGGACTTCCACTCCCAGAATTCCCCATTCAGCCTGCTTTAAGAGGAGAGGATTTCCACTCCCAGAATTCCCCAGCCATCGGGCTTTAAGATGGGTGGACTTCCACTCCCAGAATTCCCCAGCCATTGGGCTTTAAGAGGGGTGGACTTCCACTCCCAGAATTCCCCAGCCAGCTGGCTGGGGAATTCTGGGAGTTGAAGTCCACCCACCTTAACATTGCTGAAGTTGAGCTTCTGTTCCTCATTCCCAAGATCCCTCATGTCTCTCATGGGGGGCGGGGGGGAGGCTAACCTTTTCCCCTGGCCCAGGTATAGGTGTGGTCCATCCCGCGGCCCCGGAGCTCCAGCAATGATGTTTCCGGCCGAGGAGGAGGGGGGCGAAGGTGGATTTCCTTGGGTTTTCGGCCGCTGGTCTCTTTTAATGGCAAGATGCATTTGGGGAGACCTTTAAAGAACCAAGCTCCGGATCTCTTCCAGACCTAAGGAAGACATTTAAAAAAATAAAAATAAAAATAAAAAGAGGCGTTCAGTGTTCGGGCTTCTCCTTTATTTTTATTAATTTTCCCCATTATTTAATGTTCATTTTATATTCATTCCCTTTCGGGTTTGCAAAATTAATGTCAGCCTTCCCACACAGAGCACAGGTAAGAAGATGAGATAATTCTACTTCATTGTTAAAGCTACGTTGGCAGAATCTTGCAAAACTGATTGGCTGTAGTTGAATCAGGATTAAAATTAAGGAAAATAAAACTTTTTTGTTAGCTGCAAGCACGAAGCAGTTCGTAATGATGATTAGAATGGAATGGAATGGAATATAATAGAGTAAGAATAGAGTAGAATATATAGAATAGAATAGAATAGAATATAATAGAATAGAATAGAATAAGAAATTAGAATAGTATAGAATAGATAAGAATAGAGTAAGAAATTAGAACAAAGTAGAATAGAATAGAATAGAACAAGAAATTGGAATAGAATAGAATAGAATATATAGAATAGAATAGAATAGAATAGAACAAGAAATTGGAATAGAATAGAATAGAATAGAATAGAACAAGAAATTAGAATAGTATAGAATAGATAAGAATAGAGTAAGAAATTAGAACAGAGTAGAATAGAATAGAATAGAACAAGAAATTGGAATAGAATAGAATAGAATATATAGAATAGAATAGAATAGAGTAGAATAGAATAGAATAGAACAAGAAATTGGAATAGAATAGAATATATAGAATAGAATAGAACAAGAAGTTAGAATAGAATAAATAGAATAGAATAGAATAAGAAATTAGAACAGAGTAGAGTAGAATAGAATAGAATAGAATAGAACAAGAAACTAGAATAGAATAGAATACATAGAATAGAATAGAATAGAATAGAATAGAATAGAATAGAACAGAACAAGAAATTAGAATAGTATAGAATAGATAAGAATAGAGTAAGAAATTAGAACAGAGTAGAATAGAATAGAATAGAATAGAACAAGAAATTGGAATAGAATAGAATAGAATATATAGAATAGAATAGAATAGAATAGAATAGAATAGAACAAGAAATTGGAATAGAATAGAATAGAACAAGAAATTAGAATAGTATAGAATAGATAAGAATAGAGTAAGAAATTAGAACAGAGTAGAATAGAATAGAATAGAACAAGAAATTGGAATAGAATAGAATAGAATATATAGAATAGAATAGAATAGAGTAGAATAGAATAGAATAGAATAGAACAAGAAATTGGAATAGAATAGAATATATAGAATAGAATGGAACAAGAAGTTAGAATAGAATAAATAGAATAGAATAGAATAAGAAATTAGAACAGAGTAGAGTAGAATAGAATAGAATAGAACAAGAAACTAGAATAGAATAGAATACATAGAATAGAATAGAATAGAATAGAATAGAATAGAATAGAATAGAACAGAACAAGAAATTAGAACATAGAGTGGAAATGAATAGAATAGAATAGAGTAAGAAATTAGAATAGAATAAAATAGAATAGAATAGGACAAGAAATTAGAACATAGAGTAGAATAGAATTGAATAGAATAAGAAATTAGAATAGAATAGTATAAAAATTAGAACAGAGTAGATTAGAACAAGAAATTAGAATAGAATAGAATAGGATAAATTAGAACATAGAGTATAGAATAGAATAGAGTAAGAAATTAGAATAGAATAGGAATAGAATAGAATAGAATAGAACAAGCAATTAGAACAGAATAGAATAGAATAGAACAAGAAATTAGAATATAATATATAGAATAGAACAAGAAATTAAAACAGAGTACAATAGAATAGAATAGAATAGAGTAGAGTAGAGTAGAGTAGAGTAGAATAGAACAAGAAATTAGAATATAATATGTAGAATAGAATAGAATAAGAAATTAGAACATAGAGTAGAATAGAATAGAACAAGAAATTAGAATAGAATAGAATAGAATAGAATAGAATAGAATAGAATAGAATAGAATAGAAGAGTTGGAAGGGACCTTGGAGGTCTTCTAGTCCAACTCCCTGCCTAGACAGGAAGCCCTATACCATTTCAGACAAATCGCTATCCAACATCATTAATTAATAATGTTATTATTTAATATTGTTCCTTAACAACTTAATATTGTTCCTTAACAACTTAATATTGTTCCTAAACCACTGTGGCGAGAAAGGTCATTAAACGGGGGCAAAGCTCCCTTAAACATCCTTAACATCTTCGCCACGGAGATGTCGGGCTCAATTTTGGACGTAAGTCGAGGACGAGACGTAAATGCATTCTACAGAAAGCCAAGGGAGAAATGTCCTGGAGCTTCGGCTGAAAACACATCCAAGCCGAGAGGAAAGTAATTTCAGTTAAAACGAGGGTCAAAACCTCGCGGATGATAAGCACACACGAGAGTCGGTCTCCATCTTCACCTTGTCCACTTCGGGTGAGTGCATACTTCTCCTTCCAATTTAGATTATAATACAGAGATTGGGGGACGTGGAGTGGTGGGAACTTATTAAAAACATATTTTTAATCTATACAGCCTGGCAGAAAAGGAAGAGCAACGGCCACAGAAAAGGAAGGACGAAACCCTGAAACTCAATTTAATTTCTGCCCGCCGGCAAAAGCTCGTCAAAAACTTCAACGAGATCCTCGGGAGGGAAAGCTTTAAACACACACAGGCACAAACCCACAAACACACAAAATGCCTTACACCTATGGAAACTGTGCCGGATAAGATATTTCCACCCCCACCCCACCCCGCGAGATTTTTTCCCTCCCATCCTAGAAAAATAAAATAAAATGTATGTTGGCGCTCAACGGAATAGAACAGACTGAATTCCTGATATTTATCCTTTAAAAATTGGACCAGAAAAGACAGCGTGGAGAAATAGAGCTGATATCGTTGTAAGAAACCACTATCAGAGGGTTATTATTATTGTTCAATCCTCAAAAGAGCCCAGACCAAGAGGGGTCAAACACATGTTGGGAACTCTAAACTTGGCAAATTTAAGACTTGTGGACTTCAACGCCTAGAATTCCCCAACCAGCTATGGGATTAGCCAGCAGTCTAGGGTAGAACTGCACTCATATCTGGCTGAGGGATTCTGGGAGTTGAAGTCCACTCCTAGCTGGCTGGGGAATTAAGGGAGTAGAGGTCCACTCCTAGCTGGATGGGGGATTCTGGGAGTTGAAGTCCACTTAAATTGATTTTAGCACAGGGGGGGAGTTTAATATCTTTTTAAATTTTATATTTTGTTTATACTTGTATGTTTTAATTCCTGTGCGCCGCCCTGGGTCCTTTCTGGAGAAGGGCGGGATATAAATGCGAATAAAATAAAAATAAATAAATAAAAACTCATAGCTGGCCGGGGGATTCTGGGAGTTGAAGTCCACTCATAGCTGGCTGGGGAATTCTAGAAATCCACTCATAGCTGGCTGGGGAATTCTAGAAATCCACTCATAGCTGGCTGGGGAATTCTAGGAGTAGAAATCCACTCATAGCTGGCTGAGGGATTCTGGGAGTTGAAGTCCACTCATAGCTGGCTGGGGGATTCTGGGAGTAGAAGTCCATTCATAGCTGGCTGAGGGATTCTAGGCGTAGAAGTCCACTCATAGCTGGCTGGGGAATTCTGGGAGTTGAAGTCCACTCATAGCTGGCTGGGGGATTCTGGGAGTTGAAGTCCACTCATAGCTGGCTGAGGGATTCTGGGAGTTGAAGTCCACTCATAGCTGGCTGGGGGATTCTAGGAGTAGAAGTCCATTCATAGCTGGCTGAGGGATTCTGGGAGTAGAAGTCCAATCCTAGCTGGCTGAGGGATTCTGGGAGTTGAAGTCCACTCATAGCTGGCTGGGGAATTCTAGGAGTAGTATTCGCCCATCTTTAAAGGGCCAAGGTTGGAAAACCGATCATAATAACCTCCACCGACAAACAGCAAAGAAAGATATCTATCACCACAGCCACAATTATCAGCAGAATTGTGGTGCCATCGCAATACTCACCTCTCTCTGTTCGCTGCAGATCTTACAGAACCAAATGGGCCGTTTGTGGGCCCCTGGCGTTTCTATGCCACACTTTGTGCAAACTTTCTAGAAAGAAAGAGAGAAAAATCAATCAATCTTAATTCTACAACACAGTTATGGCAGCGAGAATGACATGCGCACAAAACCGGAAAAATAATTATACACCAACAGAAGAAAATGTAATTTTATAAAAAATGTCGAAATGTGCAGAGATGGATAGGCTCACAAAAAAAAACTAAAGAGAAAGAAGAATTTGAATATTGCTCAATATGGGATTTATGGTACAATTGGCTAGCTAGAGCAGTGTTTCTCAACCTTGGCAACTTGAAGATGTCTGGACTTCAATTCCCAGAATTCCCCCAGCCAGCATTCGCTGGCTGGGGGATTCTGGGAGTTGAAGTCCAGACATCTTCAAGTTGCCATGGCTGAGAAAAACACTGGGCTATGGAAAGTGAGGGGGAAAAAGCAGGAAAGGAAAAAAGAGAGGAAGAAAGATGAACAAATCAATAGACAATTACAAAACTGGAAAAACGATTAAAAGACAGAAATATGCGGTCGGCTACAGCAAATAAACATTATACAAAAACGACTTAACTGTAGTAAAAGATGTTATACATAGAATATATCGAATATTATATATAGAATGGGGGAAAAATGGATGAAATAATGTCAATGCACAAATAGATAAAGTTATAAAAGATTTGTTTGTAAAGATAAAACAGTCACAACAGAATTCAGTGGTGGGTTTCTGCAGGCTCGCACCTACTCGCGAGAGCCGGTTGGTGAAATTTAGAGAACCAGTGAGAGGGGGTTCCACCGGCGTACCTTGAAGTAAATCTGGCCCGCCGTTGTCAGTGACCCAACGGGAAGGAAAGGAAAGTAAAGGAAGGAAGGAAGGAAGGAAGGAAGGAAGGAAGAAGAAAGAAAGAAAGAAAGAAAGAAAGAAAGAAAGAAAGAAAGAAAGAAAGAAAGAAAGAAAGAAAGAAAGAATTTATCATCACAATTGAGTCCAAAATTTTGGTTGCTAAGCAAGAGCGTTGTTAAATTAGTTTCACCACATTTTAAAAGGTGGCCACTCCCACCCTGTCACATGACTGCCAAGCCACGCCCACAAAATAGGCCACACCTACAGAATAGGTTCTAAAAAAATTTGAAACCCACCACTGCAACAGATATGTAAAAAATTATAATGTGCTGCAAAGATGTGAAGTTTGTATAAACAAAATTAAAAAAATAAAAAACAAATTAAAGAGAGAAAAGTCAATCAATCAATCCAAAGCCCGGTGACATCGGTGGGCAGTTGGGCGGGACGTGGGATAGAAATCATCAATCTCTAAAATTGACGCAAAGGAAGACGTTGAAAGCTATAAATATGAATTGCCCCCCCCCCCAGATATCCCGGCGGTCCTCAACTTACGACCACGATCCAGCCCAAAATGTCCGTTGGTAAGCAAGGCAGTGGTGGAGTGAGTTTTCCACCCGTTTTAACAAGCCTTCTGGAACGACCTGCCCCCTGACCATTGTACCATCACGGACCTTCGCCTCTTCCGGTGAACATTAAAGACTTACTTTTTTCATGCGGCCGGCCTGGCATAGTGTGTTTTTACTATCATTTTAATATCGAATCGAATATCGAATATTTATTTGTATAACCGCGTCCTCTCCCCTAGGGGACTCGGAGCGGTGTACAGGGAGGAATAAAACAGCATAAAATATATACATGAATACAATAAATACAATAAAAACAAATTAAATTTGACTATCCCTGCACTAAAATTCCCATTTAAAATTGACAATCCCTAATCCCTGGGCAGAGACTAACCTAGGCCGGCCAAGCAGAAAAAGTGAGTTTTTAATTTCTGACGGAAGGAGCGGAGGTCCATAGTTGTTCTAATGTCGGGGGGAAGGTCGTTCCAGAGGGCTGGGCCCGCCACAGAGAAGGCCCTTCCCCTGGGCGTCGCCCGCTGACAAAGTCTAGTGGACGGCACCCGGAGAAGTCCCTCTCTGTGGGAGCGAATCGGCCGGGAGGATGTATGGGGCAGAATCCGATCCCGCAGATAGCTAGGTCCCGAGCCATGGAGCGCTTTAAAAATAAGAACTAACACCTTGAAGCGCACCCGAAAGACGACAGGTAGCCAGTGCAGCTCGCGCAAGAGCGGTGTTACATGGGTATACCTTGCGGTACCCATTATTGCTCGCGCGGCTGCATTCTGGATCAGCTGAAGTCTTCGGGTGCACCTCAAGGGGAGCCCCATGTAGAGAGAGTTACAATAGTCCAGTCGGGATGTCACGAGCGCATGAGTGACTGTGCGCATGGCGTCCCGATCCAATAGGGGGCACAACTGGCGAACCAGGCGAACCTGGTAAAACGCCCTCCTGGCCACGGCTGTCACTTGATCTTCCATGGACAGCCGGGCATCCAGGAGGACACCCAAGTTGCGCGCCCCATCCACTGGGGCAAGATGTTCGCCCCCAATGGCCAGCGATGGAGTCAACTGGTTGAATCGGGCAGCCGGAAACCACAGCCACTCGGTCTTGGCTAATAGGGTTTCTTATTATTTTAACACAGGTTAAATTTATTTAATTTAATTTTAAATTTATCTATTGACTGTATTTATATGTATTTTATCCTTTATTATTCCTGTGCACCGCCCTGAGTCCCTACGGGAGAGAGGGCGGTATGCAAATCAAATTAATAATAATAATAATAATAATAATAATAGCGTTGTTAAGAACATAAGAACAGCCTTGCTGGAAGAGGCCGCAGCCCATCCGGTCCAGCCTTCTGTCTCCCACAGTGGCTCCCCATTTGCTTCAGGGTCTTCCCAAGCAGATGTCTTCCCCTGCTTAGGATTCACTGTAAATGGCATTGAGAGATCTCCTGCCTATCTCTCCATCCCGGAGGGTCCTTAGGCATCCCTCATGATGGCCATGGATACCCTTGTTCTCCATGAACTCGTCTCATCCTTTCTTAAAGGTGTCGAGGCTGACAGCTGTCACGACTTCTTCTGGCAGGGACTTCCATAGACCAGTGATCCTCTGGGTGAAAAAGTCCTTCCTCTCAAGGTGTTAGTCATCATCTTTAAAGCGCTCCATGGCTCGGGACCTAGCTATCTGCGGGATCGGATTCTGCCCCATACTTCCTCACGGCCGATTCGCTCCCACAGAGAGGGACTTCTCCGGGTGCCGTCCACTAGACTTTGTCAGCGGGCGACGCCCAGGGGAAGGGCTCTCTCTGTGGCGGGCCCTGCCCTCTGGAACGACCTCCCCCCCGATATTAGAACTACCACGGACCTCCGTTCCTTCCGTCTGAAATTGAAGACGCACTTTTTCTGCTTGGCCGGCCTAGGGTAGCCTCTTATTACAGTATTATAGGGTTTAGGGTTTTAGTGATTGGTTTTGGGGAATTTTAGCGCAGGGTCTTATGTTTAATCTGTTTTTAACTGTTTTGTATATATTTATTGTCTTAATTTCCCTGTGCACCGCTCCGAGTCCCCTTGGGGAGAGGGAGCGGTCTAGAAATTAAATATATTATTATTATTATTATTATTATTATTATTATTGTTGTTGTTGTTGTTGTTGTTGTTGTTGTTGTTGGAGGTCTAGCTTCCAAAAGTTTCATGGAATGCCCCCTAGGGGCATTCACAACTTCTGGAGGCAAGGAGTTCCACTGATTAATTGTTCTAACTGTCAGGAAATTCCTCCTCAGTTCTAAGTTGCTTCTCTCCTTGATTAGTTTCCACCCATTGCTTCTTGTTCTGCCCTCAGGTGCCTTGGAGAATAGCTTGACTCCCTCTTCTTTGGAGTATCGCCTGAGATATCGGAAAACTGCTATCATGTCTCCCCTGGTCCTTCTTTTCATTAAACTAGACATACCCAGCTCCTGCAACCGTTCTTCCTATGTTTTAGTCTCCAGTCCCCTAGTCCTCTTTCTTGCTCTTCTCTGCACTCTTTCCAGAGTCTCCACATCCTTTTTTACATTGTGGCGATCAAAACTGGCTGCCATATTCCAAGTGTGGCCTTAACATTTCATGCAATCCTATATCCTGATTCTATCGCTCTGTTTATTAAATGAGATCAGAATAGAATAGAAAGCAGAGTTGGAAGGGACCTTGGAGGTCTTCTAATCCAACCCTCTGCCTAGGCAGGAAACCCTATACCACTTCAGACAAATGGCTATCCAACCTCTTCTTAAAGACTTCCAGTGTTGGGGCATTCACAACTTCTGGAGGCAACTTCTGTTCCACGGATTCATTGTTCTCACCGTCCTGAAATTCCTCCTTAGTTCTCAGTTGCTTCTCTCCTGGATTAGTTTCCACCCATTGCTTCTTGTTCTACCCTCGGGTGCTTTGGAGAATAGTTTGACTCCCTCTTCTTTGGGGCAACCCCTGAGATATTGGAAGGCTGCTATCCTGTCTCCCCTGGTCCTTCTTTTCATTAAACTAGACATATCCAGTTCCTGCAACCGTTCCTCGTATGTTTTATCTTCCAGTTCCCTAATCATCTTGGTTGCTCTTCTCTGCACTCTTTCCAGAGTCTCCACATCCTTTTCTACATCGTGGCGACCAAAACTGGATGCAAATATTCCAGGTGTGGCCTTCCGCACATAGTCCAGCCTCAAAAACATGGCTAAATAGGATGGCATAGCACCAGGGTGGTTGGGCAGGCCCACCGGTGACCTCCGCTACTGGCTGAATGCCACCTCTGGTACTCTCTCTCTCTCAAGACCCTTGAGAGAGGTTCAAATACAGGTAGCCCTCAGCTTACAATTGTTCATTTAGTGACAACTGTTCATTTAATAGCCACAACGGCAATTTTTCACACTTACGACCATTGCAGCATTCCCCACGGTCAGGTGATTTATATTCGGATGCTCGGAAACCGACTCACGTTTATGACCGTTGTAGTGCTGTCCTGGGAGGTCACGTGATTTCCCCCGTGGTGGCCTTCTGACGAGCAAAGCCAATGGG